>ML663011.1:0-97886 GCA_007570785.1 Antilocapra americana | reverse complement strand
GGTGCTTCCCGGGGAGGGGACTGTGGTGACACCCACCCCAGGAGAGAAGCCACTTCTGTCTCTGGTCCCAGCCCACATCTGCCCACATCTGTCCGCAGGCCCCTCCGCCTAAAGACTGTGAACTGACAAACCACACTTTCTGGGAGAATTCTGGGACCATCGTAAGTAAGAGATGCCTTTAGTAAAAAGAGGAAGGAAGACGCCCTTTCTTCTTCACATTTGGTCTTTGCCCTTAAGGGACCCCCCCACCCCCGCCCACAATGGTTTCGCGCCCTCTTGCGGCTGCATAAGGCTCCAGGAGCCGAGAGAGCTGGGCCCTTACCGGAGGACACCGTGTCCCCGGCGGCAGCGGCGGCGGCGCACAGGGAACGCGGCTGGAACGCACCACTGACAGATGTTTACTTCTGCTTGCAGCTGGGCCGCGACGGCAGCCCCCCACTCAGGGTCCGCGGGATCCGGAGGTCCCCCGCTGCCCCTTGGAGACCACAAGGCCGAAGGGGTGTCTGGGTCTCGCCCACCTAAAGGCTGGGGAGGGATGTCCTGCTGCTCCTGTTTCCACCCCCTCTCCAGAAGCATACAAGGGGGTCCGAGGAAGCAGAAGCCTGCCCGCCCCGTCGGACAGGGACCACCCACTCCCTTGGTCAGACCCTAGCTTAGAGAGGCACTTACACCGCCCTCCCGACCCCCTGCCACGCGCGGACCTGTCGCCTCTTGACCCCACCCTCATACACACGCTTGTTCTTGGCTCATGGCGGGAAGCTACTGGTCTATCGGGAGTCCCTGGACGCCCCCGCAGCCTTCGTCCATGGGGCCAGTCCTTCCCCCGCGCCAGTCCTCTGCGGGCCCCCCTTCTGCCTTGCTTACCTGCTCCGAGCGCCCTACTAGCCGTCAGTGGCGGCCGCGTCTGCCGCCCGCGCCGGCCCCAGCCCCTGCCCCTGCCGCTGCGACCGCCATCCGGGCCGCCTGGGCCCGCGGCGCCCGGGGGGGCCCAGGCCGGAGGGGGCGGCCGCGGGGGGGGCGCGGCGCGGGCCGGCCCATGGGGCCCCCCCGGGCTCGCTCAGCCGCGGGCTGCGGCCATCCCGGCCCGGCGGAGGCTGGGGCTCAGGGGGTGCCCTGGACGGCCTGCGGCTCGGAGGGCGCGGGGCGCAGGGGCGCACGGACGGCGCGGGCGGCCTCGGTGCACGGTGCTGGGCTCCGAGGCGGCGGCGCGAGGGGCCCAGGCGTTCCGAGCGCTCCACGGCGCGCTCTCCCGCCGCCTCCGCCGCTCCCGCCGCGGACGGCTCGGCCGGCTCGGGGCCGGGGGGCGGGGCCGGGGGCGGGGCCAGGGGCGGTGGCTCGGATTTCCCGGGACTGGGAGACGCCCCCGCCCAGTCCAGTCCAGCCCAGCCAGAGGGGGAACTGAACAACGCAGGTGGCAAGGGTGCAAGGACAGCAGCACTCCCCCTAGACGGCGATATCCCCTGGCCCCAGAGGCCCAGGCCGCACACCTTTGTAAAGCCCCCCTCCAAGGGCCTCTTGCTGAGATAAGAGCACCATGCCAGTCCCTCGACCTTCAGCGTTCCCCACTCCACAGAGAACCGGTCTTACTGCTAGACCTCTCTCCCCCCGTCCTGCTCGATCCCCTTCCAGAACGCAAGGCCCCAAGAAGTCTTCTCACTAAGGGAGCCCCTCGAGGGATCCCCCCACCAGGGACAGCGTCCCTCCAAGTTAGCTATATCCCACTCCCACGTCAAGAGCCCCGACGGCGCATCTTCCATAAATCCGAGACTTCTCAAGACCCCCCTAAGATCCGCCTCCGAGGAATTAAGAGCCACAGCACTCCCCCGACGCGGTAATCATGGCCCACAATTCCCCCCCACACCTCACTGGGTATTGCGGGGGCCCCCACTCCCTTCCCAGGTCCTCATTCCAGAAAGCTAAAGAAGATCCCCTCTGGGACCTAGTTACCCCCTAAGATAGCAAATGAGACCCTAAGACCGACGACGGACGATACCCGCTGTCCACAGCGCCTCTCATCAAGTGGCAGTTCTCCCTAGTCTGGCCTCCGAGCCAGATCCTGCTGGGGGATACCTTCCCACCCCTGGCTCCCGGCGGCGCTCTCCGGGGCACCAAGGCCCAGCGCCGCCCAGCGAGCGCAAACCCACCCGGCACCCTCCTCGACGGCTCCGCGTTCCCAGTGCGCCCCCTAGCGGCTCCAAAGGGCTCAGGGGACGAGACTGGGAGGGTGGGCGGGGCTGATCCGCCATGGCCCCGCCCCACACCGGCCTAGTTACGGAGAAACACCCGCCCCACAGTCCCGCCCCCCTCCTCAGCGCTTTGCTTCTGCCCTGCGTTCCTGCAGCCGGGTGCCCTGGTTCTCACTCCCGCCGCCTGATTTCTTGGGGCTTTCTCACTCTGACTCAGGCCGCCTGCATTCCCCTGATCCCAGCTGCCTGGGGTTTGTATGGCTATTAAGTCTTCCTAAGACTCCCACCCCCACCCCCACCACACAGGCACCCCAGCCATGGGAGTGTGGGGCGCACTGGACGCGCGAGCAGGGTTCAGCCTGGATTCTGAATTTGTTGGGGAAGGAATAAGGGTGAGTGTGCGTCAGAGCCGGAGCCCCGCAGCCGCCCGATTCCGGTCCAGGATGCAAAGAACAAGGGTCTGTGCTTGCCTCTCCGTGCCTTGGTTTCCCCATCTGTAACACGGGGTGTTAGCAGTAGATCCTGCAAGGGTCGTAGTAAGGATCGAATTAGTATGACTAACCATGCCACTTGCTGAGCAATGCCCACGCGTCTGGTGGTGTTAAGGACTCTCTCCAGCGACACACACACACCTTGGCCGGGAGGGGAGGGTGAGGCACTGACCCCAAACCTTATTCCAGGCCGGGTCACACCCAGCGCCATGCTCGTTCTCACGCATACCCGCACACCCTTCTAGAACAGCGCCATCCCTGCACACACACACACACACACACACCACACAGAGTTCCCTGTAGAGACACAAACACACGTGCTATTCTCGGGCTTAGCAGCCCACTGGCCCTCAGAGCAACCCCAGGGGGACTCCAAGGCACGGAATAGGATTGCTCCTGCACACACGTGTCCAATTGGCGGATTGTTATACATACACACACGCCTTCACACAAAACCCTCTGAGAGTCACACGCAAGGCCGAGCATCGTGTGTCCACTCCACAGCCATGAACGCATAGGAGTCGAGGAGACCCAGGCGCACACGCACACACCGTGCCGGTCCGGGAAGCACAGCCCCTCTGCACACCCGTATCCAGACCAGGAGCCCACCCCCACCCCGCCAGCCATCATTAAGTTGTTACCAGCGGCCCCTTGGCCGCCTCCGCTCACCGCACACCGCCTGGACCCCCCTCCCTCCCCGCCTGGGCTGGGGGCCATGGGGGCAGGGGCGTACAGACACATGGGGTGCAGGACATACACATGTGCCCACCATGTGGACGCTCGTAAAATGGTTGCCCTGGTAACAGAGACTTGAACCGGTTCTTCCTCTGGGGTAGGCAGGGGGACAGGGGCGGGGTCGAGGGGCGGGGCTGAGGGCGGGCCCCGGGGTGTGGGACTCATGCCCACCTTCCATCACCTTGGGGAGACTCGGTCACGTCCCCCACTTGGAAGGAGACCCGTGCACACTTAGGGACACACACAGTGACCCAAGCACACACGGAGGAGGCAGCCCCTGTCACACTCAAGCCTCTAGAGCCCCGACCCTCCTCAAGGCCAGCCCCACGTGATCACACCAGACACAGGTGTGACACCCTCTCACATCAATGCATGTCACCTCATACAACCCAGCACGCTGGCCACTCTGTCACCAACCACAGGCTTTGTTACCCCCTGACAGGTGGTGACAGACAGACACTGTCACACTGGCTGACTCACACAGCAGTGGCAACTGGGGCACACATGACATGCCTCCCCACCTCCATCAGGGGAGCTGTCTGCGCCTGGCTGCCTGGGAGGCTGAGGGGATTCAGGGGTTGGTTCTATTTGCAGGAAACACGGATATTTACAATGCTTTATTTTTAAACCTTGCTTGTTCCAGACTGGGCTACTGTGGGGCGGGGTAGGTGGAACCCAGCCTTGAAACTCCCACGCTAAAAGTCAGCCCGTGGCTAGGGACTGTGGTCTCTCAGTGCACGGATGGGTGGATGGGCGGGGGGTGGTGAAGCTCAGTGAAGAGCAGGGGCACTCAAAGGCATGTGACCTCTGTGACAGTTTTGAGCTGGCTGGCCCCAAGGTCAAGGCTGAGGCAGGGGTAGGACATAGCAGGGGCAGCCAGGCCCAGCCACCTGCCCATTGCCACCCCCCTCTCCCATGTTTACTGGGAAATTAGTTCTGCTCCTTCACTGACTCCTCCATAGCACATCTCCACCAGGTAGCTCCAGGTGAGGCCTCCCCTTCCCCAGTGTGCTGTAAGCCCATGGGGCAGTTGTGAAACCTGAGGATCAGAGAGGTCAAGACATCAGCCCCAGGTCACACAGTAAGACAGCAGCTCAACTCTGGGGCTGGATGACTACCAAACATGTGACCACTGTCCCCCACTGCTCTTCCAACACTGTCCCTTCTGGTCAGAGGGCCCTCTGCACCCCCCCACCCCTCCCAATGGTCACTGCTTCCCAGGGGAGTGTTCTGTTCATGGGTAGAGTCTGAGGCAGAGGGTTAGGGAGGCTGGTGGCCGTTGGCCAAGATGCAGAGACTTGGCTGGTGGAGAAGTTTCCATCTTAACTCCAGGAGCTGGTCCAGGCCCTGCAGGCCCATGGCTGCATTTTGGGGACCCCTCCGGGGACCAGCCCATGGGGAGTGAGGTGGCCTGGTGCCTTCTGTGTTCTCTGTCCCTCCAGCCACCCCTCCAGTCAGAGCATCCTCACACACTGAGTGTTACTCCATCCCCTCCAATATGCTGGTGGCTGAGCTCACTGTGCCTCAGTTTTCCCATTTGTGAAATGGTTCCCATGTTTCTTCAGCACAGAGTTGCTGATGCCCAGCCAAGAAGCTCCCTGAAACCAGGTTCCGGGGCTCTGGATTCACCAAAGTTATCCTCACCCTGAGCTGGATGATGCTGAGGGCAGAGAGAGGCCTCGGCTCCTACCGAGAATACAGCTGGACACCCACTCCTGGCCAGGGGTCAGAGCAAGGGCCCCAGGGACCAGGGAAGGAGCCAGCTAGACTGGCCAGGATGGGGACCCATGAGGCCTGTGGGCGGCAGGAAAGAGCAGGCTGATTCCAGGAGAGGATGATGGAAAAAGCAGGGCCTCCAGCTGTCCCCACAGGGCCATTTGCAGCCCCAGGTCACAGGTTGAAGGCCCTGTCCCTCGGGGTCCCAGGTCAGCAATGCAGGAAAGCCATCAGGCCCGGGGAGGGGGCAGAGGGCTGGGGTTGGGGAATACCTGAGAGGTGGAGCCAGGACTGAGAACCTTTTGGGAGATCACAGACAACCCCCCCCCACACACACAAGCCACAAATGTGTAGACACTGAGTGTGTATTCACACACACACATACAATAGATATACATGCCCACAGATTCATAAATACGCACATCAAAACACAGACAACCCCCCAAAGTCAGTCACACTCTGATGTATATTCACCACCACACACACTCAGATGTGCACGGCAGCCCCAGATGCTAAGGCTCACAGGCGTCCCACAGCACACACCTCCCAGCACCCTGGCCCTTGCCACCCGCCAGCCTGGCCCTGCCTTCTTGCGTCCTTGGCCCAGGCTGCCCTAATCCTGGTCTCGTGTCCTGAAGCCAGAAGATAAGGGGCAGCTGCAGCCCCAGATAAAGGAGGTGAAAGCCGCAAATCCGGGGCGGCCCAGCGGCAGCGGGCAAACAGCCCAGGCCGCACCTGCCCTGCGCTTCCTCCCCCATCCGACTGGCTGAGAGGGACAGAGAGAGGGCAGGGGAGATGGTGGAGGGAGAGAGAGACAGAGCGGAGGCAGGGGAACCATGGGGGACTGGCAACAACAGCAGAGAAATGGAGACAGATGCAGCGAAAGATGCAGAGAAAGATGGAGAGCCGTAATGTGGGGAAAAGAGTGAGACAAAGGAAGGTATGAGACAGACATACAGAGAAAAGGAAATATAGAAAGAGAAGCAAAAAAAAAAGGCTAAGCCAGAAACAGGAAGAATAAAAGGAAGGGACAAAGGCAGGGAGAGCCCCAGTGCCTGGGCAGAGTGCCAGCGGCACCTTCCCAGGCCCAGCTCCACCCTCTCCTGAGTGCCTCAGTCTCCCCACCTGCTCGGGGCCCCAGGGTGACATGCCTCCCTCCTGCTTCCTCAGATCGGCCAAGGTCAGGCATTTGTATGACTCAGGCCTAGTTCAGTGTTGCGGGACATCTTTCTCAGTGTCCCCACACTCTCCAGGCTGGCACCTGGGAAGTCCTCAGCTCCTTGCCACAGCCTCAGTGAGGGCGGGACATCCCACCCAGCCCATAGGAGGTATGCCCCCAGTGCCTCAGTTTCCCTAGCTATGACAAGATACATTCACTCAAGTGTTCAGGGAGCCCCTACTGTGTGCCATGCCTGGTACATGCATGCTGAAGAGACAGAGGAGCCGAAGCAGCCCTGACTCCCACCAGTTCTGGACTTAGTTTAATGGGAGGAAGATCCCAATGCCTCTCTTTTCTAGAGAAGATGACACTGAGAACAGAAGAGTGAGTGGGGTGACCAAGGTGACTGGATGCAGGGAACTGTGTTACTGGGAGAGGGAACCACATAGTTGAAGCCTGGGAGGTAAGACCAGCTCACAGGAATTCTGGCATGCACTTGGTACTTGAGTTCAGGGAGTGAGGAGGTGAAGAGGGATGAAGTTGGGGAAGGCAGCAGGGGCTGGATTATGCAGAAACTTTGGGGCTATAGTCTAGGACTGGGGAAGTAGGGAACCATGGCAGGATTGGGAGCAGGGGAGGGTCATGGTCAGATCTGGGTTTTAGAAAGAGCTGTGAGAGGCTGGGCTATTGGGGGTAGGTTGGGAGATTGAGGCCTGGAAGGGGAATTGTCGGAAAGAGGACAGGCTAGAGAGAGACTCTGAGGAGAAAGCAGATTAGACATGGGGACTGACAGGCTGTGGCAGGAGGAGAGGCTGATGCCCAGGTCTCTGGCTAGGCAATGGGGCAGCCCCTGGACCCGGGACCTCTGCAAGGCATCAATTCAGGTAGAGTTGGGATGAATGTTGTTTCCTCCACACAAGGTCAGAGAGAGGAATAAAGGAGCTAATACATGAAAAGAGCTTAGAACAGAGCCCAATATACAGTAAGTGCTCAATAATTGTGCAGCTACTGATAAATGATTAGTACTATGCCATTAAAATAATGCAATATTATAACAAAATAATAAGCAATTAATAATGTGTCACTTATATTAATACCCATATCATGGTTATTAGGGATTCCCTGGCAGCTCAGCTGGTAAAGAATCCACCTGTGAAGCAGGAGACCCTGGTTCAATGCCTGGGTCAGGAAGATAGGGATAGGCTACCCACCTCAGTATTCTTGGGCTTCCCTAGTGGATCAGACAGTAAAGAATTCACCTGTAATGCTGGAGACTCAGGTTTGATCCCTGGGTCAGGAAGACCCCCTGGAGAAGGAAATGGCAACCCACTCCAGTATTCTTGCCTGGAGAATCCCCATGGACAGGGGTGCCTGGCAGGCTACAGTCCATGGGGTTGCAAAGAGTTGGACATGACTGAATGACTATGCAGAGCAAGGCACATTGTTATTAATTGCCAGTCCACAATCTCCCTTTCTCTCCCTACAGGAAGGCTTTCTGGATTGCTTTACATAGAGAAGGCTCTTTGTCACAGGACAAAGCCAGCAAGCCCTAAGAAGGGTCTTCTTGAAGGTTGAGGCCCAGAGAGTGAGTCCCATTCCTGAGGTCACTCTCTGAGGGCGTCAGTTCTCCACCTGAATAACTATCTCCCCAGAGAGATCTGGATGCCTGTGGGATGACGTCAAGGGAGACGATGGTAGAACCTCAGAGCGCAATGGGGCGGGCACCTCAGGAAGAAATGAGTTCTTGTCCCTGGAGGTGGGTAAGTGGGACAGAGTCTCCCAAGGACTGCTGTGGTTTCTTCCAGAGTCCGATTCCAAGTTTTATTTCCAGTTTTTCCTATAGAGGGCGGCAGAGGCCAGAAGTGGAAGACAAGCTGCTCCCTGCCCCCATTCCATTTTCTCCCAGGTCTTCGAAAAGCTGGTGTTGAGCCTGTTGCGGCTTCAGGCAAATCCTTTACCTCCTCTGGCCTCAGTTTGTCCCTCTGTCACTCAAAGAATACAGTCTCTGTCTCATTTCCCTGTTCAAGGAAAGCTTTGTCAAGGTTAGCGGTAAAATGCACGGGTGGCCAAGAAATTGGTTATTGACATCCTGCACTGTGTTCACATAATTCAAGGCAAATAATAGTGATAAAGAAATAGCAACGTTGGAGCCCTGAGTCAGGAAGATCCCCTGGAGGAGGGCATGGCAACCCACTCCAGTATTCTTGCCTGGAGAATCCCGTGGACTGAGGAGCCTGGCAGGCTTCGGTCCATAGGGTCGCAAAGCGTTGGACACGACTCACATAGCACACAGTAGCAACAATAGTACTCTTTAATGTTTATTGACTGTTATTTATTGAATCTATACTTTCTAAAACAGCTATTTCTATCAGCCCCATTCTTCTAATGAGGAGACTGACGCACAAAGTTAAGGACAATGTTCCCAGTTGGTAAGCAGAAGTGCTGGGATTCCAAACTGGCAGGCTGAGCCCACAGCCCAGAGGTGCCTGTGCTGCACCCAGGCTGTTCCAGGAAGAGGGAGTTTTACGAGAGTGCAACAGGGAATGGTGGGGACTGTGGAAAATGGGGACTTGATTCTGCTCTCCTTGGGCTGTTTGTTCTCCACTTCCCTGGGATAAAATCCCCAAGTCCTCCCCAAAGCCTAGAGGGCCCTGCATGACCTTCACCTCCCTGTTCTCACCTCCTCCCTCTCTCTCCCTCGCTCAAGTAGCTCCAACCACAAAGGGCTCACTGTCCAACCACCAGGCAGGGTCCTGCCTCAAGGCCTTTGTACTGGCTGTTCCCTCAACCTGGAGCACTTTTCCTTCTGATATTCCTGTTTCTCTCACTCATCTCTTGCAAAAACACTCATATGTCGCCTCAGTGAAAAAGCTCGCCCTGACCATTCTATTAAGAACCGCAATCACCAGAAACGGCTTTCCCACTTCCTCTTCCCTGCTTCATTACCGTCCAATATACAGTATACCTTACTTATGTATTATGTTGATTGTCTTCTACTCCTATCTAAGCTCCTAAGCATAAGGATTTTTTTGGTCTGTTTTATTCACTGCTGTTTCCCTGGCGTCTAGGATAGCTTGTAACACACAGGCATTCAACGAGTTACTCGTTTAATGAATGCCCCAAATAAAAGTAGCAGTATTTTAAAATTCCATCAGGAAAACAAAATAGTTCTGTAGGCCGACTGTGGTCCGCGGGAAGCCAGTTTCAGAGCCCCAAGAGACTCATTTGAACATTTCCGTTTCCCGAAAACGGATCAGAAGTATAAAAGGGACCGAGGCCCCACCCCCTTCCTAGGTTCCGCCCCATTACGTCGACGCGAGTACAATTGCGTCACTTGGAGCGACCTGGGCATGCGCACTTCCCCAGCAAGACCGGGGAAGACACACACGCGACCCGGAAGGCCTTTCCGCGGCACTCCAAAGCGGGCGTGAGGGGGGCCGATGGCGGAGGGAGCGGCAGAAGTCTCAGCAGAGAGTGGTGGTGGTAGCGACCCAGGAGCCGTCGAGCCGGAACGGGGAGTGGCGCCCATCAAACCTCAGTGAGTCGCTGGGTCAGGCGCAGCCCGAACAGTGCTTGCCGGGAGCTGGGGTAGCGGCCCAGAATTGGAAGTTCGCCGGCTCTTCTCTTTCGGCCTTCCGTCCGCTCCCTGGGTCAGCGAGCACCTGAGATCACGCACGTTGGGAACTGTCACATGCGCGAAGGACGCCACGGTGCATGCTGGGGTGGGCGGGGTCTGGGGCGGAGGCCGCAGTGTATGCTGGGGACTGTAGGCCTAGCGTATGGCGGGAATGGCTCAAGTGCCCTTCTGGCCAGCCACCGCACTTACAGGTAGGGACTTGTGTCTGAAGCGAGTGCCGCGGGGCATGCTGGGGCTTGGGGTAGGGGGTGGGGTGGCTGAAAGGCATGCTGGGAAATGTGGCGGCAGCGGACCCGTTGCAGAGCAAGCTGGGACTAAGGTAGACAGGTATGTTCACATCTGATGCCTTTACTTCAGTTCTCCAGCCTGGGCACTGGGGACCTAGGAACAAAATAGGTCCTCCCTTAGGCCTTGAAGTATTCCTAGGCTGGCAGCTGGCTATTTCTAAGTAGGGAGTGCCCCATCAACAGACGCATGTAAACAGGGGCAAATGTTCTCAGCCCCTTTTCCTAGCGTTCATGAATCTGAGCTCAAGGCAGGATACGTCTTTCACAAGCCCTCCTTTCTCCTGCCTCTCTGCTGGCAGATACCTCACCACCAAGGAGCAGTTCCACGAATTCCTGGAAACCAAAGGGCAGGCGAAGCCCAGCCAGGAAACCGAGGCTGTAGACCCTGCTGGCAATGACTTGACTGAGCCTGAGGCCAAGCGGATCCGACTGGAGGATGGGCAGACAGAGGATGGGCAGGCAGAGGAGGCAGCTGAGCCTGGGGAGCAGCTTCAGGCTCAGAAGAGAGCCCGGGGCCAGAACAAGTGCCGGCCTCACGTGAAGCCTACCCACTATGATAAGAACAAGCTCTGCCCCTCTCTGGTCCAGGTGTGCGTCACTGTCATTGAAAGCCCTAGATGCCTTGAGTATGAGCCTGTCTGCCCCCCGTTCAATCTTCATGACGTTATGATGTATCGTTATTGTTCCCATCTTCCAGGTGAAGAAACTGAGGCTTGGTGAGGTTTCTGACTTGTCTGAGGACACAGCCGGGAGGGGAGGGATCTGAGTTTCAGACCTAGGCTGGCTGACTGCCTTCATCAGCGACTCTCCGTCCTCCCTCATTGCCTCCGTTTCCTTGCAGGAATCAGCTGCTAGATGTTTCTATGGCGACCGCTGCCGCTTCCTGCATGATGTAGGCCACTACCTGGAGACCAAGCCTGCTGACCTTGGCCCCAGCTGTGTACTGTTCGAGACCTTTGGCAGGTGCCCCTATGGTGTGACCTGCCGCTTTGCTGGAGCCCATCTGGGGCCCGAGGGCCAGAATCTGGTGAAGGAGGGGTTGGTCCAGGCCCCGCCCATCCGCAACAGCCTGGACAAGGCCCTGCAGCAGCAGCTGCGAAAAAGGAAGATCCACTTCAAGCATGCAGAGCAGGCTCTGCGCCAGCTGAGCAGGGGCCTGCTGCCAGGCCCCACCCCCGAAGCCACTGTCCCCAAGAGCAGGGAGGCCGAGGGTGCCCCAGGGCAGGATAACTGTGACATCCAGCTGGCCCCCCAGGAACCAGACACCGTTGGCCCTCCCAGTGGCCCTTTAAGGACCTGCGGACCCCTGACAGATGAGGATGTAGTCAGGTTGAGGCCCCATGAGAAGCGGCGGGTATGTGTCATGGGCCCCCTCCGAGGACACTAGCAGCATCAGGGGCAGACAGAGCTGGACACTCTTCCCAGCTCCAGAGGGTCTGGGATATAACAGAGGAGGGCAGTGGAAAAGGCTTCCTAGAAGGGAGGGTGTTGGGACTGGGGCTTTGATGGTTGAGTAGAAGCTCTCTAGCAGAGAAAAGCATGGAAGAAAGAACTTTTCTCATGGAGGGATTAGGTGACCTGTGCAGAAGCGTGGAGGTGAAAAGGAGCCAGACTCATTGGGCCAGGACAAAGGCTATGGGAAGGCTTGAGGCTTGAGAGGCCTCAAAAGCCAGATTTGTGGGTGGAGATTCAATGTGCTTTTTTTCCCTTTCAGCTGGACATCAGTGGCAAGCTGTACCTGGCCCCGCTCACCACGGTAGGGCCCACAGCAGGGTGGGCAGGTGTCGGCAATGTGCTCATCACAGCAGTACCACTGCTCCCCCTGCCCTGGGGGCTTGGGTGCATGTCTGGGGTCCTAGCCTGCCATGCCCTTACATATGCATTCCACTGTTCCCAGTGTGGCAACCTGCCCTTCCGCCGGATCTGTAAGCGCTTCGGGGCGGACGTGACCTGCGGGGAGATGGCTGTGTGCACCAACCTGCTGCAGGGCCAGACATCCGAGTGGGCCCTGCTCAAACGCCACCCCTGCGAGGATATCTTTGGCATCCAGGTTGGTACCGCCTGGAGGAAGGGAAGGAGGAGGGGCTCTTGGCTGTCAGCGTGTCAGAGCCAGGTGCAGGGTCAGGCCCTCTCGGATCACCTCCCAGACCCCCTGCCTCAGCTGCTGGCCACGTGCCGGCCTGACGCACCTGGAGGAGCTGATAGCCACAGCATGGGGCCAGGGACGGCCCCTCACCCCCTGTCCACCCACCGGCCGCAGCTTGAGGGCGCCTTTCCTGACACCATGACCAAATGTGCTGAGCTGCTGAACCGCACCATCGAGGTGGATTTTGTGGACATCAATGTCGGCTGCCCCATTGACCTCGTGTTCAAGAAGGTACCCAGCATTCAGCTGAGTGGGTGGGGGTGGAGTCCCTAGGAATCTGGGGATCTCTGGGCCTTGCTTTCTGCATCCGGCAAGGAAGGCGGTAGTGGGGTGGGAGCTGGTGTCAGGCCCATCCTGGGTCCTGCCTTCCCGAGCTCCAGCAGCCTCTCTTTCCCAGGGTGGGGGCTGTGCCCTCATGAACCGCTTGGCCAAGTTCCAGCAGATCGTCCGTGGCATGAACCAGGTACTGCCCAAGATGACTGCCCACAGCCCTCACCGCCCGACCCCAGGCCCTGCTGTCAACCACCCTTGTTCCTACAGGTGCTGGATGTGCCACTGACTGTGAAGCTGCGCACAGGCGTCCAGGAACGTGTGAATCTGGCCCACCGGCTGCTGCCCGATCTGCGGGACTGGGGGGCGGCTCTGGTCACGGTGGGTCTTGGGGTGCAGCGGACGTTGGGGCTCCGAGGCACTTCCCTTTCTAACTATCCCTCCCCTCCCATCTCTTCTTTCCTGGTCTCTGGCTCGCCCTCCGTCTCTTGTCTCCGTCTGTCCATCTCTCTGTCTCTCTCAGTTTGTCTCTCCCGGGCTCTCTGGGTCTCTCTCTCTCTCTCTCTGATCCTCCGCTTCCCTGGCCCCTCCTCCCCTCCCCATGCGGCCGCCTCTCCTCCAGCTCCATGGCCGCTCGCGGGAGCAACGCTACACCAAGCTGGCCGACTGGCAGTACATCGAGCAGTGCGTGGTGGCAGCCCGCCCCATGCCCCTTTTCGGTGGGTCCCCACAGGTCACACACCCAGGCCCACCCCTCACCTGGGCCCCTCTCTGCCCCGATGGGGGGCTCCCGGGCTAGCAAGAAGTGCTCATGCCCTGGCATCCCCGCCTGACATGGCTCCCTGAGACCCCGGCCTCTGTCCCTCAGGGAATGGAGACATCTTGTCCTACGAGGATGCCAACCGAGCCCTGCAGACCGGTGTTGCAGGGGTCATGATTGCGCGGTGCGTGTGCCTCGGGGCTGCAGCTGTGGCCTTAGTGTCATAGCTTGGAACTCTCAGACTTTTTTTTAGTTTGGCTGTGCCAGGTCTTAGCTGCAGCATGTGGGACCTTTGATCTTTATTCTGGGATGTGGGATTTTTAGTTGGGGCATGTGGGGTGTAGTTCCCTGACTAGGGATGAAACCCAGACCCCCTGTATTGGGAGCGTGGAGTCTTAGCCACTGGACCACCAGTGAAGTCCCAGAATTCTCTGGCTTTGAGAGTAGTGTGAGCGTGTGGCTGGGAGGCTGGGGACCATGGTTTTGGGGGCTGGGGTTTCACCACTGACACACTGACCGTTGCCTGCTGCCCGCCCCCAGTGGCGCCCTGCTTAAGCCATGGCTGTTCACGGAGATCAAGGAGCAGAGGCATTGGGATATCTCGTCGTCCGAGCGCC
This sequence comes from Antilocapra americana, assembly GCA_007570785.1. NCBI lineage: Eukaryota > Metazoa > Chordata > Mammalia > Artiodactyla > Antilocapridae > Antilocapra > Antilocapra americana. The sequence continues at coordinate 83,882 of ML663011.1, read as the reverse complement.
TGGACATCCTGCGGGACTTCACGCACTACGGCCTGGAGCACTGGGGCTCGGACACGCAGGGCGTGGAGAAGACGCGCCGCTTCCTCCTCGAGTGGCTCTCCTTCCTGTGCAGGTGGGATGGGGCGGGGGCAGTGAGGCGGGCCAGGCGCAGTATTGTGGGGAGCCCCAGCCCAACCCCTTTCCTGCCGCCCCTGCCCATAGGTACGTGCCTGTGGGCCTGCTGGAGCGGCTCCCACAGCGGATCAACGAGCGGCCACCCTACTACCTGGGCCGCGACTACCTGGAGACGCTCATGGCCAGCCAGAAGGCAGCTGACTGGATTCGCATCAGGTGCCCGGGAACTGAGGCCCTGGGGGCAGGGGGATAGAGGACCTGGTGGGTCTGGGGTGAGCTGGATTGGGGGGCCACCCCATGCCAGGCCTGACCCCAGCTGCCTGCCTCCCTCCCCACAGTGAGATGCTGCTGGGACCCGTCCCTCCCAACTTCGTCTTCCTGCCCAAGCACAAGGCCAATGCCTACAAGTAGCCACAGGGGTGGGAGGGGCATCTGAGTATCCAGAGGGCCCCCTAAAGTGTGAGAAGACAATAAATTTTATTCTTCTAAAACCCAGGCCTTTCTGTGACCCTGAGGCTGCCATTGGCCCCCTGCCATCCCCACCTCCACATCCCCCTCACCCCGCTTCACTCATTCACCAGCCCTCTGTTGGCCACTGCTGGTGCCCCAAAGGCCTTGAGAACAAAGAAGCCATCAGAGCCCATGAGATGGGGCCTCGGACTACCTGAGTGTGGATCCGGGTGGGCTGCCTGGAGGAAGGGGCCTCAGAGCTGACTGGCAAGCCGTGCTAGCAGAGGTGGAAGGCAGCAGACCACACCCAAGGCCCACCATACCCTCTGTGATGCCCGTCTCTGGCTCCCTTGGTTTCCTGGTGCACCCCTGCCCACTCTCCACTCCGCCATTACCCGGAACCCCGACCAGTGGGTGGGCCGCAGCCTGGAACCCGCTGCCCGGAGTAACCAGACAAACAGAACTCCATAGGACTCTGAGCCTGTTCTCTGGGTGGGCCACCTGTGCTCCCCACCTGCTGCCCTCCTGACCCACCTGGGCTGGGCCCCCGCCTCCCTATGCAGCACCCCAAACCCTTCTACGCACCCACAGTTCCCCAAGAAGGCTTCAGTCCCCGGGGCCTGGATGCCACTGATGGGCTGGGCAGCCAGCCTACTCAGGCCTGCACAGAGCCTCTGTCCGCTGTGGGTATGAGTCAGTGGGGGGGGCGCCGGGGGGCACGGCCATGGGGACAGGGACTGGGGCTCTGTCCACCAGCCTCAGAACCCCACCCGCCTGCCTGCTTTTGTCCACAGGATCCTCCAACCTATATGACCCCCCAACCCTGGAGAAGGAGGTGTTCCCAACCCCTCCAGCAGGTACTGGCTTCCCGCCGACCCTTGAGGACTGGGGAGTGGGTGGGGCCATTGCATCCCCAACCCTAAATGGCTTTCCACCCCAAAGCAAGGCCAGTTTCCTTCACCCCCTTGATGAGGACCTGACAGTAAGGCACCCCTATGATTTGTCCCCCAGTCAGGTTCCCCAAAGCCAGGTCTGTGTCTCCAGTCCCCCCTGATGAGCCCCCAAAGCACATCCTGGGTTTCCAGACGGGTAGATAAACCCCCAGAGGCAAAGCCTATGTCCTCATCCCATAAATGGACCCCAGGGTTGGTCTGTGTCCTGCATCCCCCTGACGTGCCCCCCAGGCAGGTCCCAGGACCGCCCCTCTGAGGGCCACCTTCCTGGCCACAGGTTTCCAGATGGCACCCTGTGGGTGCTTCTTTGACCCCCGCATCTACCGAATCGAGTGGGCTGCCACTGACTTCGGCCAGTCATCCCTGTACAAGCTGGTGGCTGTGGGCAATGGGGGGCCAGCTGGGGCCCCCACCTCGCCAGGCAGTTACCTCCTGGAGCCCCAGCACTACCTCAAGGCCCCGGTGCCGCCCCCACCGCCCTCACCATACCCCCACTACCAGCCGCCGCCCCCTGGGGGCCCCCAGTATCTCCTGCCCTACTTCCCACCTGAGGGGCCGGGGCCCGAGACCATGGGCTTCATGGAGGACGGGGGGCTGCCCGCCTTTGTGGAGCTGCCCCTGTCCTTGATCAAGGAGGGCCTGGCGCCCCCACCGCCCCCCAAAGAGAGCAAGCTGCCCCCGCTGCTCATCACGCTGCCTGCCGAGGCCGCACTGCCCCCAGGTACCTACAGCCCCCTCAAGGGCCGCCTGAGCCAACTGCACGGACCAGGGGAGCCCTTGACCTTCCCAGTCAAGGAGCCGCCCACTGGCCCGCTTTACCCACCGGGCCCCGCCGAACCCAAGGCGGCCGATGCCGAGGTGGCCCCACAGGGGGCAGGTGAGGCCAGGACCCCCGAGGTGGCCCGGGCCTTTGCACTGCCCGAGAAGGTGCGGCTGGAAGATGCGATGAAGCTCTTCGACTGCCTGCCAGGCAGTGCTGAACCTGAAGGGGCCCCACGCAAGCCCCTGGGGCCTGGGCCAGCCCTGCCTGACAGCGGGGGCGGCGGCGATGACTCCTCCAGTGACATCCGCTCGCTGCACCTGCCAGACGAGCTGCTGTCCTTCGACTACAGTGTGCCTGAAATCCTGGACACTGTCTCCAACGTGGACTACTTCTTCAACTTTAAGGCACTGGACGAGGAGCCACTGCCCCGTCCAGGGCCCCCCTCCACCAATACCGCAGCCTCTGCCCCCAGGGCCGAGCCCCCTGGCAAGAGGAAGGCGGGCAGTTCCACCACGAAGAAGGGGCGGCAGGGCAGCAAGGGCAAACAGGCCACGGGTCCCACGAGCGCTGTCTCCTCAGGGCCCCGGCAGGACCTGGGAGCCACCCCCCATTAAAGTGGATTTGACCTCTCCGTGCTGTGTCCGCCCAGTGGCATCAGGGCCGTCCCCATACCCTCTCTGTTGTACAGTGGGCCCCAGGCCACGGGGTGAGGCCCTGCAGGACCCTGAGGGTGCTGGACTTACAGAGTTGGGGAGCCCTAGATTTGGATTTGGGATTCTAAATCTAGCCATAGAGAATCCAAGTCAGCTGGTGCTTTGGAGAGGTGGGAATCACCTGACTTCTACACTGCAAGAATTTCACTTCTGTGTTTGACCAAGAAAGTCAGGGCTGCCCAGAGATGAACAGGGACTGGCCTGGAGACAAACAACAAATGCAAGAGTTGGGGAGTGGCGTGCATATCCCCAACCATCCCTCTGAAGCCACTACTGGTGGGAAGGGGGAAGGCTTGAGAGGCCTGCGGGCTGGGCTCAGCCTTCACCCATCTGGCAGGGCAGGTGTTGCCAATGGTGAAGGGGTGGGCCCCCACCCATGTTCATGCAGCGATCCAGGGTGTGGAGGCAGGTGCTGGTTGGAGGTGGAGGCACCTGAGGTCTGAGGGTGGGGGCTGGGCAGGGATGCGGGAGATGGTTGCCACGTGGTACACAGGTGGCCGAGAGCATGCCCACATGTGATGGGGCGTGCAGAGTGCTCCTGCAGCCCAGGCCTGGGTGGGCGTGCCTGTCTCAAGATGGGCAGGGTGCTGCGTCCCCTCATTGGACCTGGCCGCGCGTGGCAGGCATGGGGAGCCTGGCATTTCAGTTATACCTGTTCCCTTGTGCCTGGGCTCCTTCCGCTGCATCCACACGGCTCCCACCCCTGTGGGTCCAGACCAGCCTCTCTTCAGCCCTTCCCACTGTGGAGAGTCTGGAGCAGCTGCTGTCCATACCCTCCCCTGAAATACTCAAGGTGACCCTGAAGGGGGTGACGTGCAAGGAGGTAAGGAGAGTTGGGGGTTTCCCTGGTGGCTCAGTGGTAAAGAATCTACCCATCATGCAGGAAACAAGCGTTTGACCCTGGGTCAGCAAGATCCCCTAGAGATGGAAATGGCAACCCACTCCTGTATTGTCTGAAGAATCCCATGGACAGAGGAGGGTGGCAGGCTATAGTCCATGGGGTTCCAAAAGAGTCAGACATGACTTAGCTAGAAAACAGCAAATAAGGAGAGACGGACACACCTCCGGAGTGGGCCAGCCCCGCCTGCTTCCCTCCCCTGCAGGAGTAAGGGCCCTCTTGCCCCAAGTTCAGTGCTGGGTCTCAGGGGCTTTCACTGTTGGACTCTGCCGGGAACCTGGGGGGCTTGACTGGGATCCAGGAGATGTCTGGGGGTGGGGGTGGGGGATCCCACGTGCTGGCACTGCACCTCGAGCCTACAGGGCTTGTCTCCCTGAAGCCTGTTCTAAGTCTGCACCTGCATTTAGCCAACTTCTCTGAATGGGGCATGGGCTAGAGAAGCCAGGAGCTCACTCCTCTCACCTCCCTTGGAGCCCTCCTCCCTGCAGCCATGTTAACGGGTGTTTTTGAGACACATATGAAGTGCCCCCGATGACGGGGAGCCCCTAGGAAGCAAGGCGGATGTGAGGGGAGGAGCTTGGTTTTCTGTAAGATTAATGTGGACTGAGGATAGTGAAGCATGAAATCCCATCTTGTGACCCCCATCAGGCCTGGCGGCTGGACCGGGCAGAGCAACTCTGTCCCGATGGTGGGACAAAAAGACTGGCTTGAACCTGGGCCCATGTCAGTGAAAATACCAAGTCCTAACCACTGGACTGCAAGGGAAGTCCCCGTTTTAGACAATTTAAATGACCATGGCGTGGAGGGGGTGCTTTCCTGGGGTCCAGTGGTTAAGACGCCAAGCTTCCAGTGCAGGGGGCTCAGGTTTGATCCCTGGTCAGGTGACTATTAGGGCTTCCCTGGTGGCTCAGCTGGTAAAGAATCCGCCTGCAATGCAGGAGACCCCGGTTTGATTCCTGGGCCAGGAAGATCCACTGAAGAAGGGATAGGCTACCCACTCCAGTATTCTTGCCTGGAGAATTCCATGGACAGAGGAATCTCAGGCTACAGTCCATGGAGTTGTGAAAGAATCAGACAGGAACTAAGCACAACACACTCCACGGGGAACTATTAATAAGATCCCACGTGTCTCCAGCCATGGCCAAACACAAACAGAAAGCAAGTAAATGACCATGGGATGTGTTCTTTTAACCTAAGAGTGAACAGAAAAGTTACAGAGAAAATTTTCACTAGAATGAGACAGTGTCTGCACCACCTGGAATTTGAAGGATGTGTTGGAGAGGGAAGCCCCCTGAACAGAGGGACAGACTGATCCAACATACATCTGTGTACTTTGTGTATACACATGTAGACACACCTATATGTGTATTCACGTGTATATTTATGTGCCTGCATGCGTGTACTTGTAGATAGGCATGCATGTTATTTATGTGTATGCACACAGGCCTTTACCCATACGTGTACATATGTGTGGTTGTATGCACATTATACATATACACTTGTGTGACATATCACCCACATACACACGCACGTGTTTACCTGAATGTGTATCATAGACATGTGCACACATGTATGTCGATTGCAGATACATACCACATGCATGTGTGCAGTATCCACACATATCCACACATATCCAATATCCATGCACACACATGCACATTACATACATGTATGTGTGTGCCTTACCCGTGCTATATACATGTGTGTTCATCTCTCTGCATATATATACGCACACCATCTGTATCTATATGTATGCTTAACACATGTATATATAAAATAAGTACTATGCTTCCAAATCCTATTCATGGACATCCCACAAGTCTACATGTGTTCATTTGTATATAAGGCAGGGTTTGTCAACGGAGCTGGACCCACACCCCCTTCCTCGAGTCTCATCCTTCTCTAACAGAACTCATCATGTGCCTTGTATCTCAGGGGCTTGCAGATGAGCGCACCGCATGCCTGGGTGAGCTCATTTCTCCAAGCTCCTGTTCACTTTTTTTTTTTTTGGCCATGCTGAATGGCTTGCGGGATCTTAGTTCCCCAACCAGGGACTGAACCCCTGCAGCGTGAAGTCCCAACCACTGGACCAGCAGGGAAGTCCCCACCAAGCTCCTGTTCATTAGGACTTGGGCTGGCCTCCTTATCCTTATATCCTTACACATGTAGGTGCTAGAGTTAAGAGGGACTCTGATGCCAGGATGTCCAGGGAGGCTGATGCGTGTAGAAAAACCACAAAACGCGAGTGATAACACGCTGCCATTGGCTATTTTCACAAACCCTTTACAACAACTCTGCCCTCCCCCTGGCATTCCCTCCTGCTATGGGTGCTCAGCACCTGCCCCAGAGACACGCACAAGACTTCCTGCATCTTTGGTATAGTCTGACCCAGAAGCCGTTGACCTCAAGGCCCTGCTCGGTGTGCAGCAGCTGGGGGATCATGTAAGCCAGCCACATGGACAGCAGGGTGGCCACCGTGAGCAGGACAATGGTGATCTCCGGCGGGAAGATGGACAACGGGAAGGCCCCATATACATAGACGCTGAAGGTGGTCTCCAGGTGACAGTAGCTGCGAGGGGTGGGCGGGCCAAGCCTGTGGGGCACCACCTTCGGGGCCCCGCCCTTCACCCCAGCTCAGCTTGTGGGATCTTAGTTCTCCAACCAGGGATTGAACCCAGGCCCTCGGCCGTAAAAGCAAGGAACCCTAATCACTTGCCAGGGAATTCCCCCAGCAAACATTTTAAAACCCACAGGAATGACAGCTGGGCCTGGAGTGGTGACCTGGGACACTGAGTTCCATTCATACCCACTTCTCTCTCCTCTGATCTGTCGTCCTCTTTGTATTTTGCAGAGGTCACGTTTTTCCCCAGGGCCCCTGTGGTCCCCTGCTCTGGGGACAAAGGGTCTCCTCTCCATGCCCAGGCTATCTTGGGGGTGGGGCAGAAGAGGCCAAGAAACTGTTCATCACACAGTGAGGGTGTGACGGGGGCCACAGCACCCCTGCAGTGGGGGTAGCGGGATGGAGGGAAGGGCACCCAGGTAAGGGGACCCAGGGGGCGAGTAGCCAGGGAAACTGCAGGAGGCAGGTGTGGGGAGGGGAGGGGCTGAGGCTCCCAGGCAGGCCCCTTTCCCCGCTGGGTGTCCCCAGCCTTCCACCCCTGATGTCCCAGAGGTGCTCTGGTCTGGGGCCTCTAGGGAAGGCAGAGTCCCCCCGAGTTTTTGAGGGTGGCTTTTGTGTCCATCTGGAGGGGAAACGTGATGGAAAGCATGCCGCCCATGTTCCCCCTCCCACTGGGAGATGCTCACGATTTGATCCAGCACAAGTGGGTGGCAAATATTAATAACACCCCATTCTTAGGACAGAGGTGGGGTGCCTGGGAGACCAGGCCCATAACCTGGTCAGTTTCTGTGGCGTTAATACTCTGGCTGGTGCTGATTTCAGGTTACCAATGGGAAGTCAGCCAGCCTGCAGACTCTCTGAATATCTAAGGGTTAGTGCTTGGGAGCCTGTCTGTGCCCACCAGTGAGACATAGCCATGGGGGTGACTCTGATTCCCCAGGGTAGGGATAGGGGTGCTGCTGGGCATTGTTATTTACCCCAGGGCCTGGTGTGGCCTCTGAATAAAAATTTACTTAGTGAACAAATGCCATCAATGACTTAAAGTATCAGTCTTTCCAGGGATGGTCTGAGCTGTTGGGGGACCAGGTTTATCGAGGACCTGCCTAAGGGTGGCAGAAAGTGGGTCCCACACACATGTGGGACCTACCCTAGAAGCGCCAGCTGTCTCCCCAGAGGCCCCCGGTGCAGGGCGACTCCCCTCACCCACTCACCTGTAGGATGGATCCACGATAGAAATGAAGAAGATGTAGATGCCGTTTCTTTGGTCGAAAACAACCTTGTTCTCTGTTGGGCCTCCCAAGATCTGATACGGGACGTCAGGCCATCTCAAGGGTTCATGGTAGTCGGGGTCGTGGCAGCTCATGTAATTCTGAGGAGGAGGACAAAGGTGTGCCCACTGGCCCTGGGGGTCAGGGAGGACTGTGGGAGCCCTCTGACACACCCCGTGGTGCACCACTGTCTGCCAACATCTGTGGCTGTGACTCCAGGACCAGGTGCCCACTGGGCAGGCCAGCCAGTTTGTGACTGTGGCTCCTTCATCCTGCCCTGCCCCTTCCTGGCCTGCCCGAGCTTGAGGCGAGCTGCAGGCAAAACAACTCCACTCCCCAGGGTCCTTTGCAGCTCTGAGTCTGGGTGTGAGTCTGATCCAAGTGCTCTTGGTGTTTGTTATGACCTGGGTTGAATTCCTCCCCAAATCATATGGGGAAGTCCTAACCCTCCAGGCCTTGGGCAGTGTCCTTATTTGGAGATGAGGTCTTTTTAAAAATGAATTAATTTGTATATTAATTTTTGGCTGTGGTGGGTCTTCGCTGCTGCTTGAGCTTTTCTCTAGTTGCGGAAAGCAGGGGCTACTCTTTAGTCGCGGTACAAGGGCTTCTCATTGCAGTGGCTTGTGAAACTTGGGCTCTAGAGCACATAGGCTTCAGTAGTTCTAGCACGTGGGCTCAGTAGTTGCAGCTCCTGGGCTTTAGAGCACAGATTTAGTAGCTGTGGAACACATGGCCAGAGCAACTAAACCCGCATGTAGCAACTAGTGAAGTCCATGTGTCCTAAAGCCCGTGCTCTGTAACAAACGAAGCCACTGTAATGAGAAGCCCATGCACTGAATGTTTGAATCCCCAACCCCATTCATATGTTGATGCAACATCCAGCAATGGGATGGTATTTGGAGGTGGGGCATTGGAAAGAGATTTGATGAGGTCCTGAGGGTAAGGCCCCTATAAAGGGATTATTTCTTTTGTAAGAAGTGACACCAGAGAACTAAAGCAAGGTCTGGAAGAGATACTTGCACTCCTGAGTTCACAGCAGCAGCATTCACAGTAGCCAAAAGGTGGAAGCAACCCAAATGTCCATTGACAGATGATGAATATGCAAAGTGCGGTTCACACACACTAATGGAATATTATAGGCGTTTCTGACACCCTCTACAACATGGATGGCTGTGAGGACGTGATGCTCAGTGAAATAAGCCAGACACAAAAGGACAAATACCATCTGATCCCACCCATGTGAGACCCCTTAGAGGAGTCAGATCCTTAGAGACAGGAAGTAGATAGTGGGGGTCAGGTGCCAGGGGAAGGGGACGGGAGTCAGTGTTTCATGGGGTCAAGAGTTTTAGTTTGGGAAGAAGAGAAAGTTCTGGAGATGATAGTGGGGATTGTTGCACGACAGTGTGAGTGTGCTTAACGCCATGAGCTGTGCACTTAAAAATATTTTAAAACAGTCAATTTTATGTATAAATAAGTTAAGTGTTAGTCGCTCAGTCGTGCCCAACTCTTTGCGACCCCATGGACTGCAGCCCACCAGACTCCTCTGTCCATGTCTGTTTCACCACAATTAAAATTAAAAAAAAAATTTATTTGGCTGTGCCTGCTGTTAACTGGGGCTTCCCAGGTGGCCCTAGTGGTAAAGAACCCAGCTGCCAATGCAGGAGACGCTAGAAACGCCGGTTGATCCCTGGGTGGGGAAGATCCCCTGGAGGACGGCATGGCAACCTACTCCACTAAAGTACAAAGGATCTGCTGACATGACCAGGGATTGAACCCCGGCCCCCTGCATTGGGAGCTTGTAATCTTAGCCACTGGACCACCAGGGAAGTGCCCAACAATTAAGAAAAAATTTTAAAAATCTTTTTAGAGTAAAAGGGAAAACAAAAACTGACCAACCACATAAAAACTATGTGAAATTTAATAAGGGGGAACAGCTGCTTAGCCTAAAGACTCATTATTATTATTTATAGCTAGCTGCACCCCATGATTTGGCTAAGTAGCTACATAACTGCCCATCTAATGATCATGCTGGAAATGCAGGCATTGAGGCTCTAGATAGAAAAACCCTCGGGGTTCTACAAAATCACCCACCAGGGCTGATGGGGGGAAAAAAAGCAACAGGACAGTCTCTTAAATGAATGTGTGCCACTTTGAATGAGAGGGCTAATAAAAAATAATGCAAACACCAGCAGAGTCAGAAAATAATAAAAGTACATGTGTGCAGCTTGTACTTGGTAAAGAAATGGTCAGAGAGGTGGTGCTTGGGTAACATCGTGAATGCACAAAACGCACACCCAAGTTGTGAGTTGTACTTTAAAAAAAAGGTACATTAAAAAAATTCATTATAGGTTATGTGATGAAGGGAGAGCTGCAAGCTCTGAAAACATACAAAATTCAGGAGCCCGAGTCGGCGCTGGAATCGGCTTCGGCCGCGGGCAGCGCGCGCGCCCTGCTGGTGACGTGGCAGCACTGAGCTGTGTTCGCGCCCTTGGCGTTTTGAGAGGCGGGTCGCAGATGGAAACTACTGCGCCCCGCAAGCTCGCCTTCCGCACCCGGGACCAAATCGGCGTGTTCCTTTCACTGTCACCAGACCCCTATTTGTCAATCGTGTACCAACCAACGCGCGTAATAGAGACGCTCCCTGAGCAGAACCGTAAATATAATCCGCCCCTTACATATGGGCATCTGGATGGTTCCAGAGTTTTGTACATCATCAGCAGTGTGCTCCGTGAACGCCTTGGTCCTGATATCTCTGATCCTCTGGTCATTGCCTTGGTAGAGCTTCCCAAAGGGTCTGTGCATCTTACATTACCAGCACCCTGTGCAGGGTGCAGCCCCAGCTATCCAGGGGCTAAATGTCTGTGTCAACCAACTAGAGGTCATACGTTGAACCGTACCCTCAAAGGTGATGAATTAGGAGGCGGGGCCTTTGGGAGGCAGTAGGTAGGTCACAGGGGTGGAGTACTCCTGAAGGAGATTTTGTTTATCGTTCAGTCACTAGGTCATGTCCCCTTCTTTGGGACCCCATGGACTGCAGCAAGGCAGCTTCCTCCATCCTCCATTATCTTCCGGACTTTGCTCAGATGCATGTCCATTGAGTGGTGATGCTGTCTAACCATCTCATCCTCTGTCACCCCCTTCTCTTTTTGCCTTCAAGCTTCAGCAACAGTCCTTCCAATGAATATTCAGGGTTAATTTCCTTTGGGATTGACGGGTTTGATCTCCTTGCTGTTCAAGGGACTCTCAAGAGTTTTCTTCAACACCACAGTTCAAAAGCACGAATTCTTTGGCCCTCAGCCTTCTGTACGGTCCAGCTGTCACATTTGTACATGACTACTGGAAAGACCATAGTTTTGACTATACTGACCTTTGTCGGCAAAGTTCTGTCTCTGCTTTTTAATATGCCAAGTTTGTCACAGCTTTACTTCCAATGAGCAAGTGTCTTTTTAATTTCACTGCTGCAATCACTGTCTTTAGTAATTTTGGAACCCAAGAAAAGAAGATCTGTCACTGCTTTCACTTCTCCCTCTTCTATTTGCCATGAAATGATGGGACCGGATGCCATGATCTTAGTGTTTTGAATGTTGAGTTTCAAGCCAGGTTTTTCACTCTCTTCTTTCACCCTCATCAAGAGGCTTTTTAGCTTCTCTTCACTTTCTGCCATCAGAGTGGTATCATCTGCCTCTCTGATGTTGTTGATATTTCTCCCAGCAATTTTGATTCCAGCTTGTGATTCATCCAGCCTGACATTTCATATGATGTACTCTGCGTTTAAGTTAAATAGGTGGGGTGACAATATACAGCCTTGATGTACTCCTTTCCCAATTTTGAACCAGTCAGTTGTTCTGTGTCATTAGGAGATTAGGGTCCTTATAAAGGGACCTGGGGCTGAAGTAGGAAATTGCAACCCACTCCAGTATTCTTTCCTGGAGAATCCCAGGCACAGAGGAACCCGGGGATGGGGTGGGGAGGTGGCAGGGGGGCTACAGTCCACGTGGTTGCAGCATCGGACAGGACTGAACAGGCACCTGCGAGCAAAGGCATCTGGAAGAGCTCCCCCACCCCTTCTGCTCTGTGAGGACACAAGAGGCGTCACTCATGGACCAGACCCCAAATCTGCTGGTGCCTTGACGTTGAACTTCAGCCTCCAGGACCCGTGAGAAACCCATGCTGCTGTTAAAAGCCCCTGGGGTCTCTGGTGTTCGGTTAGCAGCAGCCTGCACGTGTTGAGCCAGCCTCCAGCACACTCTGCGCATGACCGGAAGTCGCCTTCCCAGGCCTGCGCTGGGACTACTCAGGAGCACAGGGCTTACCTCGCGGTCCCAGGAGAAGGACACTGTGTTTCTGGCCATCTCGGTGATGGTGGTCCAGTTCTGCGGCTGGGCACTGCAGCCTGCCATGCCGGCCGTCAGGGAGTACGTGTAGGTGAACAGCCCGTTCATCTCCAGCAGGACGTACTCGGCCTCCACCACCTCCTGGAACTTGCCCTCGCGCCACCTGGGACAGAGGCACATACAGGCGAGGCTGCGGGAGCTGGGAGCCCGGGAGGCCCGGCTGTGCTGGGCCGGTGAAACCATTTTGTCTGGCAGCAGACACCTTCTCCCACCACCCCCCACAAGCTGACGCCTCTGGGACATTCAACCCTGATACTCAGTGGCAGGTAGGGACAGTGGGCCCTGACCGGGAGAGGGTAGGGTGGGGAAGCGGGTGTCGATTTAATTCTGACACCTGCAGATATTCTAGGGTGATGAATTAGAGTTGTTCTAAATCCTTAATCTTGAGGGAATTCTCTGATGGTCCAGTGGTCAGGGCTCTGAGCTTCCACTGCTGGGGACCCGGGTCTGAGTCCTGGTTGGGGAAATAAGATCCTACAAGCTGTGCAGCCAAGCCCCCTGCCCCCCCTGCCCCTCAATTCTTATTTTTGAATGCACATTTGTCTCCTGCCAGGCTGGGGCTTACTCCCTCCTCTGATGGGAAAGTATGAATGTTAATTGCCTCAATCATGTCCAACTTTTTGCAAACCTATGTACTGTAGCCTGCCAGACTCCTCTATCCATGGGATTCTCCAGGCAAGAATCCTCGAGTGGGTTGCCATGCCCTCCTCCAGGAGATCTTCCCGACCCAGGGATTGAACCCATGCCTGTGCAGTGGAAGCACTGGAAGTATGAAGTCTTAACCCCTGGACCACCAAAGAAGTCTCACTGGAGATGCTCTAATGAACCTAAATGTTTCCACGTGTTTGAGATTCCCACCATTGTTCAGCTGTCAACAATTTAGTCCAGTGATCCTCAGTGGGGCGGGTTGGGGGCAGGTTGAGGGCGGGATCAGATGAAAGAAGAATCCATGGAAGGGGCCGGAGTGAGTGCAATAACTTGAAGGGTGCCCCCCCAAATTCCTAGGTGAAGTCCTAATCCCGCAATGTGACTATATTTGGAGTTGGAAGCTTTAATGAGGCGATCAAGGTGGAGCTAGGTCCTAAGGGTGGGCCATGGTGCCATAGGAAGAGGTTGAGACACTGCAAGACACCTTGATCTTGGACTTCCAGCCTCCAGGACTGTAAGAAAGTCAGTGCCCATGTGCCCCCACACTCCCATGCCCACCACCCAGTCCAGTCCCTGGTGTGTTTTGTTAACGCCACCAAGTTAAGATGGGAAAGGGGAAAGGTGTGCAAGCTGGAATCTGCAGAGGAAAAAGACAGGGTGAGGATGCAGCCTGGGCAGAGGGGTGGGGAGGATGGTGGGGAATTTTGGGGGGATCTGGGAGGTGTCTCACAGCTCCACCACTGGCTTCCATGGGATGTCATAGTAGGCGAGCAGGGGGCAGCCTAGCTTCTCATAGGGGTAATACACCTCCAGGTCTTCCTTGGCCTGCTGCCCCTGGAAGTTGGGGTCGTAGGCTTCCCTGTGGGAAACAGGACACAGACATGGGCGAGCTCCCCCAGGCGCCCAGACGTCCACCTGCCCACTGCCCCACTTCCTCCTTGCAGATGGGGCCAGTCAAGGCCGTGGAGGGGTGCCTGAGCAGGGCACTCACAGCCATTGTCAACATGACCCCTGGGATGCCCCTGTGGGTGGTGGTTGACCTTCTAGGTCGTCTGACCTCTGCTGTGGCCCTTGATTGTGGTCAGACGCATTTTGGGATGTTTCTGTGAGGTGGTTCTCTGGGGCTGAGAAAGCAGTGTTTGCCCTAATGTGGGTACAGCCGGAGGCCTGAGTGGAACAAAGAAGGGCCTCCCCCAGTGAGAAGGAAGTCTGCCTACGGATGGCCTTGAACTAGAACGGCAGCTCGTGGCAGAGCTGCCAGCCCCTCAGCCTCCCCCAACCCTCCACAGGTAGGGAACCAAGTCCTTACAGCGGATCTCTGCCTGTCACTTGTGTGTCTCTGTCTTGCTCTGTGTCTATCTCACACACACATCCTGTGGCTTCTTCTCTCTCTGGAGACCTTGATTCATACACTACCATGCCCCCAGGACCAGGAACATCAGTTTGTTAATAGCTTTTTTTGGGGGGGCAGGGAGTTGATTATTATTATTAATTTATTTTTGACTGCTGGGTCTTAGTTGCTGCTTGGGCTCTTCTCTAGTTGTGGCGAGTGGGGGCTACTCTCCAGTTGCGGGGCACCGGCTTCTCACTGCAGTGGCTTCTCTTCCCCTGAAGCACAAGCTCTAGCACACGGGCTTCAGGAGTTATGGCACGTGGGCTCAGTAGTTGTGGTTCCTGGACTCGAGAGCACAGGCTCAGTAGCTGTGGCTCATGGGCTTAGTTGCTCCAAGGCATGTGGGATCTTCCGGGATCAGGGATCGAATCTGTGTCTCCTACGTTAGCAGGCAGTTTCTTTACCAGTGAGCAACAAGGGAAGCCCTGGAAGCACCAGTTTTGACTTCAGCTTTGAGGCTTTGGATGGGGGATGGACTCTTGGCTTCTACTGCAGTGGGGAGAACCAGGTCATATAAGACACACCAGTATCCTCCTACGCCAGGGGGAAGGGCGGTGTACACCAGTGTGGAATCAGCTCTCTGTGCCACCCTGCATAGAGGGTTCACCATGGCCAGCCACCCCCGTGCCCCACCTTGGCTGACGTCTGACCAACTCCACTAGTTGGGGCAAGCAAGTGGCTGGGCTCCATGAGCCGGTGGCAGGCTGGGGAGGGGTCTGAGGCTGGCTCAGCAGGTGGCAGAGCCTGGGCAGACCTGGGCCAGGGACCCTGCCACATCATATTGGTTCCCCCGCAAGCCCGGCCCCCTCCCCTGCCTGTCTCCTCATCCCCTCGGATTCCTTGCTGGCCAGATATCAGTTGGCATGGTATTGATTTTAAATGATTCTTTTTCCCCTGTCTTTAAATTTTTTCTTCTTTTCCATTATGATTTAAGAATGATTCTTGGGACTTCCCTGGTGGTCCAGAGATAAAGACTCTGGGCTTCCACTTCAGGGGCACGGATTTGATCCTTGATTGGGGAACTAAGATCCTGCATGCTGCTCTGAATGGCCAAAACTTTAATAAATTTTTTAAAAAAAATTATTGACTGGCCTTTGGCACACGCAAGCCAAATGGTCATGGGTGTGAGCAGGCATGTGTGACTGTGGGCTGGGGGGGCGGGGCTCACCGCTCAATGATGTAGCTATAGTTGTCCTGAAGGGCCACAGGGTTGAGGACTCCGTGGTAACATGCTGAGAGTTCGCTGTGGGCAATAAAAGATGGTGAGATGCCACCTGATCCCGTGCAAGGCCGATAAAGCGTTCCCTTTGACACACAGATCGCCTCCATTGGTTGGATGGGGTGCTCTAAGATGCTCCAGGCTCGTCTCGCATCTTCCCTGCCTGGCCTAGACCCAGCCATTTCGCCAAGGAGCCCTGATTCCTTGGGATGGAGAAAGATGTTACACTCGGAAATCTGGGAGCTGGTGTCCTGACTTTTGAGATGATCCTTTCCCTTTTTTATTTTTGTACTGTTACCATCTGCGCATATATCCTTAAGCAACATGGTATCAGCAGGGGGATTGGTTCTAGGATCTGCCACAAATAACAAAATCCCAGGATGCTCAAATCCCATAGTGGGGGGCCTCTGTATGCTAGAGTCCTACATCCGCCAGTTCCACAGCTGAAGATTCAGTTAACCTAGAAGGTAAATATGATCCATCCACGGTTGGTTAAATCTGCGGATGAGGGACCCACAGATACAGGGGTCGACTGTAGTTTATTTTTGCCAGATTTTTTTTTTTCTTTTTTCCATGCTGCGTGCCTTGTGAGATCTTAGTTCCCTGAACCCTCATTCTCCACAGTGGTGCAGAGTCCTAACCACAGGACCACCAGGGAATTCCCCTGATTCTGGATTTTTTTTTTTCCAAAGACTAGAATCATGCTATGTGCTCTTTTCTGTCTTTTGATTCCACGCCTATGTTTGTATGATCCATACAGGTAACCCTGTCTCGTGCCTTTTCACTGCTGTCACATTCCGTTGTATCAAAACCTTTGCACTTGATTTATCCATCCTCCTGTCAATGGCCACTTGACATTCCAAATGTCAAATTCCAGCTTGGAGCTACTAAGAGTAATGCTGCTGAGAACATTCTGGAACCTGGGTCAGTGCAAATGTGCAAGAGTGGAATTGCTGGCAGAAAGATATACATTCTGAAGCAGCTGAAAAAATATCACCAGCTATGTCTGGAAGTTCCCGAAGCTGCCAGGGGGTTCCCACCCTTAAGTTCTGCTACTGTCTAGGCTTTGTCAGTTTTGCCATTCTGCTGGTGAATAACCCTCTCTAGTGTGTATCGATTTCGTTTCTTATTGAGGTTGACAACCTTTCCTGCACTTTTTATGTATTGATCAGCCTTACCCCCCACCCTTTACTTGGGAGTGCCTGCTCAAACCTTTTGCCCATATTTTTCTCTTTGTTTGTCATTTCTTTTTTTTTATTCATAGGAATTCTTTATAAATCTTGGATACAAGTCTTTTGTTCATTGCACGTGTGGCAAATACTGTTCCCACCCTCTTTAGGGCAGAAGCTTTGAAAAGACTGTTTTAAAACGCTTTCCTGCACATATGTTCTAAATACATCATTGATTGATTCAATAAAGCGTTTCCATTTTTGAGGGAAAAATGTGGTAAACTCGTCCCTTGAGTTTATTAGTGCCCTTCTGCAGTGAGGTGCTGAGGCCGGCTCTTGCTAGCCATTAAATCCTCAGGAATTTTGTGGGGCAGCAGAGACATGTCGGTAGCGATCAGTGGTCTCAGTGGGAGCATTTATACTATAAGAATTGCAAAAGCGACCAAACCAGGCTCCCCACCTACCCAGAACTGGTTGTTGCCCGTTTATCAGCACACCACTGCCTAAAGGGAAAACTATGGCGATCTGACCAATCTTCAGGGTTCTTTCTTTCTCTTTAAAATTTCATGCTGGTGGTTTTTCTTTTTTAAAATGTAAGCCACTAATTTTACTTATTTGTTTATTTTTGCCTGCACTGGATTTTCCTATTCCTAGCTGCGAGTGGACTTTCTCTAGTTGTGGTGGGCAGGGACCACCCTCTAGTTACAGTGCATGGGCTTGTCATCACAGTGGCTTCTCTTGTTGCAGAGTGGGGCTTCTAGAGCTCACAGGCTCCGCAGTTGTGGTACACGGGGTTAGTTGCTCCTTGGCGTGTGGGATGTTCCTGGATCAGGGATCAAACCTGTGTTTCCTGCACTGGCAGGAGGATTCTTTACCACTTAGCCACCACAGAAGCCCCCTTTTCTTTCTTTCTTTCTTTTTTTTTTTTGGCAATTTCATGCTGGTGATTGTTCTTTTTTTAAAAAAATGTAAACCACTAATTTTTTAAGTAAAAACTTTAACCCCAAAGTTGCATATTAATATTACACACAAACGGACACATGAGTGACTTTTAGCACAGTGTGTACATCCTTACATATACTCAAATATTTACACATTTAAAACAATTTCCACTTAACGTGAAATTTCTGAAATACATAAAAGCATGAATACTTTCCTTGTGTCTCATGGCTGCATTCCCTGCGGTAACCGGAGGCAAAGTCCCCCCAAACGTTCAGCAGGTTATTAAACACAAAAACTCAGCAATTGTAATCAAAATGAAGAACTCAGGGATTAAAAGGGAGAAAGAGAATGAACAAAGGCTGAAGGAGCAGAAAGAACAGGTGACTATCACCCAAGTCCATGGGGGAAGGGGCAACCACCTGTGGGGAACTCAAAGTTAATCTATTAGGATTAATTATTGAGCTGTTCCTTATGGAAATGTTAAACATATACAAAAGTAGACAGTAGTGTCACCCACCTTTAGCAATTGTGAAAGCAATGGTGACTGTCTCATACTGTCCCTAAGCCCCACTTTCCTCTCCTTGCCCCTCACTTCCACCCTCCAGACACACTCACTTCTGAATGACGATCTTCTTCTCCAGGTCACACCCCACTGAAATGAGCGCTGTCTGCAGGAGGGGAGACACAGGTCGGGGGAGGGGAAAGGGGTAAATGGGGATGCTGACCCAAGTCAGTGAAGGCGTCCATAGCCTGGCCCCGGTGAAAGCCCACAAGGGGTTGCAACCAACCCAACAGGGACTGGAGACCCTGAGCCTGGATGGAGATGTGGTGACCAGGTGTCTGGGACTCATGGAGTCAGTCCCTAAGAACCTGCACCAGGTATGGGGTGCCACTAAGATCCCCCATTCAATAACTCCCAGCTGGTACACCTGCTCTGAGGATGGTGAGTCCTAAGGCACAGCCCTGGGGAAGATGAAGGGGAGAGGCAGCCGCCTTGGCATCCAGGACAGGATCACGTCCATTTCCAGATCCTGAGTGTGAGCTCAACCAACCCCTTGGGGAAAGCTAGTGAAGGCCTGCTGCCATTAGTCTGAACACTAAAGACAAAGAATATGAGATGGCAGAAGTTTGGGTCATACCAGTGGCTTAAGGTCTACACATGAAATTTCCTTGTTGGCGATGTCCAGAGTGATGGTAGATAATGTGGGTCTCTTTATGCTACAAAGCAATGGGACTGTGTGTAATTGTAAAAAGCATCACCGACCCATCCATTTTTCTGTTCATCCATCTATCCATCCGTCCACCCATTCATCCATCCATCTACCCACCCACCTATCCACCCATCCATTCATTTCTCCATTCATTCACTCATCTTTTCATCCATTCAGTCCAGAATATTGGCCAAGGACCATGGGCTCAGACATGGTGGCACCACCCTCCCTCTAGTTTCCACCTCTTCTTGAGTCAGTTTTTTTAATTGATATATAATAGCTTATTGAAAAGAACACCTGAGCCCTAATTTTATTTTCACCTAGCTGCATATAATGTTTTAACATCATTCTTTTAACAGCTTCTGTAGCCATACTTTTTTAAAAAAAAAAAACCCAAACTTCT
This sequence comes from Antilocapra americana, assembly GCA_007570785.1. Classification (NCBI taxonomy): domain Eukaryota; kingdom Metazoa; phylum Chordata; class Mammalia; order Artiodactyla; family Antilocapridae; genus Antilocapra; species Antilocapra americana. Next base: position 64,724 of record ML663011.1, on the reverse strand, counting down.
AATCCATCCCTCCTTCCCGACCACCCTCCCCCACTCAGCAACAAGTCTGTTCTCTGTGTCTGGGAGTCTGTTTTGTAGATAGGTTCATCTGTGTCATGTTTTAGATTCCACAAGTAAGTCATATCATATGCTGTTTGTCTTCCTCTAAAGAGTTTTTAATCATTCTTGCTTTACTGCCCTTGAACTAGGGGAGCCTAGATCTTGGTCCTGCTTTTCCCAGCTCCTGCTAAGGGAACCCCACAGAGACCCTGGGGCCACCTGCCCCGACCATGACCATCGATCATCCGGGTGATGACATACCTGGAGGTGAAGTTGGGGTCGGCTCTGCCCCAGTGGTGCTGTTGCTTCAGGGAAATGTTCTGTGGAACCAAGAGAGAAAATGCAAAATGCAGCTACCACTGTGGGATGGCCCCAGGGTGGTCCTGGAATGGGGTTCAGGAGGAGAGCAGGACCTGGTGCGGGGATGGAGGTGTGGGATGGGGGATGGAGGGGTGTGGGGGAGTTGGGAGGAGGAGCCTGGGAGCCATCCAGCCCATCTCTGGTTCTAATTTCCTTCTAGAAGCTCATGGAAATGGCCCCTTTTCCCAAGATCCTTTATTCCCTTGCTGCCTTTGTCCTGGGGACCCACAGTGGGGTGTGAATCAGTTTCCCCTCCTATTTAACTGTGATGTGACAAGGTCTGGTGCAGAGTTTGTTGTGGTCTGGGGTCAAGTCCAGACTTCCTGGTGTGACCCTGGCTATGGCCTGCAGGTTGCCCAGACCCATATTTAGCCAAGCCCCTCCCTGAGGCCCGGTTTGCCTCCTGATGCCTCCTCCCATCCCTTGTCTGGGGGACTATCACCTGCCTAGGTGGGGAAGGGGCAGGGGCTTCTTCAATACTCTGCAGCACCTTATCTGAGTGTTTGTAAGGGAGGGATGATGGACGGAGGTCAGACCTTGAGGGACATCATCAGGTGACCCTTGACATCTGCAGGTCAAGGCTGAGCCCCTCAGCCCGAAGATATGGGTTTGGTGGGGATGAGGGGAAGGGTGGGGGGGGGGGGGGGGGTCAACGAACTCACCAGTCTGTGCTTGGTGTTCCCGTCGTAGGTGTAGCCGTCCTCATAGATGACCGCCTGCAGCCCCAGGGAGTGGGGATTGCTCACCATTACCTGGGGTGGGGGGGTGCGGGGGGTGTTGCGGGAAGGGAGACGTAGGCGCTGTACGGGCGCTGGCAGGAGCGGAAGGGCGCCGCTTGGGGGCGCAACCACCGGTGACCCCAGTGCCCCTTCGGACTGAAGACCCAGCTTGCTCCTCAAACACTACTGCAGGGTCCGTCCCCAAATATGCCCCCCTTGTCATACACACCCGCTGTGGCTCTGAGGCCCTCTGTGCAGACAGCCTGGGGCTGCAGCGCAGTAAGACCCAGTGGTCCCTCGTGCACGGAGAGGCTCGTCCTGTGCAGGGAGGGGGCTTGCGGGATAGGGGTGAGAGCGCGGGGCAAGATCCGGCCACCAGGCCGGCTCCTCTCTCGGGCCCTGGTCTCCCTGGCTGGACACCCCCTGGAGTCTTACACTGGTCCACTCCCCTGTTTTCAGCTTGATTGCTTGCACCCAAGGGTCCAGGCTTGGACACCCGGGTTTCAGGTCCCGGGATGCCCACTTTTTCTCAGGCATGCCCTGCAGGTGGGAAAGCCAGCTCTGGCTGAGCTGGGAGGAAAAGGCATTTTTGGAAAGGATCCCGGGCAGCTCAGAAGGGGTTGGAGGTCCAGCATAGAGGTATGGAGAAAGGAGGCAGGGTGGGCAGAGGGACAGCCACAGCCAGACACCTGGATGCTGGTGTCTGGAGGAAGAGGAGAAGTCTCTGGGGGCTTCATGAGCCAGTGCCTCTCTGGGAGGATGCTAGGGAATTTCCAGAGACTGGGAACTGTGGGCACGAGACATGAGGCCATGGATGGCAGATGTTGAGACATCTGTCAAACAGATCAAGTGTCCTTACTAGTGGGACGGGTGACGTGCCTGGCCGAGGTATCATTAGGGCCGTCAACTCCAACTGGCTGTTCATGTCAATGGTGTACATTTTGTTTTCAAATTCTCCTTGCAGAAGTTCCACCTAGTTAGAAATAAATTATGTTTAAAAAGGAAAAAAAAGCGAATCCATCAATCTTTGGATCAATTAAATCAAGCCTCTGTTCCCTAAAATACAGAGCAAGTGACCAGTGGCAGGTTGGGGGTCCCTAGGGATGGACCCTTTCAGTCTGGTAGGTGCAGCAGCCTGGGCTGTCACTCAAGCCACTCCCCACTAGACCCTGCACCCCTGGAAGACCCTGGAGGTCTCCCTAGTCACAGCCCTTTTTCTCTCCAGAAGTAGCCTGCCCCGCTCCCCGCCTAACTCCTGTAGTAATCGCTTGCTTGTGTTTCTTCCTAGAATGACTTTTATGTCTTTAACTGGAGGATAATTACTCTACAATATTGTGATGGTCTTTGCCATACATCAGTATGTATCGGCCATACCTCCCTCCCCATTTCCCAGAATGATGGCCGAGTGCACATCCCTCGGGCTTCCCTAGGTGCTCAGTGGTAAAGAAGCCACCTGCTAATGCAGGAGACATGAGACTTGGGTTCGATCCCAGGGTTGGGAAGATCCCATGGAGTAAGTAGGGAATGGCAACCAGCTCCAGTGTTCTTGCCTGGAGAATCCCATAGCCAGAAAGGCCTGGTGGGCTACAGTTTAGGTGGTTGCAAAGAGCTGGACACCACAGCACAGCACAATGCATTCCCAGATGATGTAACTTAGTTTTTCTGTTTGCAAACATTGTCTTTTTCAGTCTCTTTTAACCCACAGTTTTCCCTCCCTTCCTTTCTTTATCGTTTCTTTCCTAGGCATCTTTTAAAAAGAAAAAAAAACAAAAATTATTTATCTAGCAGCACCGGGTCTTAGCAATCTAACTTGCTGCACAGGAGATTTTTAGTTGTAGCATGTGGGATCTAGTTCCCTGACCAGGGATTGAACCCAGAGTTCCTACATTTGGAGGGTGGGGTCTTAGCCATAGGAGCACCATGAAAATCCCTCTATGCCATTGAACCTGTAGATTTCCCATTGTCTGGATTTTCCCTGGTGAGGTTGGACACCCATTCCTCCGTGCTCTGCCTTTTCTGGCAGATTGGCAGCTGGATCCATCAGATTAGGGCAGAATTGAGATGGGAGACCCAATGGGTGATCCATCTTCTGTCGGTGGCACCTAACGGCTGACTGTCTCTCTTTTCCAACATTGAGCATCAGCACAGGGCAATATCCTATCATTTTGTTTTCATATATTCACCAGGATAATTTTATGAGGAGACCCTTTCCATGTGCCATTTGCTGACTCAGGAGAAGGTCTGGAGGAGGGGTAGAGAAATTGCATCTTGCCTTTTTTTAATCTGGTTTTTGAGATCGTGTGCTGGCTACCTGGTGTCCTAGGAAGGGAACCAACAAGTAGCTTCTGGTTCCAGACCTGGGGTTGATAAGGGATGACGTGGTTAACTGAAATGTTCTGTCCTGGCAACAGAACTCATCACTGCTCATGTGCATCCTGGGCTCCTGGTGAGGGTGGTGGTGATGAGGGTAGAGGTTCCCCCAGCGCTGAGTGGCTATCTACTCTGTTCTTTAAAAGTGAATCAAGGACTTCCCTGGTGGTCCGGTGGTAAAGAATCCGCCTGCCAACTGCAGGGAACAGGTGTTCTATCCCTGGTTCAGGAAGATCCCACCTGCCGAGGGAGCAACTAAGACTGTGCGGCACAATTACTGAAGCCCATGCTGTAGAGCCCGTGCTCAACAAGACAGGCGACTGCAGTGAGAAGAGCAACTAGAGAGGAGCCCCAGGAGCACCATCATTTCATAAAAGGATATTTTGGACAAAATGTGCTCGATTGGGCTTCCCTGGTGGCTTCAGTGGTAAACAATCTGCCTGCCAATACAGGAAACATGGGTGTGACCCCTGATCCAGGAAGATCCCACATGCCGCTGAGCAACAAAGGCCGTGCACCACAATTATTGAGCCTGTGCTCTAAAGTCTGGAAGCTGCGACTGCTGAGCCCACGTGCTACAGCTCCTGAAGCCCGCGCGCCGAGAGCCTGTGCTCTGCAACCAGAGAAGCCACCGCAGCGATAGGCCTGAGCACTGCAGCTGGAGTGAAGTCCCCGCTCGCCGTAACTGGAGAAAAGCCCGAGCAGTTAGGAAGACCCAGCACAGCCAAAAGGAAATAAATAATTTTTTTAAGATGACGCTTTATGGATAAACTGTACATGGCCCAGTTACTGTTCTTTTTTTCCTTTTTCTCATTCCACTGATTTCTGTGGATCCGAAGGCCCTTTGGAAATGGACAGTCTAATATCTTTCTGGAAACTGACCTTCTCCCCACCCCAAGTCACGACCACATACTTTGCAGACGCCAGCTTGGAGTTGGGGATCCATGAGAAGGGCCTGGATATTCAGGAGGCACTTCTGGAAATCGAAAGCTGGAAAGATCACGTCAGGAAGTGGGGTCAGTATTTCCAGCATCCCTATGTCAGTGAACATCAGGACCGCCTCTTGGGACCAGATGTTTTGGTCTGCAAACTAAGAGAAGAGTGACTTCTGAGATCAGCTCATTCTTATTCTTTTTTGAGGATTTAACTTTTTCCTTATGATTCATATTTACAGAAGGTAGGCCAAAAAACCAAAACTCTAAGAAACCCCATGGTCTCTGCTGCAGTCCATGCGGTCACAAAGAGTCAGACACGACTGAGCGACTGAACACAAAATCAAAAAGGCCAAGCAAAGTCTTAGGTACCCTTTGTTGAGACACCTACTTTTCAGGTGTCAAATTAATTAAAATTCATGTTATATTATCACTATTGCTATTAAATGACTAACTGCTATTTTAATAGCTAGAGCAATTTCTTTATAAAAAGGATCAGATGTTTGAGAACAAGATTGTTAGTCCTTAACAACTGAGCAACATCAGGATTTTACCCACTTTGATTAGAGAATTTGACTGGATTCCCAGGCTGCCATAATATAAATTATTCTCTCGAGTTAAAACTGCCAGTTCATTTTCATCTAGGGAAAGCCAAACAAGACAGAACAAAAATTGAAACGGGTTGTTTCCATGGACAGAAATACAAATATATTAAATATTAAAATTTAAAAAGTTATCCCAAGTCCCATCATACAGACCAAGGGTCAGCAAGTTTCTTCTGTAAAGGATCAGATGATAAGAATGCTCTGCTTTGCTGGTCATGTGATATCTGTTACAAGTAGTTGGCCCTGGGAAAGCAGCTTATGGACACTTTGTAAATGGAGAGGCAGGACTATGTGCCAATAAAACTTTATTTAAAACCCATGATGGGTCATGGGCCATGGTATGCTGACCCCTGACATAGGTACCAACTTTTAGCATTTTAGTAAACATGCTTTTCAGTAGCTTTATATACTTGGGGATCATATTCTGGGACCCTTTAAGCTGCTTTGTATTTTTGTCTTTTTTTTAATAGTACAAGTTGAGTATTTTTTACTCTATATACTTATTTTTAATTGAAGTAGAGTTGAAATGTATGTTTATTTCCTTCCATACACATGAGTGTAGTTGACCCTTTGGCATTCTGTTACTTAGATGAATCATAACTTTATTTAACCGATGCTGTACTGATGAGCACAGATTGTTTCTGATCTTTGGCAGATATAGAGTTCTGAGGAACACAAGATATTCTTAAAAGGCTTTTTTTGTTGTTGATGTTGCACTGTGTGACATGCAGGATCTTAGCTCCCCAACCAAGGATCAAACCCATACCTGCCCTACACTGGGAGCACAGTCTTAATGACTGAACAACAAGGAAAGTCCCATTAAAAGTTTTCATGAGAAGGGGTGGCAAGATCCAATGTGTATTTTTATTTTGTTGAAAAAAGACAAGGGCGTTTCCTGCTTGTCCAGTTAAGAATTCACCTGCCAATGCAGAGGACATGGGTTCAATCCCTGGCAGGGAAGATCCCACATGCCGTGGAGCAGCTAAGCCCGTGCACCACAGCAAGAGAAGCCACTGCGATGAGAAGCCCGAGCCCCACAACTACAGAGTAGCCCCCAGTTGCTGCGACTAGAGAGAAACCTGCACAGCAATGAAGACCCAGCAGAGCCACAAATAAATAAATAAATAGTTTAAGAAAAGGGAAATTTGGACATAGACACAACACAGACAAGAGATGGTAGAAGACAGAGGGGGGAAACGGCCACTTTGTGCAAGCCCAGAAGAGAGGCCTCCGAAGAAACCGGCCCTGCCAACACATTGATCTCGAGCTAGGAACCTCCAGCCCTGGGAAACAGTACCTGTCTGCGGTTCTGACTCACCCAGTTTTGGGCTTCCCTGATAGTACTGTGGTTAAGATTCTGCACTCCCACTGCAGGGAGCTTGGGTTCAATCCTTGGTCTTGGAACTAAGATCCCACATGCCCTGAGAAGTGGCCAAAATAATAAAAAGTAATTCACCCACTTTGTGGAGATTTGTTAGAGCAGCCCCAGCAAATGACATCCAACTGACATTCCATTTCATTGCGAAAGGTCACAGAAGTTTCTGCCCCAAGTTGTTCTAGAATATGTAATAATCATGTTTTGTTTGTTTTGGCCAGGTGGGATCTGGTGGTGGGGGTGGGGCAGTGTGTGTCAAGAGTGAATAAGTCAGGTCTGAAGCGCTTCTAGAAAGCTCCCCGCAGGTCGGGCACATACTGGCAGCAATGCTGTGGATGGTGATGTTGGCTTTGACAATGGAATTATACAAGATGCGTTGTCCTTCTCGCACCTGGACAGATTCGACCAGCTGACCTAGGAGACAACGGGGTAAATCCAGAGAGACCTGTGCATGTGTTGGCAAGAGGGTCTCCTGCCACCCACACAGCCCCTTGATTCTTGACTCAAAGGAAAATGCAGCCACGAGATGCAATGCTGTAAAATATCGCATGGAAGACATTAGGTTTAAGAAAATGTGACCTCCCCACCCCACCTAAATCTTGATGTGAGAGCTCTTAGGGATGGACTGGATACCAGATGAACTTCAGGATGCCTCTTACTGTACGGGTAACATGTAATCAGGCAGAGCTTTCTTTCTGGAGTGGGTAACCCCTGCATGGCCAGGCCAGCCCTAAGCCCTTTTCTTGCATTGGAAGGAGACAGCTGTATTCAGGTGGCCTAACTGGTACTGGGAAGCATGCTGTGATTTAAGGTGCTCTGGCAGCCACAGTTGTGCCCAAAGGTCCCTGGCAGCACTTTCTCCTAGGGGGCTGCCTTTTGCTTCTCTCCTGGGACTCAAGCGTAGTAGGCCTAAAACAAGATCTGAAGTTCTTGGGTGTGGTCCCTCTGCCCTCAGGGTCTGGTGACTTTCAGAACCTGCCTACAGGGCCTAAATGTCCCAGGAGGTGGGAAGTGGGGGTGGGGGGTTGCAATGAAGAGGGCAAGGTAAGAATCAGCTTGTCGTGGTCCACTAAAGTCAAGGGAGAGGAAGAAAGAGCCGTTTGCACTGGCCACGTCCTGAGCCTGAGCCTTGCTCACCTGAGTTTCGGGAAACCAGAAGGTTCTTCTCAAACCAAAAGATAAGGATGCCTTTCTGGCCTGGGGCGATGAGGATGTCAAAGGCCCTATTGTAGTCAAAGGGCAGCCCAAAGCTGCGGTTCAAGGGATGGTCAGAGTAGCTGAACATGGCCTGAAAGAAGAATATTCAATTTTGAGCGAGAAAAGAAATCACCAAGGGGATCCCCTGGTGGTCCAGTGGTTAAGACCCTGCGCCCACAGGTTGTATCCAGAGCCTGATTCCTCGGCCACCATTACATTCTTAGGATTTCCAGAGTCTGGGAGTGTCTCTTGTTCATGACGGGACTCTGGCAGTGTGCATGGGTGCTTGAGGGGACACTGGAATTGGGGGGGAGGGTGGTGGCCCCACCATGTGATTAGAGGGAGGGCCTTTTAGCCACCAGGCGGCAGCCCAGCCTCTGGGAGCTTCCTGATCCCTGGGTCTCCTCCAGATTTCAGAGCCGCACACTTTGTTCAGGAATTTTGCAGCAGGGGTACCAACTGCACTTTAATCTTTGCCTGACTTAATAGTTTTTCTTCAAGTGCACTTTGCATGAACTGATTCCTCTTCTTAGTCTTATCCTAAATGACACCTGTGAGGTCATAGTTTCCATGTCTCGATTTTCTGAACCCATGTGAAAATAATCATTTAAAAAAGGGGTGACACAAGGCATGTAAATGGTCTCAGGTGCTACCAGTGACACATGTGCCATATCTCATATTTTATCCCTAGTGCCCAGCGCCTCCTAGACCCTACTGAAGTATTGCTGAGTGCATGGCTGAATGAGATAATGAAGGTGGGTGGTGGGTATGTGGGTGGGTAGAATGGAAGATGGATGAGTAAGTGGATGGATGGATGGATGAGTGGATGGATCAATGGAGGGCTGCATGGATGGATGGATAAGCAAGTTAATGGATGGATAGGTATTTTGTTGGACGGGTGAGTAGGTGGGGAGATAGGTGGATGGATAAGTAGATAAATGGAAGGATGAATGGAGGTGGATGAATGGATGGAAGAGTAGGTGGGTAGATGGGTGGATGGGTGGGGGGATGGATTAATAGGTAAATGGGAGAATGGATAGAAAGGTGGATGGATGTGTAGATGAGTGGGTGGATGGATACGTGGATGGACAGGTGAATCAAAAGCTAGATGGATTTCAGATATGAAAATCTAAGTGTATGAGTTTTGGCAAAAACCTGTCTTGGGGTAAAGGTCACCAAAGTGGTGTTCTCCAGTCCAAATGGTACTTACCATCTGTTGGTCAACAAGAAGCATTCCGACCTGTGACAGGGAGTAAAAGGAGAAGATCCCCCCCCAAGGTCCCAACTAGCTCTGCCTGTGAAACAAACAGAATACTGCATGTAAATAAGATCATCAATGTGCTTCCTTTATAACTTAACTCTAGATTAGCTAGTAAGCTAAAAAGAAGGAAAGTCTTTTTTATTATGATTTTTTTTATGATGTTTCCCCTGTGTAGCATTGAGTCAATTCCTAGGCAGATTGATAAGAAGTCCGGGGTTCCCAAGGAGGAGAAAGGGGTCTGGAATTCTCAAGGAGGAAAAAAGGACAAACATTTTTTTCCCCTCTACATTCCTTCAGTCCACCACCAGGGAAGTTGCTCACTCGTGTCCGACTCTTTTGCAATCCCATGGACTGTAGCCTACCAGGAAAATTCCATCCATGGAATTTTCCAGGCAAGAGTACTGGAGTAGGTTGCCATTTCCTTCTCCAGGGGATCTTCCCAACCCAGGGATCAAACCCAGGTCTCCTGAATTGCAGGCAGACGCTTTACCATTTGAGCTAGTCTTAGTCAATTACACAGTTGAGTTCAGTCACTCTGTCGTGTCTGACTCTTTGCGACCCCATGAACCGCAGCACACCAGGCCTCCCTGTCCATCACCAACTCCTGGAGTCCACCTAAACCCATGGCCATTGAGTCGATGATGCCATCCAGCCATCTCATTCTCTGTCATCCCCTTCTTCTCCTGTCCTCAGTCTTTCCCAGTATCAGGGTCTTTTCAAATGAGTCAGCCCTTGTCATCAGGTGGCCAAAGTATTGGAGTTTCAGTTTCAACATCAGTCCTTCCAATGAACACTCAGGACTGATTCCTTTAGAATGGACTGGTTGGATCTCCTTGCAGTCCAAGGGGCTCTCAAGAGTCTTCTCTAACACCACAGTTCAACAGCACCAATTCTTCTGCACTCAGCTTTCTTTATAGTTCAATTCTCACATCCATACATGACCACTGGAAAAACCATAGCCTTGACTAGATGGACCTTTGTTGGCAAAGTAATGTCTCTGCTTTTTAATATGCTGTCTAGGTTGGTCATAACTTTCCTTCCAAGGAGTAAGCATCTTTTAATTTCATTGCTGCAATCACCATCTGCAGTGATTTTGGATCCCAGAAAAATAAAGTCAGCCACTGTTTCCACTGTTTCCCCATCTGTTTGCCATGAAGTGATGGGACCGGATGCCATGATCTTAGTTTTCTGAATGTTGAGCTTTAAGCCAACTTTTTCACTCTCGTCTTTCACTTTCATCAAGAGGCTGTTTAGTTCTTCTTCACTTTCTTCCATAAGGTTGGTGTCATCTGCATATCTGAGGTTATTGATATTTCTCCCAGCAATCTTGATTCTGGCTTGTGCTTCATCCAGCCTAGCATTTCTCATGATGTACTCTGCATATAAGTTAAATAAGTAGGGCGACAATATACAGCCTTGACATACTTCTTTTCCTATTTGGAACCAGTCTGTTGTTCCATGTCCAGTTCTAACTGTTGCTTCCTGATCTGCATACAGGTTTCTCAAGAGACAGGTCAGGTGGTGTGGTATTCCCATCTCTTTTAGAATTTTCGACAGTTTATTGTGATCCACACAGTCAAAGGCTTTGGCATAGTCAGTAAAGCAGAAATAGATGTTTTTCTGGAACTCTCTTGCTTTTTCGATGATCCAGCAGATGTTGGCAATTTGATTTCTGGTTCCTCTGCCTTTTCTAAAACCAGCTGAACATCTGGAAGTTCATGGTTCACGTATTGCTGAAGCCTGGCTTGGAGAATTTTAAGCATCACTTTACTAGTGTGTGAGATGAGTACCATTGTTTGGTCATTCAAGCATTCTTTGGAATTGCCTTTCTTTGGGATTGGAATGAAAACTGACATTTTCCAGTCCTGTGGCCACTGCTTAGTTTTCCAAATTTGCTGGCATATTAAGTGCAGCACTTTCACAGCGTCATTTTTCAGGATTTGAAATAGCTCAACTGGAATTCCATCACCTCCACTAGCTTTGTTCATAGTGATGCTGCCTAAGGCCCACTTGACTTCACATTCCAGGATGTCTGGCTCTGGGTGAGTGATCACAGCATTGTGATTATCTGGGTCATGAAGATCTTTTTTGTACAATTCTTCTGTATATTCTTGCCACCTCTTCTTAATATCTTCTGCTTATGTTAGGTCCATACCATTTCTGTCCTTTATCAAGCCCATCTTTGCATGAAATGTTCCCTTGGTATCTCTAACTTTTTTGAAGAGATCTCTAGTCTTTCCCATTCTGTTGTTTTCCTCTGTTTCTTTGCATTGATCACTGAAGAAGGCTTTCTTATCTCTCCTTGCTATTCTTTGGAACTCTGCATTATAATGGGTATATCTTTCCTTTTCTCCTTTGCTTTTTGGTTCCCTTCTTTTCACAGCTATTTGTAAGGCCTCCTTAGACAGTCATTTTGGTTTTTTGCATTTCTTTTTCTTGGGGATGGTTTGATTCCTGTCACCTATACAGTGTCATGAACCTCCATCCATAGTTCATTAGGCACTCTATCAGATCGAGCCCCTTAAATCTATTTCTCACTTCCACTGTATAATCATAAGGGATTTGATTTAGGTCATACCTGAATGGTCTAGTGGTTTTCTCCACTTTCTTCAATTTCAGTCTGAATTTGGCAGTAAGGAGTTCATGATCTGAACCACAGTCAGCTCCTGGTCTTGTTTTTGCTGACTGTATAGAGCTTCTCCATCTTTGGCTGCAAAGAATATAATCAGTCTGATTTCAGTGTTGACCATCTGGTGATGTCCATGTGTAGAGTCTTTTCTTGTGTTGTTGGAAGAGGGTGTTTGCTATGACCAATGCATTCCCTTGGCAGAACTCTATTAGCCTTTGCCCTGCTTCATTCTGTACTCCAAGGCCAAATTTGCCTGTTCCTCCAGGTGTTTCTTGACTTCCTACTTTTGCATTCCAGTCCCCTATAATGAAAAGTACATCTTTTGGGGGTGTTAGTTCTAGAAGGTCTTGTAGGTCTTCATAGAACTGTTCAACTTCAGCTTCTTCAGTGTTACTGGTTGGGGCATAGACTTGGATTTCTGTGCTATTGAATGGTTTGCCTTGGAAATGAACAGAGATCATTCTGTTGTTTTTGAGACTGCATCCTTAAGTACTGCATTTTGTACTCTTTTGTTGACTATGATGGCGACTCCTTTCTTCTAAGGGATTTCTGCCCACAGTAGTAGATATAATGGTCATCTGAGTTAAATTCACCCATTCCAATCCATCTTAGTTCACTGATTACTAGAATTTCGATGTTCACTCTTGTCATCTCCTGTTTGACCATTTCCAATTTGCCTTGATTCATGGACCTAACATTCCAGGATCCTATGCAATATTGCTCTTTACAGCATTGAACCTAGCTTCTATCACCAGTCCCATCCACAACTGGGTGTTGTTTTTGCCTTGGCTCCATCCCCTCATTCTTTCTGGAGTTATTTCTCCACTGATCTCTAGTAGCATACTGGGCACCTACTGACCTGGGGAGGTCATCTTTTAGTGTCCTGTCTTTTTGCCTTTTCATACTGTTCATGGGGTTCTCAAGGCAAGAATACTGAAGTGGTTTGCCATTCCCTTGCACAGTGGACCACATTCTGTCAGACCTCTCCACCATGACCCGTCCATCTTGGGTGGCCCCACAGGGCATGGCTTAGTTTCACTGAGTTAGACAAGGCTGTGGTCCATGTAATCAGATTGGCTAGTTGTCTGTGATTATGGTTTCAGTCTGTCTGCCCTCTGATGCCCTCTCTCAGTGCCTACCGTCTTACTTGGTTTTCTCTTACCTTGGATGTGGGGTATCTCTTCATGGCTTCTCCCCACATCCAAGGTAAGGAACAGTGGCTGTGCTTTGCTGGAGCAGCCATGAAGAGATACCCCATATCCAAGGTAAGAGAAATTTTTCAAAAACTTGAGACATTCTTTTGATTCATTGTAATAACTAATTAAAAGGTATATAACTCCATTGCTAACATTAGAAAGGGGGTACTCTTTCTGTCCCCTTCTGATGTCTGTGTCAAAAGCTTTCTCGACCCCTTTTATACTTTAATAAAACTCTATTACAGAAAAGCTCTGAGCGATAAAGCCTCATCTCTGGCCCTGGATTGAACTCTTCTCCTCCAGAGGCCAAGAATCCCAGCGTCTTCCATGGTTCGGCAACAACCTTTCAGCATCGAGGGCAGAACTTTGAATGAAGACAGCTTGGTGTGGGGTGCTCGAGGAAGTGCGGTGACCCAGACTCTGAGATGCCTGCCTAAATCCCTCACTCCTGCCTCGGTTCCTCATTCCTGAACTTTGGCTGGGCAGCAAAGTGCCCACTGGCAGGCATGTTGGAGCATGAGGCCAAGGACCCCAACCTATGGACAGTGGGACAAGTTGCCATGGCAAGCCCCTGGCTCCCCCACCCCTCTCCAGACATCTTTCAGGTAAGAGAGAAAGATTGCCATCTTATTTAAGCCTCTGTTATTTGGTTGTGTTTGTGTGTGTGTGTGTTGGGGTGGTGGTGGTATTTCTATTATATACAGTGTTATAGACCAAATGGTATCTTCCTCCAGTGCATAGGTTAAAACCTCAACCCCTCTGTCTTAGTCTGTTCAGGCTGCTACAACAAAATATCAGAGACTGGGTGGCTTATAACAACAGAAAGGCTGGAAGTCACAGATCAAGAGACCAGCATGGTCAAGTGAGGGTCTTTTCCTGGGCTGCAGACTTCTTGGTGTGTCCTCATATGGAGGAACCGGGTGAGCTGGCTCTCTGGGGCCTCTTTTGAAAATTTTTATATTTTGGCTGATCTGGGTCTTTCTTATAGCACACAGGCTTTCTCTAGTTGCAGAGTACTGGCTGTAGAGCTCAAAGGCCAGTAGTTAAAGCATACAGGTTTAGTTGCCCCATGAAATGTGGGATCTTTGTTCCCCAACCAAGGATTGAACCTGCATCCCCTGCACTGGAAGGTGGATCCTTAACCACTGGACTACAAGGAAGCCCTTCTCAAGTCTCTTTCATAAGGGCACTAATTCAATTCATGAGGGCTCCACTCTCATGACCTAAGCACCTCCCAAAGGCTCCTAATACAGAGCACATCAGGCATTAGGATTTCAACCTATGAATTGCTGGGGAGGGGGCGCGGGGTGGACACAAACATTCAGACCACAGAACCTCCAAAATGATAGTATTTGGAGGTAGGGTCTTTGGGTAGTGACTAAATCTAGATTAGGTCAGGGTGAGATTAGTGCCCTGATAAGAAAAGACACCATGAAATTAAAAGATGCTTGTTCCTTGGAAGGAAAGCTACAACAAACCTAGACAGCATACTAAAAAGCAGAGACATCACTTTGCTGACAAAGGTCCATATAGTCAAAGCTATGGTTTTTCCAGTAGTCATGTATAGATGTGAGAGTTGGACAGTAAAGAAGGCTGAGCACCGAAGAATTGATGCTTTCAAACTGTGGTGCTGGAGAAGACTCCTGAGAGTCCCTTGGACTGCAAGGAACCCATGTCTTCTGCATTGCCAGGCGGATTCTTTACTACTGAGCCACCAGGGAATCCCCTGTTTGCTCATTTTCTTACCACACTGAACATACACGTCTTTCCTGGGTGTACTTCTGAAATCTGTATCCTCGGGAGTTTGAGATATAAATGTTGGTCTGAGATATCTGATCTCCATGCAAATAAGCAAAAACCAAGTTACTCATATCCTGGAAAAACACACACATAAAACAGTTTCTTTAAAAGCAGATAGAAGGTAGAATGGGGCGGCAGCTGGGGAGATGTTCTTTAAGTAAGCAGATAATTTCTGGAGGTCTAATGCACAGTATAGTGGTCACAGACAACAATACTAGATTAGAAACTTCAAAGTTGCTAAGAAACCAGATCTCGGTTATTCCCACCATAAGAAAGAAAGAATTTCATGACATGATATGGTGGTAATCATACTGCAATATGTAAACATAGCAAATCAACACACTGTATACTTTTTTTTTTTTAGAACACACTGTATACTTTAAATTTACACAGTATGGAATGTCAGTTGCATCCCAATTTAAAAAGGGGGTGGATGGAGAGAAAAAATGAGGGGAAAAAAGGGACTTCCTGGGCAGTTCAGCAGTTAAGACACAGCTCTTCCACTGCAGGGCATGGGGGTTTGCTCCCTGGTTGGGAAACTAAGATCTTGCAAGCAAGAAAAATAAAAAGATTAAAAAAAATTAAAAGGGAGACAGATGCCAGTGATCACATTCCTGTGCATTTCTCCCAGAGAAATGAAAGCTTGGTGTCCACACAAAAAAGCTACATGAACGTTTCTAGTGACTTTATTTATAAAAGCCAAAAAGTGGAAACAACCCAAGTCTGGTACATCCACACCATGGAAAATTACTCGGCAATGGAAAGGAGCAGACCAGTGACATATATGCAACAAATTGGATGAGTCTCCTGAGAATTTTGCTGAGAAAAGCTAGTCTCCAAAGGTTTCATATTGTATGACCCCATTTATAGAACATTCTTGAAATGATACAATTAGAGACATGGAGAACATTAGTGTTTGCCAGGGGCTAGGGCAGGGTAGGGAGGTATGGAGAGCTTTGGGGCCGTGGAGCAGTTCAATATTTTATTTTATTATTACTGTTATTATTTTTACTTTTCGGCTGTGCCATGCAGCTTTCAGCACTTTAGTTTCCCAACCAGGGATTGAACCTGTGCCCCCTGCAGGGGAAGCACACAGTCTTAACCACTGGACCACCAGGGAAGTCCCCAGGTCAGTATTTTGATGGCAGTAGCAGTTCTCTGACTTGACACAGTTGTACCCATATCAATTTCCTGTTTGTGTCACTATAGTTATGTAAGATGTAACCACTCAGGGAAACTAGCTGAGGGATACATGGGACTCTGTATAATTTCTTCAACTTCCTGTACACCTATAATTATTTCAAAATAACACATAAAAAAAAGACAGATGGATATATTCAGTGTGTCAGCCAGATGAGCCCCTCCCATATCTCGGGTCTTCTTCTGAACCCAGTAAGATAACACAGCCTGAGTCCATCATGCTCCCAGCCCTCAAGGCTTACACTGTCCTTATTTCCACTCGTAATTATCTCTGCTCACAGCAGAGTAGAAGATGAGATAATGACACATGGTACTCACCACGCAGAATAAATTTCCACTGTAACAACAGTTGTCACCAGATACATGTGAAACAGGATGTTTTATGCCTGAAAGTAAAAGGGAACTGAGATGTCCTCTGAGTTCCCCGGAGGTTCCGCGAGAGAAGGTTAAAGCAGGGCTTCCCACCCTCCCCACTGACACCTGTGGCCAGACCTCTCAGGGGGCTCTTGGACACTGCGGGATGTTTTGTAGCATCCTGCTTCTATTGTTGTTGTTCAGCTGCTAAGTTGTGTCCAACTCTTTGTGACCCCATGGACTGCAGCACACCGGGCTCCTTTGTCTTCCACTGTTTCCTGGAGTTTGCTCAAAGTCATGTCCATTGAGTCAGTGATGCTATCTAACCATCTCATCTTCTGCTGCCCCTTTCTCCTTTTGCCTTCAGTCTTTCCCAGCATCAGGGTCTTTTCCAATGAGTCAACTCTTCTCATCACATGACCAAAGTATTGGAGCTTCAGCTTCCTGCTTCTACTGACTTACTTAGTTTACTAAGTCACTTATATAGTGACTTATTTGACCAGTGTCATTCTCCTCTAGTCTTTGTTTTAAGATCTTTTTTTTTTGATGTGGATCATTTTTTAAAGTCTTGATTGAATTTGTTACAGTATTCTTGTTTTATGTTTTTTGGCCATGCAGCATGTGAGATCTTAGCTTCCCAACTAGGAATCAAATCCCCATTCCCTCCATTGGAAATTAAAGTCTTAACCACTGGACCACCAGGGAAGTCCCTTTCCTCCAGTCAGGACAACTAAAAATGTCTCCTGACATTGCCAAGTGTCTTCTGGGGGTGAGGGGTAAACTGTCTCCCAAAGTAGAGGGAAGGGTGCCTTTCTCTGAGCGAGGCATTCTTTGTTTCTGAAGGGGAAGCTTCAGCTCCAAAGGAAACACACATGTGGCCAAAAGCATATGAAATGATGCTCAGCGTCACCAGTCCTTAGAGAAATGCAAAGCAAAACCACGGTGAGACCCTCACCTCGCTCCCATTAGGATGGCTACCATGACAGAATGACAAGTGTCAGTGACAAATGCGGAGAACCTGGAACCCTCGTGCACTGCTGCTGGGAATGCAAAATGGTGTGGCCAGTGTGGAGGGTCCTCAAAAACGGGAAAATATGAGCCAGAAATTCTACTTCCAGGTACATACCTTCCCCCAAATTAAAAGTAGTATATACAGGTTCCAACCAGCACTATTCACAATAAATAAAACATGGAAGCAGCTTGAGTGTTTGTTGACAGATAAATGGATTTAAAAAAATGGGCCTAAGGACTTCCCTGGTGGTCCAGTGGCTAAGACTCTGCACTCCCAATGCAGGGGGTCCAGGTTCGATCCCACATGCGGCAACTAAGACCTGATGCAGCCAAATAAATTTTTTGTAGAAAGAGTAGGTCAGCTGATGTCTTGAAGGCAGATGAGTGTTTGTGTTGAATGTGACCCGTTGATGAGATGAGCCTAAGTCTGGCCCCCAGGCCACCTGGCTTCACTTGGGTTATACATTCTCTGTGGGCCATTCACGATGTGTTTCCATGGCACCTCAGCCACGGGGCTTGAAACCTTCCAGCTGTCAATCATTAACCATTATCAATCAGTCACCTCCTGGAGGAACAGCCTGGAACACAGCGATGAGACAGGTAAGCCAGAGACCAGGGCAAGGTGTGGCTCTTTTCCTGTGTTTCTCTTTCTCAGAGGGGAGGGGGGTGCTGTGATTGACTCTCCATCCAGAGCTTAGCAAGCTCCCCCACAGGCGCTGTGGTGATGGACTGCGGGGCTCCATCTTGTTGGAGGGAGCAGGGACCACAATCTTTCACCACCAGGAACACAAGCGGAGCAGAAGGATAACAGATTGCAAGATGGCGGTATACCAACCCAGTGGTTCTCCACTAAGTGAATTTCAACCCCCAGGAGACACTGGGTGATGTCTGGGGACATGCTTGTTGTCAGGACTCAGTCGGAGGCAGGGCTCCTGGCATCCAGTGGGTGGGGGCATAGTTGCTGCTCCACACCCCGTAGCACGCAGAATGCCCCCCACCCCCACCCAGAGAATGACGCATCCCCAGTGTCAGCAGGGCTGGGGCCGAGAAACCTCGTACTGACCCGTTTCTCACCAACGAGGGCACCTGTCCTTGTTCCCTGGTAAGGACAGGCCATCCCCATCCGTCCTTCCTCTTCCCTAGAAAATACCATCTCCCTTTTCTTCACTGGATCCCCATCTTCTTGCCTCCCCCACCAGGGTTCTAGCTTTCTCTGTCCTTAAAACTTAGCCTTCTCCACTGTTTCCTGTCCTGAAGGTGACATTTGTGGGACCGTATATGCGCCCCACTCAGGCATCTCGGACCCATCCTCTGCCCTCCTCGGTCCTCCCTGACTTCCTCGCCATCACAACTCCTGCTGAATCCCCTCACTGCTCCAGTCAGTGACAGCATATTTTTGTGGCTTGTCACCACAATCCCCAATGGAAACACCTCTGAGATTGGGGCTTAGACCAACTCACACTGAATTATAAAGGATCACGTAGGGAATTCCCTGGCGGTCTAGTGGTTAGCACTGGCCACTTTCACTGCCTGGGGCTCAGTTCAGTCCCTGCTCTGGGAACTAAGATCCCTCAGGCTGTGCAGCATGGCCAAAAAAAAAAAAAAAAAGGATAACATAATGTCCAGGGACCAATGTCCAAGTAGCAGCATTGTCTGTAACTTCCAAAACTTTTCTTTGATGTTGGCCAAGCACAAACAAGATTTTTTAAAATACAAAATATAGGGCCTACCCTGGTGGTCCAGTGGTTAAGAATCTGCCTTCCAATGCAGAGGACATGGGTTTGGTCCTGGATTGGGGGACGAGATTCCACTTACTGCAGAGCAACCAAGCCTGTGCGCCGTAACTACAGAGCAGCCCGTGCACTGCAACAAAGATCCCAAGTTCGACCATGAGACCCAATGCAGCTAAATAAATACTTGAAAAATTACAAAATACCCATACCTGTAGATGCAGTCCAGACGTTGGCTTTATAATCATAAACATAGACTTTTCGGTTCACTACTAACAGCAATACCGAACCAGCAAAATGTGCTGACGTCACTTCCGGTGTGCCGACCTAAGAATGCGATATATACCACGATATCAGTATGTGCAGCTTTTCAAACATCGAATTCAGAAAGCAGTACCTCTAGACAGGCATCCCAGGAATGCTTAGGTCAGCGAGAGTTGTTTGGTATCCTAGATATTGGGAACTATGCATCCTGGGGATCAGTTGAAAGCAGAACTGGGAGGTTGACATTAGTGTTGGGTGTCCCTGGGGATACCTAAATTCATTCCATCTCCCCCCATATCAAAACCTTCTCTGAGGGGACTTCCCTGTTGGCCCAGTGGTTAAGAATCTGCTTTCCAATGCAGGGGACCTAGGTTTGATCCCTCGCTGGGGAAGCTAAGATCCCACATGCCTTGGGGCAACTAAGCCTGTGGGCCACAACTAGAGAACCTGCTTGCTGCAACTAGAAAGAAGCCCACATGCTGTAATGAAAGATCTCACCTGCTGAGAGTAAGGCTTGACATAGCCAAATAAATATTTTTCTATGTCTGTATCTCCATTGCTGCCTTGTAAATAGGTTCATCAGTACTATCTTTCTAAATTCCATAAGCATGTGTGAATATACAATATTTGTCTTTCTCTTTCTAACTTACTTCACTTTATATAATGAGGGGTCTAGGTTTGTTCACCTCATTAGGACTGACTTGAATGTGTTCTTTTTTTTCAATAGCTGAGTAATAGTCCATTGTATATATGTACCACAATGGCAGTTCCTTTAAAAACTAGGAATAGAACTACCATATGACCCAACAATTCCACTAGTGGGCATATACCATGAGAAAAGCATAATTGAAAGAGACACATACACCCCAGTGTTCATTGCAACACTTCTTACAATAGCTAGGACATGAACGCATCCTAGATGTCCATTGACAGATGAATGGACACAGAAATTATGGTACATATATAAATATTTTTTAAAAGACCTTTTCTGAAGATAAAGCCTAATGCATCAATAATGAATGATGAACATAACTGATGAATGTGTCACTTATCAGAAAAACTGGGACATCCCATGTAGCTCAGCTCATAAAGAATCTGCCTGCAATGCAGGAGACCCTGGCTCAATTCCTGGGTCAGAAGATCCACTGGAGAAGGGATAGGCTACCCACTCCAGTATTCTTGGGCTTCCTTGGTGGCTCAGTGGTGTCTGCTCAGTCATTTCAGTTGTGTTGGACTTGGACTCTTTGCAACCCCATGGACTGAAACCTGACATGCTCCTCTTGTCCATGGATTTCCTAGGCAAGAATACTGGAGTGGGGTGCCATTTCCTCCTTCAGGGGATCTTTTCCATCCAGGGATTAAACCTATGTCTCTTGCATTAGCAGGCAGATTCTTTACCATTGTGTCGCCAGGGAAGCCCCTATATCTAACCCTAAGTATTACTTATTTCAAGCATCTCTCAGATTGTTCAACAACATAACTACCTGCATTGACGTAGGGATGGAAAATGGAATGAGACTACTCTCAAACTTGTCCTTTGTGAGAAAAATTTGTCTTCTGAAATAAACAGTAAAAGGTTTCAATTAGGACAGATTCACCCAAGAAAAGAAAAAAAGACAATGTCAGGCATTTTAAAAAATGTTCCATTCAAATAAAATTCCTTTCTTAACAAGGAACCAGAGATTTATTTATGAATCTGTCTACCTATCATTATCTATCATTGTCTATTTAGCTATTGCTCATCTATTTATTTTTGCTTGAGTAAACCTCTATGGCATGGATATTTGACTTCTTGAAATAACATTAGTTGAAAAGTGTGACTGCATCAACAATAAAATTATATAAAATGTACATTAAGTCCCAGCTTGTTTTGCTGAGGGTGAACTTCAGGTTTGTCCTTTATTTGACTCTCATCCCATTAAGTAAAGGCTTTCATATCAGGAATGTGACAGAAAAAAAGAAACAGTATGTTCCCTTATGCAGGTAACTTTTAAGAGGCCAAAGGCCATCCATGAACATGGTATATTGTTTCCTTATCCAGATCTCTCTCTTGCCCCTCTCTGGAAGAATTTTATGGTTTTTAAACAGAGAGGAGTCACTGAGTTAATTCCTATGTATTTTAAAGTTTCTGTTTCTACTGTGAATGGCACTCTTCATAACTGCCTTATATCAAGCCTCTGTGACAAGCTATACTGAAATGACTTTGGTTATCTTTTCACCTTTTTCTTTCCAGTTGGACCCCAACTGTGGACTCCCTGTAGGCTAGAGTCTAGCAAGAGAGGACTGAGCTGTCTTTTTTTCCTAATGTTTGTGTAATCAAAGAACGAGGGTGAATGTAATGCTTTGATAAAAAGAAGGGAACGATATCTTACCCTAGATACAGGGCTAGGTTTTTCTTACAAGGATGCTTAATCAAGTGAGTTTTCCCAGATGAAAAATACAGGCGATCCTAGAAAGAGAGTCACAAAATTTTAATCCTATCAATTCTAATAAACACTTGATGAAAACAGGTGGGCAATATGGAACTTGCCTAGGTAGAATCTGAGTTGGGCAGGTGGACTGCATCTGTGTCATTTTCCTGATTTGATATTGTCAACTGATTTTGTTAAAGGTCATCAATGGGAGAAGCTGGGTGAAAGGGACCTGGGAGGTCTCTGGCACTGTTTTGTACCTTGCTGTGAATCTATAATTATGTCAAAAACAACAAGTTTAGGGACTTCCAAGGAGGTCCAGTGGCTAAGACTCTGTCTTCCCAAGCAGGGGGTGCAGGTTAAATCCCAGGTTGGGGAGCTAAGATTCCACATGCCTCTTGGCCAAAAAACCAGAACATACAATAGAAGCAATATTACAACAAATTCAATAAATACTTTAAAAGTGGTCCACAACAACAACAACAACAACAAAATCTTTAAAAAATATATTAGAACTTTAAAAAGTTTCACAGGACAATAATCCATATCACTTCGCCTCGTGTTTGCTATTTGTTTACAGATTACTCATTATTTGAGAAGCTAGAGGACAAAAAAAGTTAGCAATCTGCTAATAAATAATCACTTGGTTATTTAGCAACTGCTGACATCACTTCTGAGATAACACGATGTCAATGGGAAACACATTTGAGTTGACAAAGTCCTTTTTTCTCATGTGTTTTAGGCACATGTGTGTGGAAGGAAGTTTCCTGCTTTGTTTACATCATGTAAACAAAGTAATTTGCCTACTATGCTAGTCTGCATTTAAAACCGCCTGTCAGGTGGTCTATGGCTAAGACTGCTCCCAACGCAGGGGGGCTGGGATTCAATCTCTAATAAGGGAACTCAATCCTTCATGCCTCAACTAAAAAAGATTCCACATGCTGCAAGGAAGACCTGCTGCTGCTGTTAAGTCGCTTCAGTCGTGTTTGACTCTGTGTGACCCCACAGATGTGTGACCCCACCAGGCTCCTCTGTCCCTGGGATTCTCCAGGCAAGAACACTGGGGTGGATTGCCATTTCCTTCTCCAGGGCATGAAAGTGAAAAGTGAAAGTGAAATCACTCAGTTGTGTCCGACTCTATGCAACCCTATGGACTGTAGCCTACCAGCCTCCTCTGTCCATGGGATTTTCCAGGCAAGAATACCCGAGTGGGGTGCCATTTCCTTCTCCAGCAAGTAAGACCTAGTGCAGTCAAATAGATTTAAAAAAAAACCCACAACTAACCCTCCAATCAGATAGAACACTGAATAAAAACTCAAGATGATCTGAGTTTTAAACCCAACTTCAGCTTCTGGCTTTGTCTTGTACTGTTGTGCTAAGTCACTTCAGCCATGTCCAACTCTTTGCCACCATATGGACCGTAGCTGCTCTGTCCATGAGGTTCTCCAGGGAAGAATACTGGAGTGGGTTGCCATGCCCTCCTCCAGGGCATCTTTCTGACCTAGAGATTGAACAGTGTCTCTTATATATCCTGCATTTGCAGGCAGGTTCTTTACCACTAGCGCCATCTAGCAAGCCCTCTGAAGGGGAAAGTCACTCAGTCCTGTGTTCTGTCTACTTCATCTCAATTATTAATAGCTTTTTAGTGACATGGGAGAGGTTACTGCCTAGTTCAAAAGGCAATGGTAAGGACTAGATAAAGTAATATTCTATGCTGGCCACAACACTGACACCCAAGAAATACTAGGAAATACTCTTTCTGATTCAGCAATAAAAGTGAAGGATGAATGTTAACTATGGAGCCATGTGTGTGCGTGGTCAGTTGCTTCAGTCATATATAGACTCTTTGCAATTACATGGACTGTGGACCACCAGGTTCCTCTGTCCATGGGGATTTTCCAGGCAAGAATACAGGAGCAGGTTGCCATTCCCTTCTCCAGGGGAGCTTCCTCACCCAGGGATCGAACCCGAGTCTCCTGCATTGCAGGCGGATTCTTTACCCACTTAGTCACCTGGGAAGCCCATGGAGCCACATAAGGTGTTAGTTGCTTAGCTGTGTGTTTGCAACCCATGGAATGTAGCCTGCCAAGCTCCTCTGTCCATGGAGTTCTCCAGGGAAGATTACTGGAGTGGGTTGCCAGACACATACCCCTTGTGTCTTGTCTTCGACTGGAAACACCTTTCCTGTCCTCAACGTACGAGTACTAGAGGTGAGACAAGAAAATACCTGTCAGTATTTATTCAGTATTCAGTGTGACTCCTACCAGGTTTCCTCTGAGTTAATGGTGCAGTACCAGTTCTTGAAGCTTGTAGGATTATGGGAGCCCCTGGAAAATCTGATGAAATAGTGAGCCTTCCTAGCCTGGCAAGAGACTTATGTATAGGCAAGAATGGAGACATAATTCCTCAGAGCTCATCAAGGGTCATTTGCAGACTGACTCCAGATTAGGAATACTTACTCCTGGATCTTGAGGGGGTGGTTTTTGGCTAGGGGGATGGGAGATTGTTGGTGGCTGGGAGAATGTTGGTCCAGTTTACAGCAGGTTCTTGGGACTTCCCTAATGGTCCAGTAGTTGGAAGTCTGCCTGCAAATGCAGAGGATGTGGGTTTGATCACTGGGCTGGGAAGATTCCACATGCTGGGGAGCAACTAAGCCCATGCACCACAGCTACTGAGCCCACGCTCTGGAGTCTGCGGACATCAGTGAAGAGTAGCCCCCACTCTCAGCAACTAGAGAAAACCCACATGCAGCAACGAAGATCCAGCACAGCCCAAAATTAAATAAATTAAAAAGATTCTGCCATCTACAGCAGGTTCTCAGTCTTGGATGTGAGTTAGAAAAACATGGAGGGCCTGATAAACTGTAGATTGCTGGGCTCCACTGCTGAGTCTCAGCAGATTCAGGGATCTGAAGTTCTAACAAATCTCCAGGTAACGCTGATGCTACTGTCTCAGGACCACACTTTGAAAACCAGTGTGGGGAAATGGGAGGATTGGATGGAACCAATCTCTGCAGACTTTGAGATACATCCAGCTAGCAAGTCTTACCTGAAAGTCCTACTCCCCACTGCCCTATTAAAAGCAAGTGTGTCTCTAATTTCACTGGGCATGTTTTCACTTCTATAAAGTAAGGTTAAAGAATCACTCTGCTATGAAATTTGGTGTAATGATCAAATGGGTCCATGTACCAGAAATACACATACTCTACTTCATCAGCAAACAGTGTCCTCTGAATGTACAGCTTATTACTGGCAGTTCCCTGAGGGTTGGAACTGGGCTTTAGCATCTGTCCAGTACCTGTGACACCTCACATACGATATTTACTAATCTAACATTTACTGAAATTGAAAACATTTTGGGCAAGGAGTGAATAACAGTCAATACCCCATGGACTTAATATTTTAGGGACAGCAACAGACAAGAAAAAATAAGTGTAACAGAAGTTAGTGCTTATAGGAAGCAGCAGCTATAGGGGAGAGGGGGGTCTTTAAATAAAGGAGTGTACTATTTAAGTCAGTATCTTAATGAAGAAGAAGTCACGGAGAAAATCTGGAAGCAAAGCGTCCCAGGCAGAGGGAGAAGCAGGCGCCGAGTCTCCCCAGTTGCTCAAGGGACCGGTGGCTGGGACCAGTGATTCAGGGGTAGGCAGGGGCCACATTAGTGGTTGTCACATCCCCAGGGGACCCTTGGTGATGCCTAGACACATTTGATTGACTGTCAAGTCTGGGGAACGAGGCACTACTGGCATTGAGTGGATGGAGGCCAGGGACGCTGCTCAGTATCCTACAGTGTACAGGACGATCCCGCCCCAGAGAGTGATCTGGCCTTAGATGTCAGCAGCGCTGTTGAGGAACCCTGGGCCAGACCATGCGAAGAAACGAAGGCTGCGCAAGGAAATTGGTTTTTATGCTGGGTGCCACAGGAAAGGGTAATTACGAGGTCAGATTCGTTTACAAACAACCTCTTTGGCTGCCAGGCACAGCCCAGGGTGGTGGTGGCGGAGTTGGCTTGAAGGCATCGGAATCAGGCTAAAGTCTTTAAGTGGCAATGGGAGGACTTGGTGATGGGCGGGAAGGCATGAGGTGGGAGAGGAGAGTGGGTATCAAGTAAACTGGGAATCCTCAATGAGGTTGCGGAGCGGAGCATCTTTCCTAGTTTGCGCCCAGAAATGAGTGTGCCCCCTCCCCGACCCCTGGCAGTACCCCAGGCCCGGAAGGGCAGCCCCACCGGCACAGAGGCTGAGCTTTGACCAGCGGGCACAGCCGAAAGGTGGTCGCCACCAGCAGCATTAACACCAGCATCTCGCTCTGGCCGTTGCCGCCAATACGCAGACTCAACCACCGCTGGAGGCTTTTCACAGTCTGGGCATGCGCACCTTGCTCCCCAGGGAGCCCGAAGCGGACCTTCTCAACAAGCCCCGCCCAGCGCTTGGACATGCGCACACGGCGGCCCAAATGCAGTCTGCAGTTTAAGCAAGCACTTAGCGTCTCTCGGGAAACCCGAATCCACCAATCGCGACGCGTCCAGAGTCTGAGCATGCGCATGTCAGCCAAGTTCCTAAACCTGTTGGGACTGGGTTGCCCACTTCTTCCCGAAGCTGCGCTTGCAGCCACCGTTATCTTTTTCTAGGGGCCATCATGCGTGTTCACAGCCCTCCCCGCGATTCGAAGGAGCCTTGAACACACTGGCTCAGGTCAGTTCAGTCGCTCAGTCGTGTCCGACTCTTTGCGAGTCCCCATGGACTGCAGCACGCCAGGCTTCCCTGTCCATCATCAACTCCGGGAGCTTGCCCAAACTCATGTCCATCGAGTCAGTGATGCCATCCAACCATCTCATCCTCTGTAGTCCCCTTCTCCTCCTGCCTTCAGTTCTTTCCAGAATCAGGGTCATTTTCAGTGAGTCAGTTCTTCGCATCAGGTGGCCAAAGTATTGGAGCTTCAGCATCAATCCTCCCAATGAATATTCAGGACTGATTTCCTTTAGGACTGACTGGTTTGATCTTTGCAGTCCAAGGAACTCTCAAGAGTCTTCAACACCACAGTTCAAACATGCTAGCTAGGAGATCGGGAAAGGTGGATGCGACGAGGTAGCTTGAAAGTTTCTAGCTCCGCTCCGTTTAGGCCCCGCCTCCACTCTTCCGAGTCCAGTCCCCGCAGCCGTCCGTTTCCGGCCACCCCTCCCGCGGGCACCTAGACACGCGCCGGCCGTCACGTGCGCCCCAGCCGGGCCCGCGGAAATGACGCAAGTCTTACGCGCCGCCAGGATGGCTGGGCCATGGCGGGGGGCACAGGCTGTGTGCGGCTGTGGGGAGCTGCAAGGTGTTGGGCTCTTCGGCGGCCGCTACTGGCCGCCGCCGGGGGACGGGTCCCCACTGCGGCCAGAGCTTGGTTGCCCAGAGGCCGGAGGACCTGCGACGCCTCGCCTCCCTGGGCGCTGTGGGGCCAAAGCCCCGCGGCCGCGGGCCACTGGCGGGGACTTTGGGAGGCGAACAACCGCAGCGGCGGCGGCGCTTTCTCGGGAGGCGAGGATGCCTCCGAGGGCGGCGCGGAGGACGGGGCCTCGGGTGTGGGAGGCAGCGCGGGCGGCGGGGAGGGCCCTGTCATAACGGCGCTGACGCCGATGATGATCCCGGACGTATTCCCGCACCTGCCGCTCATCGCCGTTACTCGCAACCCAGTGTTCCCGCGCTTTATCAAGATTGTTGAGGTAATGAGCGCCCCGCCCTAGACTTCCGTTTACCCAAGTCTGCAAGCAACGGGTTGGACGGAGGGATCATTTACCACCTTCATACCCCAGCAACTTTTTCCAGGAGCGAAGCTTCTCCGAGGCCTGGAGTTAGAGTACTAGTCTTCTCAGCACTAGCTCCATGAACTTGAGCTAGATTCCTTCCCCTTTCAGATCCCTTCAGGAGAGTTGAATCCAGTGAGCTTAGGATTGTCCTATAGATTTCCAGTCATAGAAATTTGGTGCCGGGAAGGATCAGAACAGTCTTGCCGCTCAGTTACTTTTCTGCGGGTCTCGGTAGCTGTTTTTTGACACTCTTCCCCCAGGGCGATATGCCTTCCTCATACCTTCATTATATGCTCGTTGAGGTCGTGGGCCAGGTGCGGTTGTAAGTCTAAGGGATACAGCAGTGAACAAAACGGACACACATTCCTGCCTTTGGAGCCTAGGTTCCAGCGGGGATTCTAGAGGCATAAATAATAGTAAGTTAATTCAGTATCGAGAGGCCATAAGTAGTACAGAGAATGATTGAGCGAGAGATTGTAGAGGAATTTGAGGTGAAAGGTGGCAGGAGGATGTTCTCAGGGATTTATTCATTCAGTAGAGTGTTCTTGGGGCTTCCAGTGTGCTTCGAAGTGGTAAAGAATTCGCCTACGCTGCAGGAGATGTGAATTGGATCTCCGGGTGGGGAAGATCACCCTGGAATGGCAAATGGCAGCCCACTCCAGTATCCTTGCCTGGAGAGTCCCATGAACAGAGGAGCCTGTTGGGCTACAGTTCATAGGGTCGCAAAGAATTGGACATGCCTGGACTGAGCAAGCAGGCAGGCAGAGTGTTCTTGACTTGTTACCATGTAGCAGGCTGAGGATTCAGCAGAACAAGTTAGACACAGCCCTCTGCCTCGGGAACTTACATTCTGGTGGAAGAGACAGTAAGAGCCGTGGCTTAGGGGGTGGGATGAGTGGACCAGGGTGATGTAATAGAAAGGAGTGCAACGAACTTGAGCTTTTTTAAAAAAAAAAAAAATGTATTGTTTGGCTGTGCTTGGTCTTCCTTGCTGCGCTGGGGCTTCCTCTAGTTGCGGCAAGTAGGGGCTACTCTTTGTTGCCTTTTGAGGGCTTCTCACTGCAGTGCCTTCTCTTGTTACACAGCACAAGCTCTAGAGTGTGGGCTCAGTAGTTGCTCTCGGGCTTAGTTGCCCCACAGCATGTGGGATCTTCCCAGACCAGGGATTGAACCTGTGTCTCTTGCATCGGCAGGTGGATATTTAACCACTGGACCATCTGGGAAGTCCAGACTTTTGAGTTTTTAAAGTAGAAAGAACCTGAATGCCTGCTTTCTTCCCCACCCGCCCCCACCTTTTCTTTAAGGATGTGGAAACAAGTCTGTGGAGGAGGTTATCTGTTAACTGTCTAAGCAAGGTCATACAATGAGTCAGCCTTGTCTGCATTCACCCTCCTCCCCTCACACTCCCATCTTTGCTGCAAAAATCTCAGGGATCCCTTGGAAAGCAGAGGGACAGCATTTAGTCAGCAAGCAGGAGACAGAATGACATCCCCACCCCGGAACTGCTGATTGCATGTGTCTGAGCTGCCCTTCCAAGGGCGTTCTCTGATGTTAAATAGTGATTACTGGCAGGCTCTAAGACCAGACCTTGGGGGTTCATATCCTGGTCCCTCTGCCCGCAGCTTGATAGCCTTGGGCAAGCTGTTCTCTGGGCCTCCATTGCCTCATCTGTGAAATGGGCAGTCCCTTATTTCTTACAGCTGTGATGGGAGGTAAATGAGGTCACGTGTAGGGGACTTAGAACAATGCCTAGTGCTTCATACGGCTTCATAAGAAGTGGCTGTTGTTTCCTCCATGGTGTGCTTCTGACACCTCAGAGATGACCCTTGTGGGTCTTTTTTTCATCCTTGTCTACCACTGCCAGCTGTCCTCTACCCTCCAGGCCTCTGGGACCAGGACTGTTTGGCAGGTATGGTCCCCTCAGCCTAAAAAAGTGACACCTGCCTCCTGTCCCCAGTGCCCAAGCAGGGATAAGGTTCTTTCAAGAGACACTGTCTGCCCACCTAGGGCTAGCCAAGAGGGTTATAGGAGTTGATGAAGATGTTATGAGGCTGGCTTGTGGAACTCACATGGAGTATTTCAATTGCTGTACTCAGTCACTCAGTTGTGTCACACCCTCTGCTGCCCCATGGACTGTACCCCACCAGGCTCCTCTGTCCATGGGATTTTCTTGGCAACAATACTGAGACTGGGTTGCCATTTTCTCCTCCAATTCTATTGCTGTTACCTTGCAAATAAGGAAAAGGAGTCCTGCCAAAGGGAGGGGACAAGTGTTAAGATGCAAGGGTCAGGGGACTTTCCTGGTGGTCCACTGGTTGAGACTAGGTGCTTCCAATGCAGGGGACACAGGTTTGATCCCTGGTCAGGAAACTATAATCCTGTGCAGTGTGGTCAAAATAAAGATGCAGCAGTCAGCTGTTAACAGGAGAAATTGGGAGTTTCCAGAGTACTCAATAAGTATTTCTGAACTTGGTAGCAAAGTTGGGATTACCCTTGATGTTGAAGTTGACCCTGTCTGTGGCTAACTTGCCCCAGTAGTGTCTCCTTATCAGTGGCCTCTGAGTGTAGGCCAGTGATTCTTAAGTTTGGGTGGGTCAGGTACCCTCCTGATGGATGTCGTGGGCCTTTATCCTGGAAAGAATGCCTTTAGAGTGTCAGGAATCTCCATACCATGTGGTCATGGAGTGAGCTAGCACTGCTTCTTAAAGTCTGGTCCCTGAAACAGCAACATCCCCTGGGAGCTCGCTTGAAATGCAAACTCCCAGGCCCATTCCAGCCCCCAGCAGATCAGATACTTCAGAGGTTGGGGCCCAGCCGTCTGTTCTTAAAAAAAAAAAAAAAAACCCTCCAGGTGATTCTGATTTGTGCCAAAGTTTGAGGGCCATTAAGTTGAGTTCACGTCTGGCCTGGGAATGAACGGGCTTGAAGGGAATTGTTTGAACCCTAAGGACACCTGTGCTCCTCCCCAGTGGCTGTTTCCTGGGAAACATGAGCCCACTACTTGCCAATAAAATGACATGAGAATGTGCTGTGATTGAGGGGGGCGGTGTCGGATGATCAATATATGGGATATAGATGGGATTGGGATAACTGTCCTTGAAAATTGGAGTAAATTAGCCTGTGGAGTGTGTCACAATTGAGTTATGCACACTTACCATCATCAAGAGCAGAGGGTTTAGACTTTAAAGCCAAGGCATTTCCCCCCAGAACCAGCTCTGGGAAGGGGATGGGAAATCAATTTCTTGGCTCTGGCTGTTCATCTCCTTTGAGTTTTACTTTCAGCAAGAAGGAAGAAAACCAAGGACTGCGGCTCACCAGCACTGCCCCACTCCATTCTCCACACCCGTCCTCTGTTTTCTTTTTGGTTCAGGAGTTCTTGGACCATGTGGGTTAGTCCTGGATCAGATTAGTGCATCTCCAGAGTGTAACACCGAAAATGCTAGAGTTGCTGTTAAAACATCAGCCAGAAAAACCTACCCTGTGTTTCACTTTGGGGTTGTTGTCATACTAGGTTAAAAACAAGAAGCTGGTTGAGCTGCTAAGAAGGAAAGTCCGCCTTGCCCAGCCATATGCCGGCGTCTTTCTAAAGAAAGATGACAAGTAAGTGTAATTTCCCCCTCACCCTTTTGTTGAGACCACCCTGGAGTGTAGCTCCCTATAGAGCCGGATGAGTAGAGTAGCCTAGACCTCTGACCCTTGACCTGAAACAAACCTAGCAAAACCTACCGGGAACAAGACCAAGAACTGAGCATCCCTTTTTAGATGGGGCTGAAGATTCTGCCTCGAGCCCTGGACCTTGTGTGTAGTTCAGGTGGGGGGAAATTAACCTCGAGGATCCCCGGTGTCAGACCAGAGCGAGGCCACTTCAGAGAAGAGCTAGGTGGGCAGGTGTGGGGGCTCAGGACTCGTCCACCTCACTTCTGGGTAGGAATTAGTTCCACTTCGGAATCTGCACGTTCTAGGCCGGCTCTGAAAGAGGCGGTATGGAGCAGAAGGCCGGGTTCCATACGGCCCTGCCTGCCTGTGTGCAGTGACCCTGCATCCCAGAGTGCCAGTGGGAGCCAGGAGGTCAAGGCCAGGATGGGTGTTTCCCTGCTCTTGAGATAGCCAGAGCACCTTTATCCACGTGGCCCATGTCCCTCTCCTTCAGCAATGAGTCTGACGTGGTCGAGAGCCTGGATGAGATCTACCACACGGGAACGTTCGTGCAGATCCACGAAATGCAGGACCTGGGGGACAAGCTGCGTATGATCGTCATGGGACACCGGAGGTGCGGGGGCGGGACGGGAGGAGCGACCACAGGTGGAGGTGGGCCCCCATCCCCAATCTCTGGGCCCTTCTCTTAAAGCAGTACTCTGGGTGGTCAGGGAGAAGGCATCTCTCATGCTTGTTAGTCCACAAGGCACCACGAAACGGAAGACGGCACGCTGCTGTGTCTCCCACGTCTGGGTGTTGGCCCACTGTCCCCCTGGCGCCCTGCAACTCCATTCCACTTGGCAGGTTGTGGGGTTTTTTGGTTTGTTTGTTGGGGTTTTTCTTGACTGTGCCGCATGGCATTCGGGATCTAGTTTCCCAACCAGGGATAGAACCCAGGCCCCCTGCAGAGGAAGCAGAATGTTAACCACTGGACTGCCAGGGAAGCCCCAGGTTGTGGCTCTTCACTCACCAGAGTACCTCTGCCGAAGGGCTGCACACGTCTGTAAGCCCAGGCTAACCCCCTGTGGTATTACGGCTAATTAAGAAAAACCTATATGATGAGCTGGATTGAAGCTGGAAGAAACAGACTAGTTTTTCAAGTGTTGCAGGGAACATTGGTCTCCCAGGATGAGACTCTTGTCAAAGGTGTCCTGTGACCCTGTGCATGTGGGAGACCTTTCAGAGTCACCAGCCATTAAGGCTGTACGTGTTTGGAAAAGCCTCTCACTGAAGATGCTGGTGGGGGTTTGTTGACTTGAGAGCCCTCTGTCCTTTTTTCTTACAGTCTTTAAAAAAAATTTATTTGGCTCTGCTGGGTCTAAGTGGTAGCATGTGGGATCCAGTTCCCTGAGCAGGGATCAAACCCAGGCCCCCTGCATTGGGAGCGCAGAGCCTTAGCCACTGGACCACCAGGGAAGTCCCATGGAGCCTTGTTCTCTGTCACCCTGCAGAGTGCACCTGGGAAACAGTCTGGCCCGCAGTGCCACCTGTGGACTGTCCAGGTGGCTGCACTGACTCCCAGTGCCCGTCTTTGTGTTAGAGTCTGTTTTAGGGAAGGGGATGCTCCTTTGTCTCCTGGGAGGAACAAGGAGAAACAAACAGAATGAGGTCCAACCAGAATTAATAAAGACGGGCAGCTCCTCACTGCCCTGCTCACCTGCAGGGTGCCTTGCAGAGTCCTGCTGACCTCTGAGGCCAGGTCACCTCAGGGCTCACCGAATCCCCACCGCCTTTTCTCTGTGCACCCTGGTGGTGTCTGCTGGGCACTGAATCCGCGCCCCTGGTAGTTCTCAGGTCTGCTCTCTAAGGGGGTGCTGTTGTCAGTTACCTGCCTGGTAGAAAGGAGCCAGCACATCAGTGACACCCGGCCTGTTGTCTGCCGGGCCCTCGGGTGTAAGTGGAGCAGCAGGTGAGGGACCACCTTGGGGAGCTCACCCTGAGTGGGGAGAACAGGTCACGAGCTGAATTCTGATGGTGGCAGGTACTTTGCGGGGGAAACAGAGACGGAGGGCAGTGCTGGGTGTTTGTGCTGGCCTTCACGTGGAGTGGTCAGGGAGAGCCTCTTGGTGGAGGCGCCCTGGAACCTGAACGGTGAGCAGCGGCCACTGTGGGGTGCGCTGGAGGCTGGGGGAGGGACAGGCAGTCCCAGATGAGCCCTGGAGGCGGGCTGCGCTGGCTTCCTCTTTCCCGGAGGGCAGCAGGTGTTGGAATGGATGGGTCACCTGGAGTGTGAGGGTGGAGGTTCTTGGGTTCTGAGACAGCAGTGAGCCTCAGGCCTGGTGGCTGCAGGAGTCTGGGCCCGGCGGGCCCTTCAGTCATGGACACCGCAGAGTAGCGTGCAGGCAGGACCCCCCCACCCCACCTTGGTCGTGGCTTTACCCCCTCCTCACATCTTCAGGGTTCACATCAACCGACAGCTGGAGGTGGAGCCCGAGGAGCCCGAGGGCGAGAACAAGCAGAAGCTGCGCAAGAAGCCCAAGCGGGGCAAGAAGGAGGCAGAAGAGGACGGGGCCACGAAGCGGCCGCTGGAGGTGGTGGTGGGGCCTGGTCCCAGCCCCGCCGGCGAGGTACTCATGGTGGAGGTAGAGAATGTGACCCACGAGGACTTCCAGGTCACGGAGGAGGTGAAGGTGAGTGCAAGGGTGTGGGGGGCAGAGGGCCGTGTTCCCCCAGGCATCCTGGGAGGAGCCAGCAGCTGGCATGTGGGAGGTGGGCCGGGGCCTCAGCTGCTGTGAAGGAAGCGGGTCCAAGCTGGAGGGGAGGGGCTCAGGGGCTGCAGTGCCCTCTGGTCTGGTGACCCACGCTCGGGGCTTCCCTGCTCACTAGGCGCTGACTGCAGAGATTGTGAAGACCATCAGGGACATCATTGCCTTGAACCCACTCTACAGGTTGGTCTCGTGCACTCTCTGGAGGCCGGGGCTGGCCTGGGTGTGTCCTTCTCAAGGGGCTCCTGATGCAGCC
This sequence comes from Antilocapra americana, assembly GCA_007570785.1. Taxonomy (NCBI): domain Eukaryota; kingdom Metazoa; phylum Chordata; class Mammalia; order Artiodactyla; family Antilocapridae; genus Antilocapra; species Antilocapra americana. The sequence continues at coordinate 30,824 of ML663011.1, read as the reverse complement.
TGGGTGGGGAGAGCGGCTTCACACTTCAGTTGCCGGCAGATGGGAGGGCGTGTCAGGAGGGGTGGCCGTCGGTGCCCTGGTGTAGCCCCGTGTCCCTTGCAGGGAGTCAGTGCTGCAGATGATGCAGGCCGGCCACAGGGTGGTGGACAACCCCATCTACCTGAGCGACATGGGTGCAGCGCTGACGGGGGCCGAGTCCCACGAGCTGCAGGAAGTCCTGGAGGAGACCAACGTGAGTGCGGGCAGGGGCCTCCCCCACTGACTGCTGCTCCCGGGCCCTGCTGTGGGGTGGTTCCACGTTAGCCCGCCTCCTTCTGTCTGTCTCCGACCCCTAGTTCTTGGTAGTGGCCGTGTGGTGTCCTACTGGGCGGCACCCATCATTCAGTGGGTGGCATGTTTGGGTTGCCCCCAGACTCAACATTAGAAGCAGTGCCTCTGCCAACGTCCTGGTTCCCACAGCCTGCAGGCCCACAGGGTGCGGCTGGAGCCTCGGGTCCGAGGGGACAGGCCTCTTGGATTTGGGGAGGCATGGCCTGTCCAACTGCCAGGGTTCATACTGCTTGTGCCCTGCTTCCCCTGCCCCCCAGCCCTCAGCATGCACACATGATCTTCCCTCTTTCGGCAGATTCCAAAGCGGCTGTATAAGGCCCTGTCCCTTCTCAAGAAGGAGTTTGAACTGAGCAAGCTGCAGCAGCGCCTGGGCCGGGAGGTGAGCAGAGGCTGCAGACCTGTGGCAGCATCCCACTGGGGCCAGGGGCTGTGCGCAGTGAGAGGTCCCTTGACTTCCAGGGAGCTCTGGAGGAAACCTAGAAATTGGGAGGCAGCCTGGGAAAGGTTGAAAGGACTTTCCCCATACTCGGCTGGCGGAGGCCTACCTTTGCTGCTCAGGCTGTCTGTTGTTTACCTTTTCGAGATTCAGGTCACTTTTATCATTTAGTGTTTTAAAAAATTTTTACTGGGGTATAGTTGAATTACAGTGATGTATTAGTTTCTGCCATACACCAAAGCGAATTAGTTATATAAATACTCTTATTTTAGATTCATTTCCAACATAGGTCATCATATCACTTGATTCTATATTAGGAAAAAAAATCATATTACATCTTTCATGGGAAAAGCCACGAGGCAGCTGTCAATGCGCAGGAGTGCAGGGCAGCATGACCCGGGGCAGATGCCAGTGTTGAGCCTGTGTCCTGCTGTGTCAGCTTTTAGAGAGAGAGTGACACCACTTTTGATGAGCGTGGGGGACATGCTGGCATCAGGTCTGGCTTTCCCTGGTTGTAACCAGGATTGAAGGGCAGATCCCTTCCTCCCCTGGAAGCTGGGGTCACTTATTGCGAGACCCGGGTTGGGGGGACTCCAGGTTGAAGGTGAGGGGCCTTGGAGGCTGGGTGCCCCAGGCTTGGCTCCTGGGTCCCGAGGATGTGGCAGGCCCACACGGGCCTCGGCACCCCCTCTGGTCTGACAGTGGCCTGGGCCCACAGGTGGAGGAGAAGATCAAGCAGACGCACCGCAAGTACCTGCTGCAGGAGCAGCTGAAGATCATCAAGAAGGAGCTGGGCCTGGAGAAGGACGACAAGGACGCCATTGAGGAGAAGTTCCGCGAGCGGCTCAAGGAGCTCGTGGTCCCCAAGCATGTCATGGACGTGGTGGACGAGGAGCTGAGCAAGCTGGGCCTGCTGGACAACCATTCCTCTGAGTTCAAGTGAGCAAGTGCTGAGGGGCCCGGCGCGGGGGGCCAGGATTTGACCCTGGAGGGCCAGGACGGTGGGGGCCCCTCGGGCATGTTCTTGTCACCACACATGTTCAGTCCTCACGTGAGGTCCCTGTAGGGGCTGGGTGTCTGTTGCCCTTGTTTCACAGATGAAGGAATCGCGGCTTGGAGAAGTTAAATCAGTGCCCCTGCCTCTGGGCTGGTAGAAGGGGACGGATTGGAAGCCAGGGATGTTGGGCTGCAAGCCCATGCCACCTGACAGTACCAGGAGTCCCCAAGGCCAGCCCCTCCCCTGACCTTCTGTCCCCTGGTCTCCTTTGGTGGCTTTGAGAGTCAGGAAACAAGTGTCTTCCTGGGGGCCGGGCCTTGCCTGGCCATCGTTCTCCTGTGCACGCTGGCTGGGGCTCAGGGTGGCTGCTGAGGGGTCAGGGCACCATATGACACTTCTGACTCTGCCTGGGCGCTGCTCTGGGACAGCCCCTCAGAGGGGCAGGCTTCCCGGGCTGCTGGTTAGGCCCCTGTCTGATCAGGGTGTTGGGTGGGGTCTGGTCTCTTGCTCAGGGACCCTGGGACTCCCTAGTTTCCCCAGATGCCACAGGCCTGTACCCCAGAGACACTCCCAGCCCCTCTTCCTGGGGCAGCAGTACGTTCCCCACGTTCACATAGGGTGGACCACACATGTAGTACCCCAGACCGCGGAGACTTCTCTTCCAGTCTGGAGGCAGAGACCCTCATTTCTGGTGTGATGAGAAGGATGGTTCCTTCTGGAGGCCTGGGAGGAATAGTTTCTAGCCTCTTCCAGCTTCTCGGAAACATTCCTCAGCTCCCAGCCCATCCTTCTTCAGACCTCTGCTTCTGTTGTCCGGCTTCTCTGACTCCGCCCTTCCTGCCTGCTCCTCCTCAGGCCCCTTGAGAGGGGGTTCCTCTGTCCCCGGGTCACAGCTCCAGGTCTGTTTCCCCACTTGCACTGGGTCAGGTTGTCCTCATCGCTGGCCCCTCCTGAGCTGTGGGACTCTGAGCCATCCCCACGCTCACTGAGCCTCTGGGCCAGGAGCCACGCCCATACAGGCAGACCGCGGGACACTGCAGGGTTGGTTCACAGCAGGAAAGTGACCCATGGGAATTTTCTTGGTTTCCCTCTTGAGTGTAAAAGTTATGTTTACCCCATACTGTAGTTTAATTATGCAGTTGCATTCTGTCTGAAGAAAGAAAACTTACATGCTTTAATTAAGAAGTACTTTATCACCTGCTGAGGCAGAGTTAGTCCAGACCTTCACAGTGTAAAACACATGGTGTCTGTCTGGAGCGGTAGGTGAGGCATGCCTGCACCCAGAGGGCCGGCCTGTCACACGTCCTCTGTGTAGTTCCGGTGTTGGGTGCATGGGCCCCAGCGCCGTGGGTGTGCAGCTGGGGACTCAGGCAGCTCGCAGGGCCTGCTCATTGGCTTTCATCTCTCCCATGGTAGCGTCACCCGCAACTACCTGGACTGGCTGACGTCGATCCCATGGGGCAAGTACAGTGACGAGAACCTAGACCTGGCGCGGGCCCAGGCGGTGCTGGAGGAGGATCACTACGGCATGGAGGATGTCAAGAAGCGCATCCTGGTGAGGCCCCCCCAACCCCGCCCTGGCCCACATCCTCATACATGCGCGGGGGGCCTCCTGCCTGGGATCCAAGACTACCCCTGTGTAGTTGGGGAGACCCAGAGGAGCCCTCTGTGAATCTGGGGTCTGGGAGGGGCTTGACCATGGCAAGGTTGGAGTGGCGTCAGCAGGGGCCTGAGGCACCAGTATTGGAGTGGCTTGGAGGAGCCAGGGACCGCCCGGGGCTCACGGATCCACCAGGGGGATAAAACTGTGCTCATGAGAGGAGGAAACGGGCAGAGGCATTTGGCCGAGGGCTGGTGGGCCTGGCATTGGGGTCATCCCCAGCCAGTCCCCACATCCCCTGGCACCTGCTTGTCCTGTCGGTGCCACAGGCTATCCCTCCCTGTGACAAATCACAGTCTGGTCAGCTTGGCCCCTCCAGGCCAGGCGCTGTCCCTTCCCGCAGCCCCAGGTGCCAGGCCATGGGGAGCCTCAGGCCAGGTGGGGCATCTTGCCCTGCAGAAAATCCGCACTGTCTTATACAGTCGCCTCTGCACGCAGGAGTTCATCGCTGTCAGCCAGCTCCGGGGCTCCACCCAGGGCAAGATCCTCTGCTTCTACGGCCCTCCGGGTGTGGGCAAAACCAGCATCGCGCGCTCCATCGCCCGTGCCCTGAACCGGGAGTACTTTCGCTTCAGTGTTGGTGGCATGACAGATGTGGCCGAGATCAAGGGGCACAGGTGGGCCTGCCCCCCCACCCCCCAGAGCTCATCTCTCCTCCTGTCAGCTTTCCTTTTCCTGGGTCTGTTCCTGCTCTGACATCATGATGGGAACAAGCAGCAAACTGCACAAAGGAGTAGGTAACTGAAAAGGTGTTGATTGACTTCAGGCCTGGCTCAAGTCAAGGTGTTCAAACACTCGCTCAAAATCTCGGCTTCTCAGTCACTGGAAGAGCCTCTTGGCTGGGCTGTCAGTAGACAGCTGCGTGACTCCAGCTTACGTCCCACCAGCTCAGCTCCCCACAACACTGGCTGAAGTTCAGGAGCTGTGTCGTGGCCTCAGGCCTGGGCACTAGAGTGGGAGGTCTCCCTGGTGAAGACTCAGGGCCTGTCTTGGTTCTTTCCTCCCTTGTCAGGCGTCCCCGTGTGCAGGCTCTTGTAGCCACCTGGTCCGTGCATGGCACCCTTCAGTGGGACATTCAGGGTGTTGTGTTCTAGGGCTTCCCGCCTTGTTGGCCTCTGCAGAGGGTGGGTCTCTGAAAAGCCTGGCTCAGTGAGTCACAAGCACAACAGATACATGAGTGTCTGCTCCGAGCTGACTCGGAGGACACCTTTATCCAGTGGTGTTCAAAGAAGGGTTAAACCTGTGTCTAAATTACTTTTCTGGTTTTTCTGAAAATACAGACAGTCTTGGACACTGGGACTTGCAGGTCTTCCTGGCAGCAGTCCTCCTGAAAGCATGTGCCGGCTGGGGCTGAGCCCAGGGACCTGGTGACCCTGGGAACCCAGGCATCGGAGACATTGCTGCCACAGGCCCCAGCTGCTCCCCACTCTCTCCTTCTGCTGAGTCAGGCCATGCAGGCTGGGTTTTGCTATCTAGGGGGATGAATCTGAGTGACACTTGGCTGTGAACCTGTTTCCTGCCTTCCTGCCTGAGCTGGGCGAGGGACACTCCAGCATCGGGGTATCTAGTGCTCTGCCCATCTGCACAGCATGGAAGCATTTATCTTCTGCCGGGGCCCCCATGCTGTGTGTGTCTCCGTGTCTTCTCTGAGCGGCTCTCGGGGACACATCTGCGTTGCAGAGCTCCAGGTAGCTGGGCTTCAGGCACTGGTGTGGCTAGCCAAGTGCTGGGGCACCCACTGCCCCACCTTGCCCTCTTCTCCAGGCGGACGTACGTGGGTGCCATGCCGGGCAAGATCATCCAGTGTCTGAAGAAGACCAAGACGGAGAACCCCCTGGTCCTGATAGACGAGGTGCATGGGGCTGGGGGGCGGGCCTGGCTGGGCGCACACCCCTCCCCGAGGCTGGACGTGGGCCCTGGGCCTTCCTGGCCCCCAGCTCCAGGTGACCGTGAGCAGAAGGAGTCTGTGTTCAAGGTGAAACCATGGCCCCTGCGGTTTCCATGGTGCCAGAGTCACGGGGTGGCCTTGCTCCTCCCAGACTGTCTCCTGACACTGGCGCCCCTGTCCTAGCAGGCACCGTCCCTGCCACAGCCTCACAGTCATGCCGGCCCCCCTGCTCTTCCTTCTGCTCCGGCCCTCCCCAGCCCCAACCCCTGGGTCTGTCTCCCATTGGGGTGTTTGGTGAGCAGGCGCTGGGGCAGGACAGGGGCCAATACCCCCGCCCACTCCCGCCCCTTCAGGTAGACAAGATTGGCCGGGGCTACCAGGGTGATCCCTCGTCTGCGCTGCTTGAGCTGCTGGACCCCGAGCAGAATGCAAACTTCCTGGACCACTACCTGGACGTGCCCGTGGACTTGTCCAAGGTGCGTGTCCCGCCCGGGGCTGGGCCAGCGGGGAGGGGTGGGTGCCCTGTTGTCCTGCACCTCACAGCCCTGCCCCCAGGTGCTGTTCATCTGCACGGCCAACATCACTGAGACCATCCCCGAGCCACTGCGGGACCGCATGGAGATGATCAATGTGTCAGGCTACGTGGCCCAGGAGAAGCTCGCCATAGCTGAGGTGAGACACCCACAGCCCAGCCCCAGGCTCAAGAAATAGCCAGGTGCTCCCTCGGGGCCAGGCCCTTAGCTAGAGCTCAGAGTACTGCTCAGGGGCTCCCGTGCCAGAGGGACAGATGGGATGGGGTGGCAGGACGAGAAGCAGATGAGGCTGGTGTCAACTGTTCCTGCTAGTCACACCTCTGACACTGAGGCGAGGGTGAGGGTCCCTACACCTGCCAGTTCCCGCTGAGAGTCCTGTGAATCAGTGTGGTCTTAACACTCGGCATCCAGAAATAGCGTGAGACCTGGGGTCAGCGCCCAGAGCAGAGCACAGCCCCCGGCTTGGACGCAGGCCCCAAGCCCCTGGCCACTTCAGAGTGACAGGGTGTCAGTCGGGTTCCCACCATCCCCTCCTCGGTTTGATAATTTGCTGGAACAGCCTACAGAACTCAGGAAATGGGTTTATTCACTGTTACCAGTTTATTATGAAGGATTCAACCAGGGAACAGCCAAAAAAGAGACACTGGGGCAAGGTGTGGGGAAGGGCCCATTTCCCGATGGGATCCTTGGTTGTCTGTGATTAGCCCCCCAGCCCTCTCCCCTCCCTGGGGGCAGAAACTTCTGTTCCCCCAGTCTCTGTTGGTTCTTCTGGCGCCCAGCCAGCTATGCTAATAATCACCTTGTTATTCTTAAGTGTTCTAGGAGGGGCTTTTCCTGAGTAAGGAGGGCTGCTCTTGTCCCTGTCACTTGGGAAGCCCCACAGGGTCTTGGAAGCGCTTGTGCGGGAATTTTCTTCATGTCCCAATACCACAGGCCGTAGAACAAGAGCAGGAGACACCTCTGCGAGCACAGCGCTGAACACAGCACAGCCCTACCCTTGGCCTCAGTGCCTCACCCCATCTTGGGGTCCTGAGTTCAGCTCTGATAGCAAGCCCCCATCTTTAATGTCACACACGTAGCTGGTGTCCAGGCCCAGTCACTTGCAGCTGTGGGCTTTACAGGGAGGTCTTGGTTCCCAGTTCTTTGACCACGTGCCTGGCCTTTTCCTGGTCCCAGGTTCACCCAGGGTTCGGGCCTCTGCCTGCACCTCTGTGTAAGAAGCTTTTCTGGGGGGGGGGGGTTCTTCCCTTCTTCTGGTGCCCAGGGGCGCAGTGGCTTCGCTAGCCTGCAGTCAGGAAAGCCAGGCTTCCTTTCCAGAGAACTGTATTCCTCACATAGTGTTCTCTTTCTAAAAGGGGGTTGAGTGAACTCGTCCCTTGGGCCTTCTGCAGCTGTGACTGGAGCTGGCTCCAGTCTCTGTGTCCCCTCTGGGGGTGGGCGGCGAGAAAAAGAGCTCTTGGCCGAGGTGGTGGCAGGGGTGCTGGACTCCCCCCAGCCTGGAGACTCGGTGGGACAGAGGAGGGGCAGGCTTGGAGGAGTGGTTGGAGGGCTTCCCTCAAGTCCCTGAAGGAGGAGGATGAGGACTATGGGATGCATCGGGCCCGTGGTCGGTGCTCAGGACTGGCCACTGCTGTGTGGCAGGAGTGACCTTGGAGCCTGTGACCTGCTCCTCATCCCTGCCTGTACTGGGCAGCAGCCACTAACTAGTCTCTGTATGAGGAGCAAGTCTAGGGGATCAAGGAGGCCTTCCTGGAGGAAGAGGCACCTACGATGACACCTGGAGGGAGGGCAGGAGTCAGATCCGGACAGAGGATGCAGCAGGAGCAGAGGCTGGAGCCTTGGGAGCATGTGGAGGTGGCAGGCCAGTGTCTGCAGGTCCCAGGACCTCTGCTCAGGATCCTGGCACCCGCCGGGCTCGCTACCTGCACCTCACGTCCTGGCCTCGCTGACTCCTCACCCTTTGGGTCTTGGCTTAGGGATGGCCTCCTGGAACAGCCTCCCTGACACCCTGTCATTGCTGGAGGACCCCCAGCAGACAGGGGCTCTTCAGGGCAGGCCCAGGGTCTACCTCGGTGACCTCATCTACTCAGCCAGGGGTCTTGGAAGGCTGGGCAGGGGGTCCCAGAGAGGCCCTGGGGTCCTGACGGCGGCTCTCCTCCTCCCTGCAGCGGTACCTGGTTCCTCAGGCCCGTGCCCTCTGTGGCCTGGACGAGACCAAGGCCAAGCTGTCGTCTGACGTGCTGACCCTCCTCATCAAGCAGTACTGCCGGGAGAGTGGTGTCCGCAACCTGCAGAAGCAGGTGGAGAAGGTGAGCCACCTGCCCAGTGGCAGATGGAGCCTGGGTCCGGTGATGGCTGAGGTGGGCCCAGCCAGACGGAGGACACATGCCGCAGTGGGTGCCCAGAGGAGGCACAGCCACAGACAGGAGTAGATGGTAGGGTCAGGGCTGGGGGTGGGGGATGGGGAGTGAGTGCTTAATGACCAGAGGGTTCTAGAAGGACAGCTGGACACAAGCCCTCATGCACTTTTGCCACCAAGCTGTATGCTTACACATGGTTAAGATGGTTTCGGGTCATGTGTGCTTTACCACAACTGTAAAGTTAAAAAGCAAGTGGAGGTGAGCTGGGGTCAGGTTGGGGATGGGATAGTCCTGTGGCCTGGCCACCCCCAGCCCACCGTACCCACACAGGTGTTACGGAAGTCTGCCTACAAGATTGTCAGCGGTGAGGCTGAGTTTGTGGAGGTGACACCTGAGAACCTGCAGGACTTTGTGGGGAAGCCGGTGTTCACAGTGGAGCGCATGTATGACGTGACGCCGCCTGGCGTGGTCATGGGCCTGGCCTGGACGGCCATGGGTGAGTGGCCTCTGCACCCCCAGGAGAGGTGGGTGCGCTCACTGTGGGGTGCTCTGAATGCCCTTCCCTGCTGGTAGGAGTGCACAGGGCTGATTCAGGGACCGTGAGGCAGCAGCAGCGCCCTGTGAGCTTTGAGTTCCTGGTTTTCAGGTTTGCTTGAAGGAAAGCCCCTCACAGCTCTTCGGTAGAGGGTTCGGGGAAGGGCTTCCTGTCCATGACCTCGCTAATAAACCCACTGGCCCTGGGGTCTGGGAGCTGCAAGGTGGTGGGAGAGCAGCTCAGGGGCTTGTGTAGCTGAGATACCTGTCTGCAGGCAGGCCAGAGGGAGTAGGCTGAGGGCACGGAGTCTGCGGACTTGGGCTTTACTGAAAGAACTGTGCTCCTGAGCCTGCAGGCAGGTACAGGGGGAAGCCCAGCACAGAGGTCTCCTTCAGGTTTTCATGTAACCCAGTCTGTCCCTGCAGCTCCACCTGCTGCCCTGAGGAGGTAGTGACAGGGACAGCATGAACACCGAGAGGAGAGGAGCGGAGGTTCTAGGCTGGGTTGAGCTGCGTGAGGAGCAGCGAAGGGGCCCCTTTACTGGGAAGTGCTGAGCAGGTGGTGGGGGCAGCTGTCCTGGAGTCTGGGACAGCCCCAGTTCATGGCTCTGCCCTCCGTTCCCCAGGAGGCTCCACGCTGTTTGTTGAGACGTCCCTGAGACGGCCGAGAGACAGAGACAGTGACAGCGACAAGGGGGACAAGGATGGGAGCCTGGAGGTGACGGGCCAGCTGGGGGAGGTGATGAAGGAGAGCGCCCGCATCGCCTACACTTTCGCCAGGGCCTTCCTGATGCAGCATGACCCCGCCAACAAGTTCCTGGTGACCTCGCACATCCACCTGCACGTGCCTGAGGTGAGGCCCACCCTGCCCCCTGCCCTGTGTCACACATCCGCCAGGCTGCCTACCCACCTGCCTGTCTCCCCACAGGGTGCCACCCCGAAGGACGGCCCGAGCGCAGGCTGCACCATTGTCACGGCCCTGCTCTCCCTGGCTCTGGACCGGCCAGTGCGGCAGAACCTGGCCATGACGGGAGAGGTCTCCCTCACAGGCAAGGTGCTGCCTGTGGGCGGCATCAAAGAGAAGACCATTGCGGTGAGTGTGGCACTGGCTCAGCAACAGACCGGACAACATATGGCCGTCACAGCCATCACTCAGGGCTGACCCCGCCTCCAGGGGAGAAGGCTGGGCGACAGGCGGTTTACAGATGGGAGAAGTGAGGCTCTGGGCTTGAGGCTGGACCCAGGGTTGCCTGGCCTGGAGCCTCTTACTCAGCTGACAACCTGACTACCCACCCCTTGCCCCACAGTGGCTCTCAAAGCCTTTCCAGCCAGTCTCAGCTCCTTCCATGAGGTTGAGACTGGGGTCTCCATCTCTGCCCAGTGGCCGAGCACTGAGAACATGGCTGCAGGACAGTGGCAGGGAGCTGGGCTCAGGCAACGCAGGTGGACAAGGGCCCAGAGCCTGGAGTCTCCCCAGGTGTGCTGTAGGTTAAATGTGGAGGCAGCCCTTTGTCCTGGGTTTCCCCTTAGTGTTGGGCTGAGGGGTTCCTAACAGAGCCCCACTGTCTCTGAGCCCCCACACACCTCACTGTGGCACCCTGGTTCTGGCCCTCATGTGCGCCACCCCTGCTATCTCAGAGGGAGACACCTCAGGCAGGGCGTGTGGACCCTGCTTTCCTCACCTGTAGAGTAGGAGGTTCCATGGACCACTATCCCTAAAGCAGCACATGGGAACCCCCATCCCAAGGAGCAGAGCCAGACAGACCAGGTTCTACAGGGTGGGAACTTTTAGCTCCTATGCCGTTGTAGGGGCCACACCTCAAAATGTGAAGCAGTGGGTACTGTGATTGACCTAAGGAACCATGCATATCACCCTGCATGTATTTCCAGGCCCACCTGGGGCAGGGGAGTATCTGGGCTGAGAGCACCAGAGCAGAGGCCTGGGCCCTGCTCTGCAGGCTGCTAGAGTAGAGGCTGGCGATTGTACCTGAGGCCTGCTTCCTCATCTATGCAAAGCAGGGTAGGCACCGGGAGTCTGGCTCCCTGCCCAGCCCTCTCCTTCCTCCACACTGACCAGCCACCATCTCCCTTGCAGGCCAAGCGTGCTGGGGTGACCTGCATTGTTCTGCCAGCTGAGAACAAGAAGGACTTCTACGACCTGGCTGCCTTCATCACCGAGGGCCTGGAGGTGCATTTCGTGGAGCACTACCGCGAGATCTTTGACATCGCCTTTCCTGAGGAAAGGGCCGAGGCCCTGGCAGTGGAGCGGTGACAGCAGCCCTTGGGACCCTTGGTACTGCTAGGCCTGGCCCAGGCTGGAACTGTAGCCCGGGAGGGGCTCCGGGCAGCTGAGCCCCAGGAAGCTTGGGGGAGATTGTAAGCCCTATCTTAATTATGACTGAATCAGTGTATTTAATTATGGTTAAAAACCGTTTCCAGTACTGCTTGGCTGTGGTCTCTTTTGTTGCCCACCACTCCACCTCACCAGGGTGCTCCAGGGATGGGAACCCCCCCTAATTCTCAACGGTGTACCACGCTCCAATTTCCAATGGCAGCACAGAAACGCCGTTTTTGGCAAGATTTATTGTGAACAGAGGAGAAGGGCTCAGTCCTTCTTGGCTGCCGCTTTCCTCATGGCGGCCAAGACGTTGCTCAGCTCCTCTCTCTTCCTCTTCGCGCGGATGTGCGTCCCCACCTGCCGGGCACGGAGGGCTGTGAGCCTGAGCCCTGAGTCCCAGACCGGCCCCGCACGGGAATCCCACCTACCCTTTTCTTGATGAACTTGAGGGCCCGCTTGTCCTTGGAGACCTTGAGCAGCTCCATGGCTCGTCGCTCGTAAGGGGCGAAGCCACACACCTCCCGGATCATGTCCCGCACGAACTTGGTGTGTTTGGTGAGACGCTGCGCGAAACCGGGGCGTCAGGGGTCTGCCGACGACGGAAGCCCTGATCTCCCCCACTCCCCAATCTCATCGGCATCAAAGCGGCGCGTCACGCCCGGCCCTCTGCAAGGCCTGTCCCGGGACCCTGAACACTGTCGCGCGGCACACAAACGGCACCGCGGAGTTGGGGCCGCGTAACCAAGAAACACACACACACCCACCCACCTCCCCTCGACGCCACGATTCCTCAACACGAAAACCAAGGAATCCACTCTCCCTCCACGTTTCAACCCGCATCCATGCACCCTCCTACTCGGCAAATTCCAGCTCATGAGTCAAAACCCGCTCCCAAGTCGCTCCCGCCCCAGCTTCCGAATCCACGACGTGGGGGAGGGTCCTGGTACGTGGCCCCGCTGGGCGTCCGCAGTAAAGGAGGACACACAGGCGGGTAACCAGCATCTCCACTCCCTCCTCTGGCCAGCATCACATTCTTTTTCTCCGTGCTTAAAACACCAGGGTTCCCCCGGCCCTCGACCCCGACGGCGCTCCGGGAGCCTCTGCCCAGGCCCTGCCCTCCGCCAGGAAACCTTCCTACCCCCTAACCGTGCGCCCTGGTTACTCACCCCGCGGCGGCGGCTGTGCCTCGGCTTGCCCACGTTCTTGGTCACCTTGTGACCCTTGTTGAGGCCCACGGCCATGGGGTAGCGCAGAGCCATGGCTGCGGAAAGAAAACGGGAGAAGGGATGTGGGTGAGCTCCGGCTGGGTCCTCACCGCCTGGAACCCCGCGCTTCGGCTCCCAAGGGCTCGCTCGCTGCATTCAGCCATCCCTCGAGTTGGCCTGGGACCCCGAGGGTACGGATGGCAATGGATGCTAGTCGCGAGAGAGTTCACTAACCTGTTGTTCTACAGTGGCTGCCGCGGCGGAAGGACCTCCGAAGAGCGGAACTCTGGGATATCTACCAGCTCGCGGGCGGAGCGGGCCAGAGAGGCAAGAATGGCTCGGGCTCCCCCTGGCGGCTTGGTGGAATCCCTGCGGGCTCTCTGAGCATGCGCGAACACCCCCAGAGCCAGCTAATTTACCCCAGCGAGCCTTAATCTTTAGTCGGACCGGGTGGGCGTGACTATGGCGGTGGTGCCTCCCTCTGCAGGTGGGTTGAGAGTTGGACTCCTACCCCTGCCGCCACCTGGCTGGCCCAGGGACTCCACCTCCCACTACCAGAATTTCTCCATTTATAGAAGGATGACAAAAATAGTACCTATTCCGAGCTGAGCAAGATATGACGACACCTGGCACAAAATAAAACTTCCACTAACGGAGGAATTGGTTTTACGATACACGAAGCCAAGTTCTGGACTAGAGCCAAGGAAAGTGTTGTGATATCGTGCTTCCGGTGGCACTTCGTGTGCTTGCGTGCTAGGTCGCTTCAGTCGTGTTCAATTCTGTGGGACCCTAAGGACTGTAGCCCGCCAGGCTCCTCTGTCCATGGGATTCTCCAAGTAAGACTACTGGAGTGGGTTGCCATATCCTCCTCCCGGGGATCTTCCCGGGGATCGAACCCTCATCTCCTGTCTCCTGCATTGGCAGGTGAGTTCTTTACCGCTAGCGCCATCTGGTGTAATTTTAAGGGCAGAGATAGGAGGCATGGGCATGGTGGGAACAAAACCTTTCTTCCCCCTCGTTTTTATCTTGCAATTCTGTTTATCTCCGAGTCAGTATCAGAAGGGGCTGTACCCCTTCGAACATCTGCTGATCTTGGTGCCTTGGAGAACCAACAGTAGCTTGCATTTTATAACACTGTTTTCATGCTACAGTTTTAATCTTTACAGTTACTTTTTCTTTATGCAAGCAGTGCTCGTTTACCATTCTAAGGACAGCCTCCATTTTAAATTTATTAATGTAAATATCATTGGTGTGCAGATGCAGTCCACCACACATATCCTTAAAGAGGGATAGTCTGTTGTAGGAATCTCAGCTTCTGCCACCAAATTTCCCTGTTTCCTCATCCATAAAATGATAATAATGATAGCACTGACATCTGGTTTCAAAAGTGCCATGAGATCACGAATGTCAAGTGCATAGCGCTTGATGCAGGTGATCATTATTGGGGCATAAATCACGTGCTTAGTACTGCAAATAACGCCTTTGGCCCACAAGTGGTTCCCTTCCCTTCCATCCCTGACTTCCTGGATGAGGTCCACCTGTCTTGAAGCCTCCGTTTCTCTATCTATGAAATGAAGTTGAGCATTCTGACATAAATATATCATAGACATCCCTCTTCACCTCCTGCCACAAGCAAACTGGAAGGAACCTGAACAGCGGATGTGCAAGGGAAGAAAGACTTTTTTATTATCAAAAGGGAGGTTGGACCTAGCCTAGAACATGTTCTTTACCTCCTCCCTCTCCTCAGACCCCAAGAGCAACTCGAGAGAGTTTCGAGGGCTCCCTTGCTTGGGGAAAGGGTTGGAGGATGCTCCGAGCCTGACTGAGTGGAAAGAACAAAGTGGGAGACAGTGGGTTCAGGTCACATATAGAGAGGGCTCCAAGGGTGGCTCAGTGGTGGGATGACGTGTTTGATTGGGCCAGGGCTCTGGGGCAAGTCACATCGCCTCTCTGAGCCTCAGTTTGTTCATCTGAAAAGTGGAAGCAACTCTCATATCATCAGTAACAGCTAAGAAGACTGAAGGAATTTACTTCCGACTTCCTGACAAGATGCCTGGTACATTCCGCGTTCTGCTTGTTTTCAAGTGCTGGTAGTTTTTCTCGGTTTACTTTTGTGTCTTGATGACTTTCTCTTGGCCCTTGACCACCTGCTCAGAAGTGTCTTCAGTGTGTGTCCCGGCTCCAGGAAGGTTGGCTGGAGGGTCTTCTTCTGGGAAGATGAAGGGGCCTCAAGCCCAGAGGCTCAGGCAGCAGCGGGCGTCGTTATGTTGAGCTCCTGGCGGACGAACCAGGCCCTTGAGTGTGACATCCAGCTGCGGAGCAGGCAGAGCAGGTGGAAGCGCCATGGGTAGAAGACGCCGGAGGCACGCGTGGCGCCTCCACGTATCACGGCCAGGGCTGCCTTGGGCCCTGGAGCTGCCTTGACCCTGGTGATGCCCCTGGCGACGGGAGGGTATGATGGGGACTGTGACTGGGGCTGAGCAGCCTGGCCACAGCCCTTCCCAGGCCAGCCTGGCCCCGCCATGCGTCCTGGGCCTCACCTGACTCCCTCGGCGACTGAGGCATGGTCTTGGAGACCCAGAACGCACATGGTAATGGCCACGTTCACTTCCTGCACGTCCAGCTCCCGCCTGAGAGAGCTGAAGAAGCTGTCCAGCGCGAACTTGGCTGCCGAGTAGGGGCTGGAGAAGGAAATGGGCACCCGGCCTGGGGATGCGAGACGGCAGTGGCTGAGCGGCTGAAGCCTTCCTGCCCCCTCCAGGTTCGCCTGCATCAGCCCTTGTGGTTCCCCCACGCTCTGCCCCACATACACGCACCGAGCAATGAGGACACCACCACCAGGGAGCCCTTGCTGTCAGTCAGGCTTGGCAGCGCCGAAGAAGTCAATTGCACATAACTTAGGAAGTTCACCTGGAGGTGGCGACTGTGAGTCACCGGGCGGAGGAGGAATCCAAGCCCAGATCGGGAAGGGGAGAAGGCCTTGGTAGGTAGGGGCGGGACTTGAGGACTGGGACCGCGTTCCGAAAGAGTGGGAGCATTGGCCAGGGTACTGAGCCAAGGCCAAGAGGGCGGAGCCTAGAACCAGGAAAGGCGGGGTCTGGAGCCAAGAGGGGCAGGGCCTGATAGGAAGGGGGAGACAGTGGAATCCAGTGGGAGGGCGGGGCCAGGGCCACGAGGGGGCGGAGCAGGGGCCACGGAGGGGCGGAGTACCTGCAGGAGCCAGCGTGTCGACTGGACGCTGCGGACCCGCGTGCCTGCTGGGGCGGCGCCGAGGTGGTTCAGCACCAGGTAGTCCAGCCCTCCTGGCCCGGAGAGGCCCGTCAACCTGGAGCTAGTCCTTGACGCTCCGTAACCCCTGGTCCTATGAGACACCGCCCCGAGCCCTGACCCCTGAACTAGCGAAGCTCCGGCGGCCAGAGGATGGACTCAGTGAGTTCTGACCCAGGTAGTGCCACAACTAAGATCAAAGAGAACCCGTTCTACTCCCTAACCAGGCCTCAACCCTCATCCAATGGGCCGGATCCAGAGTTCCACCCGATGGGTTCCACCCACTGAATGTCGTGAGGCTCCACCCCTAGCCACGCCCCCGTAGCCATAAATCTCCGCCCTCTGACGGCTGTTACTACCACACCCCCGCCCCAATTTGGGTCTCGCCCCTAAAGCCTAGACCATGGTCCCAGACTCCAGGCCCCGCCCCTCACCCAGCTTGTCCAGCGCAAACTGCACCACGCGCTCGGGCACCTCAGGGGAGGCCATGTCCGCAGCGATGTAGAAGACCTTGGGAGCGCCCAGCTTCCGGCAGTTCCCTACCACCTGGGGGGGCCAGAGCTGCCCGTGGGCCCCTCCACCCCAGCTGGTCCCCCTCCACCTGTCGGCTCCATGAGGGCCCCAGCCTGAAGCCTCTCCTCGCCTTCAGTGAGCCTCGGATTCCATTTAACATCATCCCCAAAGCTTTACCGCTGGGATGGCAATCTGGCAGCTCACGGGCCAGAATGGGGAATATTTTTGCTTGTTCAACCATCAACGTTTAAAACTCATGAGATTTTCAAATAAATCTTGAGATTGTTTGCCTCTTGAAGTTTTGGAAGGTTTGTCCCCAGGAGATGTGTATTTCCTTGAAGCAATACTGGGCTGTTGCTAAGAAATGTCTACCCGCCTCACTTTTGCCCTTGAGAACCTGAACTATCAGCACAGCCTTTGTTCACTATCATTACTCTCCTTCAGTGAGGAAAACTCCTAGCTTTACAACTATCTTACTGCTTCAGTCCCACACCAGAACCCAGGAGAAGGTACTTTTCTTGTCTCTGATTTGCAAATAAGGAAACTAAGGCTCAGAGAGATTAGGTGACTTGCCAAGGTCACACAGAAAGCTCGGGTGCTTGCAGGGGTTCAAACTCAATCCCTGTTCCCCACTCCCCACCCCTACTTGAGACGGAGTGGCTCACCTGCTGCAGGAGAGTTTCGGTGTGGGCAGTGAGCACTAGGTGGGAGCCCAGGCGTGCGTAGTGATACGCCAGCTCTTCCCCTATGCCGGCACTGACCCCGGTCAGTAGCACACGGGCTCCCTGGAGGCTAGCTGGCGGTGAGCAGGGGTGGTCAGCTTGGGGGATGGACAGGATAGCCAGGCCATCCCTCCCTCCCCCACACCCAGGCACTTACCTGGGTCAAAGTTGTCATTCCAGTAATAGGCAAAGAACAGGGCTCCCAGCCCCGTGAGGAGCAGCACCTTCATGGCCCTCCCTGGGTCTGCAGTGGGAGAGAGGGCGGCCCCCACAGGCCTGGCCCAGAGTTAAACCCCAGTCACACCCATATCCCCAATGGTGTTTTTGCTCGAACAGCAAGTGATGCCGTCCCCAGCCCTGTCCCCTTTTTTTCTGTCTCCATAGCCTCAACCTGGTCCAGGTCATCATCCAGCTCACCTGAGCTACTGCAGCAATATTCTTACCTGCTGAAAACCCTGCCTGTTTCACTTAGGACAAAAGTTGGGTGACCAGAAAGACCCTGCTTGGATCAGCCCCTCTTGTTCACTCTGCTTGGCCACATTAGTCTTGTCGCTGATCACAGGAACCAGCCAGTCACCATCTGGCTTCAGAGCCTCTGCATCAGCTGTTCCCTCTGCGAGGATGCTCTTCCCAAGTACAACCCAATGGCTCCCTCTTTTAAGTCTCTCGGCAACCATCACCTCCTCAGAGGGCGCTTGCCTGGCCTCCTTCTCTACAGCACCTCTCTTCCTGATCCTCCTGATCCTCCTCTGTTCCTTACCTGTAGAACATTCATCTCTTTCTCAGCACTTGTCATCCCCTGAAATAATCTTGATGATTTTTACCTGTTCAGGCTCCCTCTCTCCCCTTAGACTCACTTCCATGAGGGCAGAAAGGAAAAGGAAACCTGCTTCTGTTTTGCTGTGTTTTTTTTTTAATGTTTTGGCCACGTGTCATGCAGCATGTGGGATCTTAGCTCCCTGACCAGGGATAGAATCCAAGCCCCTGCAGTGGAATCGCAGTCTTAAACCCTAGACCACTAGGGAAGTCCCTATTTTGCTCACTTTTGGATCTTCAGTGCCACAAACCGCCAGACTTGTAGCAGGTGCTCAATAGATAGAATGATCCAGAGTGATAGGAGGAATGTGGGAGGTAAGACGTGGGGGAGCCCAGAAAGACAACTCTATCTGGAGATACCTAGAAGGAATTGGACACTTAGGACTGGCTTGGAGATGGAGGTGTCCATGTCATCAGGGTTAAGGTGTGACTTCAGCTGTGGGAGTCGATTAACTTGTATCTCAGGGAGAAGGCATAAGAGAGAAAAGCCAGCTAATTAGAGTTCAGGTGGTCATGGATTTCCCCTGAAAAGGGCACAGGCCCATTCCATCTTGGGGTTTCTATCCTCTGAACTGCATGGGGCAAAGATTAGAGGCCATTGGGATCTCTGTCCGAAAAAATTTGGCATGTCTCTTGCTGCTCCAAACCCTTCCAGGGTTCACCACTTCCCCGAATGGAGACACAGCAGGTCTGGCCCCTGCCTCCCTGTCCATCCTCATCTCCCCCACTTCCCATCCATAAATCTATCAGTTCTCAGAGAAGTGAACTCCTCGCCTTAACCCAGTTACGCCAGCATCCCCTCAGCAAAGAATGCTCTCCCACCGCTCTCCACTTTCAGGGAAAGCCTTGAAGCCCCTCAGCTCAACCCTCTCCTCAACCAGGTCCTGATCACAGCAGCCCCGCAGGGGTTACCTGGCAACCTGGGTGGGCGCGGGGGCGGCGGGCGAATGGATGAATGGGTGAATGAAATAGCTAGGTTGTGATGGGAGAAAAAAGGGGGAACCCAGATACTCGAAGAACCCACTGGCCTTCTGACATCGCTGGGCCTGTTTCTCCTTTAGACAAAGGGAACGTGCGACCCACTCGCACGTTACCAACCGCGCATTCACTCACTCAGGTTTGTTTCTCCCAACGTCCAGAGGTGCCGGGGTCCGGGCTTAGAAGCCACGCGCGCGCCCCTCTACCCTCACTTCACGGCCGTGTCCCCGCGGCTCGGACCGCGCCCCCCGCGTAGGGTCTGAGTCACGTGACTCCGAACAACCCCACCCCCACCCCATTCGGGGAGGGGCTAGACTGTGGGGGTACTCAGCTACAGGCGTTGCCAGGCAACAGCCTCCTGCCTAGCTCTTTCCCTGACCCCACCCCTTAGGGAAGCCCAACCCCGACCCGATCACGTGACCAAACCCCGCCTATCAGACAATTCCATCCTCGTGTTGCCGTGACAACCGGCAGGCAGACACTCTCTTCCTAGGTCTGAGCCCTTAGTACCTCGCTCGGGCGCGGGGGCATCTCCTGGGCTCTGGCATTTTGTGGGTCTCCCTCAGGCCTCACTCAAGACACCTGACTTCTATTTCCCTCAAGTCACCAGGGCCGTGCCGCGCCCGACTGCATTTCCCAGGAGGCTTGGCAGCTAGACAAACCGTCCGGCGCTTCACGGGAAGTGCCGACTACTTTCCCCAGACAGCTTTGCGGCGGCCGGTCCTTGAGGACTAATCTTCGCAGAGACGTTTCTTGCAGTTGGACCGCAGCCCACGTTTGGTTTCTCGGAGCCGAGACTCTGACTCCCGGAAGCCTTTGCGGCTGACAAGACTACGCGTCCCAGAGGTCCCTGCGGCGCGGCAACCGGAAGCGGCGGGCGAACTGAGTGTCCTTGCGCGCGGAGCCGAGCGATCATGGTACCCCGAGTTTGGTCGCTGATGAGGTTCGTGGGGTCACCGGGCGGGCCTCAAGCCCCCGAAGATGTTCCCTTCTGCGGGCACCCGACATCTGGTTTGCTCCCGATCGCCTCTTTGTCGCTCGTAGTGTCAGGTCTCCTGTGTCTGTTCATTCAGGGTGGAGCTTCTCCACTTCCTGCTTCCTAGCGAGTCCTTGTCTCCGCACTCACTCTGTATACTAGACCCCTCCGAGTCTCAGTTGCCGGCTCTGTAATTTGGGAGTGCCGCACGCATTTGTTGCGAGGTTAAAGGGACATTTAGAAATCTCCCGCGGGTACCTCTCGGAGCATTCCACGGGAACTAGAAGGTAGAAGATGGTCAGACGTCTTAAGCCTTAATTTTTCCCTGGCCTCTGCGGGATCTCGAGCGACACCGTCCCTCTCCATGCTTCAGTGTACCAGTTAACTTGCGCTGAATATTCCTGCACGCTGTAAATTAAGTGCTGTGTGTCAGGCCCTCCTCTGGGCTCCCAAGATGCCCCGCGCTTCCCCCATTAGCTGCTTGGCTTCAGGTGTGTTCCTCTTTGGACTGTGGGCACCCTTCCCCTAGAAGTCTAACCCCCACCCCCAACCCTGCAGGCCTAGACCTGGGAGGTGGCCAGCAGTGTCTTTTGAGCTGCTGTGGTTCCTTTCTCTGCCTGCAGGTTCCTCATCAAGGGCAGTGTGGCTGGGGGTGCTATCTACCTGGTGTATGACCAGGAGCTGCTGGGGCCCAGTGACAAGAGTCAGGCGGTCCTTCAGAAAGCCGAGGAGGTGGTCCCCACCGCTGTGTACCAGTTCAGCCAGTACGTGTGTGAGCAGACAGGCCTGAAGTTACCACAGGTACCCTGAGCTGGTATTGAGGCTGTGCCTGGGAGGGAGCTGGGGTGACAGCTCTGTGATGGCCTTTGATCCTGGGTCCTTCAGCCCTGCTTCACTTCCAAGTGAAGCCCTGCTTCAGCATCCTCGGCACTGGACTCTACTCTTCTGGCCTGTGAGGGAGACTGGGCCTGCCAGGTCTTCTTTCACCAGCCCCTTCTCCCCTTCTCTCCCCAGCTCCCAGCCCCTCCAAAGTTTAACTTTCACATCCGCGACTCTTGGAATTCAGGTAGGCCCTGGTCCATCTGCACGCAGGGGAGGGCCCCAGATACTCCCCATATCCCTTCCTGGCCATTCCTTTACATCACTAGCTTTCCTGCTCTTTGTACAACCCCCCTCCCCAAGAGCTAAAAGAGACAAGGGGGTGGAGATTCCAGGGAGTGGGGAGCAATGTGTGGCCTCCATCTGTTTCCCTGAGTGGAACTGACCGCTGGTAGTGGTACCTCTAAAAGTCTCCGTTGAAAGTGCCTGGCCCTTCCTCCCCACAGGCATCATCACCATGATGTCGGCTCTGTCTGTGGCCCCCTCCAAGGCCTGGGAGTACTCCAGAGAGGGCTGGGAATACCTGAAGGAACGAACCAAGTAGCCTGTCAGAGGAAGCTGTCTGCCCAAGGCGGGAACAGGGGCAGGGGCGCCATAAACACTGGACTGAGACCCATCTGGGCAGCTCCTGGCCTTGCTGGCCCAATAAAAGACTTGGAAATGTTCCTCAATCCATGTGCTGGACCCCCGGGAAATGGGCTTCTGGCTCCTGGGGGCCTGACCTTGAACAAAGGCCAAGGTCCACTCCTTTGTACCTGGACCCTGCCCACTGGTGGGCCTTCAACCTGGTATGGGGAGTGGAAACAGACCATAGCTCTTGGGCTCAGGGTTCAGAACATGCTGAGGGCCCGTCTGGGTCTGGGGTCTCCTTGGTTTTTGGAGGGCTGAGCACATGGTGGGGCAATCTGGGGGCAAGGGCTGATCTACACGGCTGGAAACCCCAACAGCTGCTGATTCTCCTTCCTGCTCAGCTCACTAATCTTCACGCCTGGTCAAGTCTCTTCCCTTACCTGGTTTCCACTCTCATTCCACCCTCTCCCCACAACATGAGGATTGCTGGGGAGCACAGACCTGGTGGTCAAGGCCTCCCTGGCCCACAAGGGCCCTGACTTCCAGACATCCTGCTCCCCTGGGACGCCATCTCTGACATCCCATGCCTACTCTGGGTCAGCTGCCTGGTCACCCACATGTCTCTCGATTTGGCTGGAGCTCTGGGAAGGGTGGACCCTTGAGATGCTCCCTGTGAGGTCACCAACACCCAGCCACAGAGGGCATCCCACTATGGTGACAGCAGGACACCTCTGCCCCTGACAGGGTAGGAGGTGGACGTAGGTGGGAGCCAGCTGCCGGCCCATGAAGCTACCCTGGGAGCAGGGAGCAGGCCTGGGTAATGACTGGTGCCCTGAGCTGGCACAGGATTGTCTCCAAGAGTTCTTGGGTTCATGTCACTGAAGGGGATGGAGCTCATTCAGGACTGTGAGCCAGGAGGGGAGAGCAGTGTTACAGATGAAGGAGGCAGAGATCAAAGGCCAGGGTGTCTCCTAGGCTTACCTGAGCTTAGAAGACTGCACACGTCTGTCCATGCATTCAGCCGGAAGGGGTGGGGAGGGCTGTGTGCTTGGGAAAGGGGAGCCGTGCATGGCCTGTGCCACCCTGGTCATGACCTGACAGCCTGGAAACGGGTGCTGCTCTTGACCTCTCTGGGTCGTCAGACCCAGATTCCTCTCCTTTGACTTGTATTTGTTGCCAGTGACCACCCTGCTGGCCCTACCTCTGGGACCACCTCCTCCATCTGTTCCCCATAGACCATGTCTGATGACATACATGGACCGTGCTCACACAGCTGTGGCTCCCCCACCCCCGTGAGACTCCTCAGAGGGGCCCCACCTCCCCTCTGTCCTGGGACACACCCGAAGCCCTCAGTTCCCGGAACACAGCTGCCTTTCTCGTTGTGCAGCCCCTCACTTTGCTGACTCCTGTTCATCTGCCCCTGGCTTAGATGCCTTCTCCAGGAAGCTTCCCCTGCTCCCTTCCTCCAGTGCTCCTCAGTGCCCCGCAGTTGCAGCGCCCACCACCTCGGGGCAGATTTCCCCAGCTCGGCATCACCAACATCCAGGAAGGATGAATCTGTGTTGGGGTCAACCCAGGCACGGTGTCCAGCATTGTCCCTGCCTCCAACCCCCAAAATACCAGTGAAGCCTTACCCCCCACTCATGACAACCACCAGTATCTTTTGGTGTTGCCAGCTGTCTTCAGGGAACAAAACTGCCCTATGTGGCTGGAAGTCTAACATGGATCTTAGCAGGCTGGAATCCAGGTATATAATGCTGCCTTCTGCAGACTCTAGGGTGTGGAGATCTGTTTTCTGTCTTTCCCAACTTCTAGAGACCACTGCCCCTACTCCACCCTCACAGCCAGCAGGGTTGTCTTCCTCTGTTATGTCTCCATCTTGCCCCTCTGCCTCCATTTCCCTTGTAAGGACACTTCCAATAACAAGACCCGCCTGGGTGACTCCAGGCGCTCTCCTGTGTGAAGGTTCTTAACTGAGTCCTGTCTGCCAGGTCCCTCTTGCCCAGGCAATATGGAGGAATTATGACAGGGATGTGCCTGGCCTGGTGGAAGAGGTGTATTCAGCCAGCAGGTGAAAAGGCCTGTCCCATCTGTCTTCCCTTGACTGTGGGCCTGGGGGAATGGGCCTAGTCAGCCTTGGTTGTTGGTACATCTCAGCCTCCAGAGAGGGCCAGGCCAGACCCTACCTGAGTGTGAGAGATGGAGCAAAGAAGCAGGCCTCTGACCACTATTCCCCTAATAGAGTGGAATGGGGTGCCCCCAGCCCTATCCACACAGACCCAGGGCCCCTGGAGACAAGGCACACAGCTGACCTAGTGAGGTGGCACTGCCCCATTAAACACTGCCTTCTGCAGTAAACCTGGCCACCCCTGGAGTCCAGGCAGCCCTTGATCCCTGAACATACCTGTACCTTGTGTGGACACTCCTCCATCCTGGCAACTCCCCTTCCACTTGGGCCCTGCCCACCCCACCAGGCCTCCTTCATCACCTGGTGTCCCAGAGCCTTCTGCTCCTGTCACAGCACATGTGGCTGTCTGTCGTTCGCAGTAGGCCACAATCCCACTCACGAGGTCCCTAGAGGAGCCAGATTTCAGAGACAAAAAGTAGGTGGTGGGAGCCAGGGTGCTGGGAGTGAGTGCTTGATGGGGAGAGTTGTAGTTTGGGAAGAGGAAGTTCTAGAGATGGGATGGTGGGAATGGATGTATGAAGCAGAGAATACGCACAATGCCACTGAATTATACCCTTGAAGAGTTAAAATAGTAAATTTCATGTTATGTGTATTTTTACCACACAAAACCCACAGAACATCCCATGTAGCGTCTCATATATGGAGGCACAATGTGGGCAATGGGAACGAACACTAGGCCCCGGAGGAGAGACGGATGGCTGAGATGCACAACCCAGTCCTCTGAACTCAAGGCCTGGGATCGTGTAGGGCATGCTGCTGCCAAAGTGCTTCTGGAAAATCCAACAGTCCCAGAAAGCTGTCCCCTTCTATCCTCCTTCCCTGAAGGAATAGCTGTGGCTTAACATCGATGAGTGTAATTTCATTACACTTGAGATAAAAAAAAAAGACAACACTTTAAATAAAGGGTACTGGAACAGAAACACATTTATTACAAAAAACCAAAAAAAAAAAAAAAACCAAAAACCCAAAAACAATTTCACATTGTATTGAGCTACAATATGGCAGCAGATAAAAAAAAATTATTGTACACAGTTTAAGGGAACTCTTAACAGAACATATTCATTCTTGTTGCCACGTGACGTGTAACACAGGAGCCCAAGCACTTAATAGCGGCGAGTGAAGTGGGCCTCAGTGGGTCTGCTCCCAAAGCCACCTCGTGGGATCACGTGGCCCCGAGAGGCCCCCCCAGGGGCAAAGCTGCCGCGCCTGGAACAAAGGCAGAAATTGTGTTTATTTTCCCTCAGTGAGCTCTGCCCTGTGCCCAGTGTCTCTGGGGCTTTCTTCCTTCTGGGGTGGCACCACCAAGGGTCAGAGGTGCACCCTGTGAGCAGCAGTGACACCCGCTAGAGCCTACAGGCAACAATGAGACCAATGATGACAGTCCTTACCCGGACATGCCTCCCCGGTTCATCATGTGACCAGACATACTCCTCTCACCGCCTGCAAAATAACACACTCTTCACACAGTGCCCTGGGGCACAGGATAAGGAGTTCAGAGGACACAGGGCTCAGACTCAGGGCTCCAGTTCCTGTCTTAAGACCCAGGTCCCTGGTGGATATGTGAGCACATGGATTACACACACCCATGGTCCTCACTAAGTCGAGGCAGAGCACGGGGAGCTATGGCACCCACAGCACCCCTCCCACCCACTCACCAGGACCCGCCAGACCCACCCACCCAGTGCAGAAAGAGCAAGGCTGAGTGGTGGGAAAAGCAGAGTGCCATTCCCACCCTCAGGAGCAGGGGCACCTCTAGCTGTCTGGTACTTCTTCACAAAGATGCTGAAGCTCCGCTGAGAACCAGTCCTCACCTTGCCACCTCCTGTGGTCCCTGTCCATCATGCCTCCGTCAGCAGCGCCCTGCCACGCACGGTCCTCCTCTATTCTGCGGCCATGGTCCCCCCACTCTCGTCTGCCCCTTGGAGAAAGACATCTCTGATTTGGATTGCCCCCATCTTGGCCTTCCAGGACACCAACGACACTGGGTTCGGGAAGGTGGGTTTGGCATTTTGTGATCCCAGCCCTCTGAGCAATGGAGGGCTGTGGGGAATGGAACTGGCACTCGGTCCAAGGCTGTTCAGATAGACTGGAAACAGCCTGGCAGAGTCTGCACTCAGCTTCTCCCCAAGACCAGGAGTCCTCAGCTAGATACATCAATTAGGCCAGCTGACTGTGAGGCCTTGGTGGGCACCATGAGACATGGGTCACGAACCTGGGTGGAGGAGGGAGCCCCCGGCCCTCGCTCATCCTTTTGTCGGAGCCGTAGCCGCCCCAGCCATCACGGGAGTCGCGGCCATGGCGCTCTGGTCCTCCATGGCGTTCAGGGTAATGCTGGATGTGAAAGGGCCAAGATGAAAGATTTTGGTACAATCCTGGATCCCACGGCCTCTGGGCAACAAGTTAACAATGACAAGGATGATAACTGGGAAGCTCCTGTAGGTCTGAGACAAGTGCCAATAGGCACTGTACACACTGTCTGGGGTCTAGAGGCCTTCAGCTGGCACGACACAGCTGCACCCTGGAAATCTGTTCACATCCTGGGCAGCATAAGTGCTCACGGAACCCAAGACCAAATTAGGTGCTCCCTAACCAGAAGGCGGAGGTTCAGGCACCCAAGGACCAAAGAGTGGAGAGGTCAAGTGGCTGACCCACAGAAGGAAATAATCACGATATGCCAGGTGCCCGCATAAAGAATATAATCATGGAGTCACCAGGGATAAACAGCCTTCTGATTCCAGGAGGGCACTGTCTAATCAGATGACAGAAGCCATCCATGTTCAAGAGCAGCATGGCAGGACCGGATAGACAGACGCAAGTCATCTTATTTAACACCCCCTGCTCCCTTACACAGCTGGAGAAACAGGCTCAGGACGAGTGGGAGCACCAGGATGTGACCCTGCTCTGGATTCCAGAGTGGGACATGTAACCACCATGTTGGTGCTCAAAGTCTCCACCACAGGAAACACAGGGCACCAAGGGCACATTCAGCTGTGTGTGAGACGTACCTCTGGGAGGAGAGAAACAGGAATAGCATGAGGGTCATGAACTGCTCCTGAGGCGGAAGGGAAGGCCTCAGGAGCCTGGCCACTCCCAGCCATGTTCTCAGGCTCGGAGGGAGGTGGACAGTAGTATATCAAGGTCCTGTGGTCAGGGAGAGCACCAACCCCCAGGGTGGCGACTCCGTCTGCCAAGTAACGCCTTGGCCACAACCTTCCCTCATCTTATCCATTCTCCAAGGAACCACTAAAAAGTCAAGGCTCTTTGGAAAAAGTTTCTCAAGCTAGATATGAGAGAGAGAGAGAGAGAGAGAGAGAGAGAGAGGAAAAAACTGAACTTGTTTTCTAATGTGTTAATGCTGCTAAAGAAAAAATTCAAGGGCAACCACTGACACTCCAGGTGCACCTGGAGCCCACGACATGAGGGGTCACATTTGGCCAGCACCGTGAGTCACATGGAATCTTCCAACAGACCCTGCCAGGATCACGCAAAGCTCTCCAGCACTTCAGTACCCATGTAGTCACAAAGGTGTGTAGAACCTCAGCATCAAGGCTATAAGAGGCTTCAGAATACCTGCTTGAATTCTGGGCCAGTACAAAGTACAAGCTATTCATTCACGCTGTTGTCCCATACAGGTTGCAGGTGCCACACTCCCTTACTCCTTATTACTCTAACTTGGGTGGAAGAAGCAGGCATGCAAAAACAAAAGAGAATCAACTATATAGGGACAACTGGCTAAAATCACAGCTTCTGACGTACCTGTCCTTCTCTTTCTCCCATGATTGACCTTGAACCTTCTCTCCTGAAAAAGGCAATTCAAATGAAATCATGAAGAGAAACACAGGTTGGGCAGATACTCAAATGGAAAACATTTCCCAAGTTGAACTTAGGTAATTCACACACACACTGCTGGTTCAACTGGGCTTGAGACCTAGAAGTGCCACTTAAGATCTTCATTATGAATGAACAATGATAAAAACAAAACAAAAAACATGAAACGGAATGTCCCTGTGGTCCAGTGGTTAAGACTTGGTCTTTCAATGAAGAGAATGGGGGTGCCATCCTTGCTTGAGGAGCTAAAAACCCACATGCCATGGGTCAATAAAACCAAAACATAAAACAGATGAAACATTATAACAAATTCAATAGACTTTAAAAATGGTCCACACACACACAACAGAATGAACCAGGGTAAAAAAACAAACACAAAAAACCCATGAATTAAGTGGCCAGGGGAAGTGGCTGACCTGTCAACAGAGTGGTCAGGGTAGCGGCCCCGGTCCCTGTGGTCAAAGTCATGGAAGCGGTCCTGACGGTTGAAGTCAGAATGGTAGCGCTCATCCAGGGCTGCCCGCTTAGCTTCTGGCCAGTAAGCATCATCTCGCCTGGGGTGGAGGAGCAGAAAGTAAGAAAGGAGGGCATACATTTCCCCTCCTTAATGGATGACCCTGTGGAAGCTGGTAAACTAAACCCTCAACAGTCCAAATGCCCCATCACTTTACAGAATGAGAACTGACTTTATCCATAGGGTCCATTCTCTGCTACTAGAACTGAGAGCGCCTGAAAGGGTGATGTGGGATGTGACTGAACAGCTCCATTCTCTTATCTAACATACCTGAGTCCCCCAGAGAGAAAGCTAAGGTCTCCTTACAGGAGAGGATCAGTGAAATGTGTGTCAGATCCCGTCTGGGAATTGCTCATGGCCACAAGGGTTGGCAAGTCTATTAGGACAGTTAGTGCACTGACTGTCCTGCCCCATGAAGACCTGACCCAGGAGATACCCAGTGCAGAGGACTATTAGTAGCACTTGCAACGTACCTGTTCAAAACCATTTACATCGCTGCAATGAGTTCAAAGCCTGGAAAGTGTGTGTGTCTATCTGTGCTGGTACTCGATCCTAAAGATCTAATAAGCACCACTTTCACCCACTGTTTTTCCAACAATCTCAAACCACCTCAGGTTTCCATATGTAGTACAGAATATCAAGTTGAGCTGTAGCAAATACTCATGCTTTTTTTCCCCCCTTGTGCTTCTTATTAAATAAAAATCACTCATTAACAGGGTTCTGGGAAACATGGCACAGTTTTAAATGCCAAGGGTCACCTTAGGGGTGGCAGTGCGGTGTGGGGTGGCTTACCGCCCATAGTCATAGGGCCTGCGGACGGCGGGCCGCCGCTCCTGCTCATAACGCAGCTCCTGCTGACGCCGCAGCTCCTCGCGCTCATGGTGGATGCGCTCCTGCTCACGACGTCGCTCATGCTCCACCCGCCGACGCTCCCGCTCCAGGCGTTCCCTCTCCATGCGCTCCCTCTCCAGGCGGTGTCTGTGGAAGGCCAGCCTCTCACGGGCAATGAGCAGCTTCTTGCGTTCCTGCCGCTCCAGCTCTGCCTGCATGGACTGCTCTCGCTCACTATGCTCGCGCAACCTGCAAGCAAAGAGCAGAGGCTGCAAGGACCCCCAAGAAGCAGCAGTGCCCCCAGGTGGGATGGGGGGCCTTGAACTGCAGATATACCTGGTACAAGCAAGGGCCAGCGGCTGGTGAAGGCAGCAGGCTGTGCAGGACCCATCCACCCGGCACTAGGCTGAGACACTGACAGACAACTTTTGCAGAGATACGAATGATCCCCAACATGTGCTTCCCTCCAATCTCCTGTCCATTCTCTGCTCTGTTTACTGACAGGGAATAGTACCAGCAGAAATGTCTTATCTGGTCTTGTTTTGTGTCTGTGTCGAGAACAAAGATTTCCCTGATTTCCTTGCTTCAGGGACCATGTCTTAGACCCTCTACATCCCCACCCAACAGATAACAACGCCAGGCTTTTGGGAAGGAGCCCATGAAGTGGAAAGGCTGGGGCCACCTCCCTCAGTGCATTCCTCTGCATGGTCCCGATCCCTGGTAAGACTCGACAGATGTTTCAAGACCCTGTTGAGCAACTTCTGTCAACCTTGCTATCAGGGTAATTTTTGTTTATTTATTTCAAATTACCTTTATCCTTATCTGTCACATATCTTTGGTCTTTCAGTGCTGAGAAGGGAAATTTTAATTTAGTCAACTCCTGTATAAATTTTAGGCTTCCCTGGTGGCTCAGATGTTAGAGCCACCTGGCTTTGATCGAGACCTGGGTTAGATTCCTGGGTCGGGATGATCCCCTGGAGAAGGAAATGGCAACCTACTCCAGTATTCTTGCCTAGAGAATCCCAGGGACAGGGGAGCCTGGTAGATTGTAGCCTATCCCTGGGGTTGCAAAGAGTCGGACACGACTGAGCGACTTCAGTTACACTTCATAAATTTTTAGTCCTTTCAACTCAAATGCAAATAGATCTACTTTTGCATCATATAGATGAATTTAACTTTTTATGTTTCTGTGCAGCCAGCAGTGTATGTTGACATGGGTGTCAGTAATGCGAGCCAGAGACCCAAAGGATGAAGGCACAGCCCAGTGACCTGAAGCGGCTGAGGAGACCCTGTCCTTCTCTCAATACTGGGAAATGTCATGATAAATATTTTTATCATGTTAAAGTAACACATGAATAAAGGTCAGTTTCACTGATCTATTTGGCAGTTACTTCACCAAAACTGTACTTCTGGCTGATATATGTGTTGCTCAAGTCAGTCAACACCCCTGGATTCCCAACTCACCTTCGAGACTCTGAGTCTCTCGACTTCCTTGACTCTTTGACTTCATCAAAGGACACAACAGACCGCTTCTCTCTGCTGGCCGATTTGCGATCCTGGCTCTTAGACACCTGGTTCACCAAGAAGCATTGACAAGTTAAAGCAAGAAGAGTCAACTGTGTCCAGGCCCAAGCATCCAAGATCAAAAATGAGGCTGAATAGTGAATGAAACAATCAGGTAACGCTGTATTCTCTCTGGAGAAACCTCACTTTGGCTCACAAAAATCCAGAGTCACAGACTCACTACAAGCTAAACTGGGATCCATTGACTACTTTCAGTAGTCAACATTGAAAAGAGGATTTTCTCATGAGATACAAAAAAGCAAACATTTTCTCATTTTGTCAACTGCATCCAAAACACTTTCTTTAACATTAAACATGTGGTGGTGCCCAATCAAGGCCACCTGTGCCATGTCAGAGGATTCCTGATTTGTGACGAGCCCACTAATTTTTGACATCTACTCATTTTAGCACTTGAATCCACACTTCAATTTTTCCATCTGACATTTGTTATAAAGGGAGAAATGATCTGATACAGTAAAATATTTGCACAAACAAGTAGAGATAAGAAATGCCATTAACAGAACTCTCAGCTTGTAACTGGTCCACAACACTCATGAGCTTACATGGCTGGTCATCTGGCCAGCACAGGTTAACATGGCCGGCCTGAGGAGGGAACCTTGGCATTCAGACTACCCTAGTCAACAGTTAACTGGCAGAGGTGGCTCACTGTGCCCTGACCATGCAGACGATGGTTTATGCTGAACAACTGCTTTCCTTCTGGGAGTCAGAAGAGGGTACCTATGTGACCAGCCCCCAGTAAAAAGCCTGGGAACTGAGGCTGTGACGGGGCTCCCTGGGCAGAAACATGACCCTTGTGCTATCGCACTGTCCCTGCTTGGGGAGCCACCTCAGGAAGGAGACCACAGGGAGCTAGGAGAGTTTCCTCCAGACTCTGTCT
>ML663010.1:21172738-21191934 GCA_007570785.1 Antilocapra americana | reverse complement strand
GAGTGGCTGGTTCTGTAGCAATGAACTCTTATTAAAAATAAAAGTGAATAAGTTCAGTAGGCCTCTGAATAAAATGATCCCTCAGTGGAAAAAGGATATTCATAGAATTGGAAATTAAATCTAATGATACAGGACATAGTCTTCATTCTGACACTAAATACCTATGTACCAGGAAATATAACCTGCTATCTCCCAGAAACATGCAGTGTTACTTCTCTCAAAATTCTTTACACATATACATAATGAAATTATGTGAAAGCATAAGCTATGAGAGAATTCATAATCATTTAGTGATGATTATTAAAGTTACTTAAACTTAAAAGTGCTAGATTTCCGAGTATTATGAGAGACAAATTGTTTAAATAAACAGTTTAAATATATTAAATTTTAGTGAGTAGTTTAATGGAAGATGTATGATATAAACATAAGAATAGGTAATTTGACAGGAGACATGGTACAGTATACAGATAACTTGAATATTCTATGTGGTAGAACCTTTTAGAGATTTGGCAGATAAATTCCAAGCTTTTCAAGTTGCACGGAGACTTGTATTTTGGAGTGTGCCATATACCACTCCATAAATTGGCACCTAGCAATGCATCTAAATTGTTTTCAAACAATTGTGAAACAATACATACATGCTTCCAGTCTACATCCAGAGGTTCTAAATCAGTAATTAGGAAGTGCTGGTGATAGAGTCTGAGTACTAAACCAAAGAGAGAAAGACGAAGAGAAAAGCAAATAAAAAAATAAAAATAAACAGGAAGAAAGAAGGGAGGAATTTTGTAAGCAGTCCAACTGTGAACAAAGGTTAAATGCAATCTCAAAAGATCTCTACATTCAGTGGAACCCTGCTTAAAATTAAACAAGCATTTTACAGAAAAGACAAGATAATAAAATATAATTTTTATGAAAATGTAAAGGAGCTAAGGTATTCAAAACATTTTTGAAAGTGTTGGAGGCCTCACATAATTTCAAGATTTAACACAAACCTGAAATAACTGAGATATTGTGGCGCTGGTGAGAGGACAGACATCTAAGTCTACAACAAAATAGACTTTTCAGAAATAAATTTACACAATACAGTCAACTGATTTTTGACAAAGCCATTAAGGAAAATACATAGAAGAAGAATAGTTCTTTTTCAAAATAATGATGCTGAATTTGGATAATAGTTTCAAAGAAAACTAAATCTTAATATGAAAATAAAACA
Organism: Antilocapra americana; assembly: GCA_007570785.1. Taxonomy (NCBI): domain Eukaryota; kingdom Metazoa; phylum Chordata; class Mammalia; order Artiodactyla; family Antilocapridae; genus Antilocapra; species Antilocapra americana. Next base: position 21,190,721 of record ML663010.1, on the reverse strand, counting down.
ATTAACAGTACAGCATGGATATAAAATACAGATACCTTATCACAGAAGATACGCAGATGGCAACTTACATTAAAAAACAAATGCTCAACCCCATTTGCAATTAGGGAAATATAATGTAAAATCACCATGTTGAAAGTAAAATAAAATCACTGTGTCAGCCCATATACATACTAGAACGCCTAGAATGTAACACTACCAGAGTCAGCGGCAACGCAAAGTGCTCACAGGGACACTGCGTACCCCGAGGTCTCAGCCATTGCTGACAGGAAACAAAGTGGAGCAGTCACTTCAAAGGATAATCAGACAGCATCTTAGGAAATGAAACACACACTTACCAGGACCCAGCAGTCAGCTCTGGCAATCCTCCGGCGGGGCGGAGGCGGGAGCCTGGTGGACTACAGTCCGTGGAGTTGCAAAGAGGTGGACGTGACTGAAGCGACTCCGCAAGCGTGGCAGTCAGCACAGAAGCATACCACATTCTGTTCTGAAATAAATGACAATTTTTATTTATTTTTTTATCACTTTTTATTTTTATTTTTTTAATATTTATTTACATTCTTTACATTAACAGCTCCTGAAGCTACTCTATTTAAGCATTTAAAAAAAATTAAGAAGCAAATCCTAATCCAAAGAAAGAAAAACAATACAGAAATACTGATATGGATAGAAAGTTCTGCCTTTACTAAATCATGCGGGATGCACTGACGTGGTATTCATTGAAAAATCCACATTCAGATCAAGGAATTAGAAATTAACAGCGAAATAAACCAATAGAATGATAAAAATTAAAAGCAAAACATAAACTAGAATTTTTTTTAAGATGTGAGCACATGAGTGCTCATACAACTCCGTGAGCCTGTGGCCTGTGGCCCCCCGGCTTCTCCGTCCGTGGGGTTCTCCAGACAAGAGTACTGGCGTGACTGCCGTGCCCTCCTGCAGGGACTCCTCCAACCCAGGGATGGAAATCTCACCTCTGTGTCTCCTGCATCGGCAGGTGGGTTCTTGACCACTAGCACTACCTGGGAAGCCCTTTGTAAAGATAATGAATCCTAAATAAATTCTATTGTATATGTTTTTAAATTGAATTAAATAAACCATTTTTGACAGTTGTCTCCCTAATATATACACTCGTGAAGGAATATTTATTAAGCAACAGTATGTACTGAAAATTATTCTGGACTGTAAAAGTAGATTCAACAATAAATTGAATTTAAAGTACATATTATGTAAAATAGTGAAAAATGTAAAGATGCATTTTAAGAGAGATGAAATAGGAGGACTGTATTGAGGTAAATTGTATTATAATGTTCTCAAGGGCTTCCCTGGTGGCTCAGAAGTAAAGAATCGACCCGCCTGCAATGGGGGAGATGGGGAAGGTCTGGGTTCAATCCCTGGGTCAGGAAGATCCTTGGAGGAGAAAATGGCAGCCCATATTCTTGCCTGGGAAATCTCATGCACAGAGGAGCCTGGCAGGCTACAGTCCGTGGGGCTGCAATGAGTCAAACGTGACTGAGCTGCTGAGCATGAGCGCAATCAAAGTCAAAGAGATCCTTACTAAGAAGTGGCATTTCAAAGAAGGGGTCATGTGAATAGCTTTGTGGAGAGCCTTCCAAACAGGGGGAAAGAAACACAGAAAAAAAGTGTGGAGAACATATTGTGGTAAGAGATGCTGTGTATTTGTATTGTTGAGGTGTTATTTAAATTCATTAATTCCACTTTAGGGGAATATCCTTGGGTTGTACTCTGTTGTGCTGAAATTGTACTGCTGGAAGTAGCGATTTCACACCCATGCATGCGTATGCACAGCACAAAAACACACACAAATTATGATGATGGAGGGAAGGAAGGAAGGAAGAGAGGGAATCAGGAAAAACACTTTCACTTACAACTGACTTTTCAGTGCAGATGAGATACATCCAAACAGTCCTAAACACAGACTCTCTCCTGTACCTTGGTTCTTCAATCTGGGGATGAAAATGGGGCTTCTGCCAAAGCATCCTGGAGGAGGGCATGGCACCCCACTCCAGTATCATTGCCTGGAGAATTCCTGGACAGAGGAGCTAGGCGGGCTGCAGGCACGGGGTCTCAGAGAGTCTGACACAACTGAGCGGCTAAGCACACACTCATGCCAAAGCATCACAGGGTGGTAAAGGTCAGTGGAAAAGGGACCCAAAGCTGGGTCAGGACCAGGTCAGCAGGGAAACCCTTATCGATGGGCTGGACAGAGCCACATGCCAACCAGGTGGACATAACTCTGAACTGTGCTCACCTGCTGTCATTCTTGGGTTTAAGTATAATCCCGACAAATGCTCATGTCCAAGTTTGGGCTCCGCAGGTGGCACTAGTGGTAAGGAACCTGCCTGCCGATGCAGGAGACATAGAGACGCGGGTTCAATCCCTGGGTCAGGAAGATCCCCTGGAGGAGGGCTGGGCACCCACTCCAGTATTTTTGCTTGGAGAATTCCATGGACAGAGGAGCCTGGTGGGCTAGAGTCCATAGGGTCGCAAACAGTAGGACATGACTGAAGCGACTTAGCAAGCATGCTTGCAGTCTCTGCATGCTCTGAAGAAGTAAAGTATGGGTTTAGTGGCCATGCTCTGGATGAAAAACAAAAAGGAAAAGCAAAAGAAATGTACCCTCATAACAGCATGTAGTGACATCAGGAATCTGCTCCATCATCTGCACTCTCAGATTTAAAGGCTGGGTTTAGTTCCCTGGGTTTAGTTTGCTGCATATGTATAGACGAAGCAGAGTTCTTTAATCTGAAGTTAGTTGCCACTGACTGCATGGAAAGCGGATTGGAATGGGCGAGGTGTGGTTTTGCTCTACATGAGTTGGATTTTGCTCAAGCTAGTCAGATCACTTGTAATTATAATGGGAGCCTACCTATTTTGACTTGCATGAGACAGAAGGTGACAATACACATTTAATGTGAAGACTGCATGTGTGTGTGTTTCTGTGTGTGTATGCAAATAAATCCAACATTTGCAAGTTGAGGTCCTAGGCCCTAGGATATCAAAATGTAACTGTTCTGGAGACAGTCTTTGAGGCGGCAGTTAGCTGAAAGTGATGCCTTTATGGCAGATCTTATCTGATATAATTGTTGACCTTGTAAGAAGAGATGGTGGAGAAGGGAATGGAAACCCACTCCAGTATTCTTGCCTGTAGAATCCCGTGGCAGAGAAGCCTGGTGGGCTACAGTCCATGTGGTCACAAAGTGTTAGAGACAACTCAGAGGCTAAACAAGCAAGAAGAGATTAGGGCACTGAAATTCAGAGAAAAAGATAACTTGAAAACAGAAGGTAAAGGCTGCCATCTACAAATGAAGAAGAGAGGCATCAGAAAACAATCAACCCTGCTGTTACATTGATTTCAGACGTCTAGGCTCTAGAATAGTGAGAAAATAAATTTCTTTTTAAAAAATATTTATTGCAGTATAGTCAATTTACAATATTCTGTTAGTTTCAGCTATACAGCAAAGTGAATCTATTACACACATACATATATTCACACTTTTTTTACATTATTTTCCCATATAGACCATTACAGACTATTGAGTAGAGTTCCCTATGCTGTACAGTAGGTCCTTATTAATTATATGTTTTATGTTGTAGGATATATTTGTCAATCCCAATATCCCCCTACTCCCTGGTAACCTTAAGTTTGTTTTCTATAACTCTGTTTTGTAGATAAGTTTATTTGGACCCTTTTTGTAGATTCACTTTTAAGCAATATCATATTTACAAACAATAAATACAGGAGAGGGTGTGGAAAAAAGGGAACCCTGCTACACTGTTGGTGGGAATGTAAGTTGGTGCATTTACTATAGAGTACAGTATGGAGCTTCCTTTAAAAATAAAAACAGAGCTACTGTATGATTTATCAATGCCATTATGGGCATATACATGGAGAAAAGCCATAATTTGAAAAGATACATGCACCCCAGTGTGCATTGCAGCAATATTTACAATAGCCAGGACATGGAAGCAACCTCAAAGCCAACCAACAGAGGAATGGATAAAGAAGATACAGTAAATGTATACAATGACAGTATATTACTCAGCCATAAAAAAGAATGGGATAATGCCATTTGCAGCCACATAGCTAGACTCAGAGATTGTCATACTGAGTAATGCAAGTCAGACTAAGAAACTTCTATTTTTCAGCAACCAGTCTATGGTGCTTTGTTATATCAGCTCTAGCAAACTAATACAACCAGTATGTATTCAGTTCAGTTGCTCAGTCATGTCTGACTCTTTGTGACCCCATGAGCTGAAGCACACCAGGCCTCCCTGTCCATCACCAACTCCCGGACTTCACGCAAACCCGTGTCCATTGAGTCGGTGATGGCATCCAGCCATTTTATCCGATGTTGCCCCCTTCTCCTCCTGCCTTCAATCTTTCCCAGCATCAGGGTCTTTTCTAATGAGTCAGCTCTGCATCAGGTGGCCAAAGGATTGGGAGTTTCAGCTTCAACATCAGTCCTTCCAATGAACACCCAGGACTAATCTCCTTTAGGATGGACTGGTTGGATCTCCTTATAGTCCAAGGGACTCCCAAGAGTCTTCTCCAACACCACAGGTCAAAAGGATCAATTCTTCAGTGCTCAGCTTTCTTTATAGTCCAACTCTCACATTCATACATGACCACTGGAAAAACCACATCCTTGACTAGACAGACCTTTGTTGACAAAGTAATGTCCCTGCTTTTCAATATGCTGTCTAGGTTGGTCATAACTTTCCTTTCAAAGAGTAAGTATCTTTTAATTTCATGGCTGCAGTCACCATCTGCAGTGATTTTGGAGCCCAGAAAAATAAAGTCAGCCACTGTTTCCACTGTTTCCCCATCTATCTGCCATGAAATGATGGGACCAGATGCCATGATTTTAGTTTTCTGAATGTTGAGCTTTAAGCCAATTTTTTCACTCTCCTCTCTCCTTTTCAAGAGGCTCTTTAGTTCTTCACTTTCTGCCATAAGGTTGATATCATCTGCATATCTGAGGTTATTAATATTTCTCCTGGCAATCTTGATACCAGCTTGTGCTTCCTCCAGCCTAGCATTTCTCATGATGCACTCTGCATATAAGTTAAATAAGCAGGGTGACAATATATGCCTTGAGGTACTCCTTTTCCTATTTGGAACCAATCTGTTGTTCCATGTCCAGTTCTAACTGTTACTTCCTGACCTGCATACAGATTTCTCAAGAGGCAGGTCAGGTGGTCTGGTATTCCCATCTCTTTCAGCATTTTCCACAGTTTATTGTGATCCACACAGTCAAAGGCTTTGGCATAGTCAATAAAGCAGAAATAAATGTTTTATTGTGAAAAGAAGGGAAGCGAAAAGCAAAGGAGAAAAGGAAAGATATTCTCATCTGAATGCAGAGTTCCAAAGAATAGCAAAGAGAGATAAGAAAGCCTTCCTCAGCAACCAATGCAAAGAAATAGAGGAAAACAAGAGAATGGGAAAGACTAGAGATCTCTTCAAGAAAATTAAAGATACCAAGGGAACATTTCATGCAAAGATGAGCTTGATAAAGGACAGAAATGGTATGGACCTAACAGAAGCAGAAGATATTAAGAAGAGGTGGCAAGAATACACAGAAGAACTTTACAAAAAAGATCTTCATGACTCAGATAATCACGATGGTGTGATCACTCACCTAGAGCCAGACATCCTGGAAGGTGAAGTCAAGTGGGCCTTAGAAAGCATCCCTACGAACAAAGCTAGTGGAGGTTAAGGAATTCCAGTTGAGCTATTTCAAATCCTGAAAGATGATGCTGTGAAAGTGCTGCACTCAATATGCCAGCAAATGTGGAAAACTCAGCAGTGGCCACAGGACTGGAAGAGGTCGTTTTCATTCCAATCCCAAAGAGAGGCAATACCAAAGATGTTCAAACTACCGCACAATTGTACTCATCTCACACGCTAGTAAAGTAATGCTCAAAATTCTCCAAGCCAGGCTTCAGCAATACATGAGCCATGAACTTCCAGATGTTCAAGCTGGTTTTAGAAAAGGCAGAGGAACCAGAGATCAAATTGCCAACATTCAATGGATCATAAAAAAGCAAGAACATTCCAGAAAAACAACCAGTATCTGTACATGCATATATATGTGTGTGTATTTGTATACATGTGTATGTGTTTATGTATATGTATATGTATAAAGTCTTCATATGAATATGATAATAAAATACATATTATATACCCATGTTATGTGGAAATAGATGTATATAGATGTCACAGTTTCCTGCATGTGCAAAAACTGCATATATGATGGGTTGACTATAATCTTAATTTTAAAATCTAAGAATAACAGGTAGACACACATAAACTAATAGAAAATATTTTAATTTTAATTTTTTGATTTGAAAACAACAAACATCAGTCTTAATTAATTTCAAATTAAATGTTTAGTGTGAAAAATATACTTTGTTGATAAACCAATTTTTCCCAAACACTTTCTTCATTGCCTTTTTGACATCTTTGTTCCTCAAACTATAGATGATGGGATTCAGCATGGGAATTATGATGGTGTAAAATACGGACACGATCATGTCATGATCCAAGGCATAGCTAGAACTGGGTCTCACGTACATGAAGAGAACCGTACCATGAAAAATGGACACTCCAGTTAGGTGAGAGCCACATGTAGAAAAGACCTTCCTTCTCCCTTCAGCAGAACGCATCCTCAGAATGGCCAACAGGATGAAACCATAGGAGACCAGAACAATCAATATGGTGGATATCTCAATAGAGCCTGCAAAATAGAAAACTAGAAGCTGGTTCAGGCGAGTATCAGAGCAAGAAATAGCGAGGAGGGGAGGGATGTCACAGAAGACATGTCTGATTTCATTGGAGGCACAGAAGGACAACGTGAAAGTAGCCACTGTGTGTAAAGTAGCATGCAGGACACCAACAACATAGCAGGAGATTATGAGTGGCACATAGACTCTGGGTGACATCTGAACTAAGTACAGGAGAGGGTTGTAGATGGCTACGTAGCGGTCATAGGCCATCGCGGCCAAGATGAAGCACTCTGTGGTCCCGCAAACAAGGAAGAAAAACATCTGTATGGCACATCCAAAAAAGGAAATGGCTTTATTCTCTGATAGGAAATTGATCAGCATTTTGGGGGTGATAACCGAAGAATAGCAGGCATCCAAGATTGATAATGCTGTCAGAAAATAGTACATGGGGTTGTGGAGCCGGGAATCCATAATGACCAAGAAAACCAACCCCAAATTTCCTATCATTGTAAAAAGGTAGACTGCTAGAAATAGTAAAAATAGAAGGATTTGCACCTCAGAATCATCTGTAAAGCCCATCAGTATAAACATGGTGACCTCAGTCCTGTTTTTTATGTGAATCCTGTATAAATCTAAATCTGATGGTGACCCTGACATCTCCATTTTCATTTTTAAGTTCCAAAAGCAATATACGACAAAAATAGAGTCCACCGATTATATCCTCACATCTGTTTCTTAGAAATCCTTTTCAGCGAGGAAACAGTCCAGTGATTAAAAGTTCAGTCCAAGTGGATGCATTACTCTGTAAAAATAAATTAACTGCTGTTGATTAAATTTTCATGTTAAAAATAGTGCCAGTTTACATGTTTTAACTTCGAATTTATTTTCTGTTAAATTTATGACTGCTCACTTTCATATTATTTCATCTTAAAATTCACAAAGACAAATGAATATAGGAGTTTTTAATCCCAAAATTACTATAGTAGAAAATACACATCTGAGTGCTAATCCCAGATTTTCTACAGCATGCATGAAGTTTACAATTTGTAAAATATGAGCAAATACATTTACATCAGAAGATAGTATTAAATTTAAATGTTAAAAATCAACGTGAAAATTACTTAACTTATCATATCCCCAGATTACTAGGAAATAGGATGATTATTATTATTATTGTGATATCACTTAGTCATGTCCAACTCTTTGCAACCCCATGGACTGCAGCCCGCCAGGCTCCTCTGTCTAGGCAAGAAGACTGGGGTGTGTCGTAGCCATTCCCTTTAGGGAATCTTCCTGACCGAGTAGTCGAACCCGGATTTCCTGCATTGCAGGCTGATTCTTCATAACCTGAGTCACCAGGGAGGCCCAAGTCGATCCACTTGTATTAGAAGTGAGGTACGAACCCACAAGGATGTGAATCCACTGGGTCTTAACTCCAGGGCCTTAGCCACTTGGGCTTTCTGGTACCCGAATCCTCTGTAACTACTGTAAGACACAGTCATCCCTAGGTGGGGGGCATGTAGTTCCAGAATTAGCCTCCCCCACACCAAAATGAAAGCTGCACAACAAGTTCTTTATATAAAATGGGGAGATATTTACAATATAAGCAACACACCTCTTCTCACATCCTTGAACCCATCTGTAGGTGACTTATAAAACCTAATATAGCGTGCATGTTGTCTAAAAGGTTGTAAATACAATCTAAATGCTTTTAAAATAGTTGTTGATGTGCTACAAATTTGTTTTACTTTTTGAACTCTGCAGAGTGTTATTTTCACAGTACTCTTGGATATAACTGGCACGAACTGTGAATATCTCCTGATGACAGATAATGAGACTCTGCAGAAGAGGTATTGCTGAAAGAAGCACATGACTCACAAACCACAGTGTCGTGGTTTATTACGGCTCCTCTTTCCCTGCGCCGTCAGACTGGTGCTTATTCAGTGGAGTATGAAGAAGGCCAAGTGCACAGCAGACAGGCGAAATGTTAAAAGCTCATCACTATCTGTGAAGTCTCCAGCACGGAAGCAATTAGATATTCCATTTACTGTGTTTAGGACCAAGATTTCAGTATCATGACTCTTGTTTTTCTTCAGTGTGCTATATAGATCAACATTTATTTAAAAGAATGAAAAATCTGCTGTGGGTGGGAATGAGCTGAATTCAGTGACCTACCAATAGCTTATATTACTAACGTGAAATGCAGTATGTCTTTGTTATAATGAGACATGCATACATCAAATAGAGAATGAGCAAGTCAGCTTAAAATCACTTTTAGAAGGAAAACAAAGTCCACGTCTTAATTTTCCCAGATAGTTCCACCATTCACGTGAAAATTTTTCTTAATACATAGAATAAATAATTTTTCAACTATGGAGTTGTCAAATCAAAAAGGGAAATCTTACTTAATCCTTAGAGAAATATATATGGTACAAATATAGTATATAACTAAATCAAATATTTATCTCTTTGTTAATTCAAAGAACTCACATATTACTCTTAAAAGCACATATACACACGCAAATGTATTACAAAAATTCCAGTCTAGTTTGAATGGTTATATTAATAAAATACCTTATAAAACCATCAAGTTCATTAACATTAAAGGTATTAAGTGTACTAAATATACTATTTAAGTATTGACAATATAGTCATTTCTAAAATTCTTTATCAATCTTTCTCCTTTAAGAATCCATATATTACACACAAAAATGTTGACTGGCAAGAATCAGTTTCAAAACAGGAATTAGACAGATAAGAAATATAGTAAAGATAATAAAAATATGCAAGCAAATTTTGAAAATACATCAAGATTGTCTAATAAAGAAATTCTTAATAATATATGTTCACTAACCTTCACAAGGGAAACTGTAGCTTTATTTTGATTCTAATTTTTAGTTAACTGATGTGTTTGAGACAGCACAGTTGTGGAAGATAAAAATATTTTATTTAACTCTAGAACCTTAATTTTAATCTCAGATTTAGCCCCTAATGTTATTTAGCCAAAGTAACTTGAGCCTTCAAATGAAAGAATAAAATTTATCAAAATTTTGGTGCATATTTTGTTTGACTACATGAACATGGTATGACAACAAATTTCTTATTTATCAGATGCATTAAAATGTTTTATTAAAGTATCAATTATATGTGAAGAATACATACATATTAAATATGACTATAATTTGTTTCAAATTTTTCTTTGAGAGCTAGGAAATCAAATTTTTGTCCAAGCACTGGACTCCAAACCAAAATCTAAGTAGCTCTTCTTTTAGTTAAGCTTATGTGTTACAAGACATTTAATATAAATTAAAAATATCATTCTCATGAAATTAACCTAACTGAATTCCAGTATTTAATCCTATCAATCATCTTAAAAATTCTCTTTCATTGCATTCTGATGTGGGGCATATCAATAAAATAATAGCATGTTTACTTAAATATCCCGATAATTTTGTCCTTTACAACTCTCATAAACCTTTATATCTCTGATCTATTTTGGGGGAGAGGACTCCATTTTTTTTAATTTATTTATTCTTTAATTGAAGGATAATTGCTTTTGCAGATTTTGTTGTTTTCTATCAAACTTCAACATGAATCAGCCATAGGTACAAAAGGTGGATTATGAATGAAGGCATATGTTATTCTGAATCACGCTTCATTAGAGCAATCACCTATTTCATTGTAGAGAAGTGAGGAATGATAGACAAAACATGTTTCCCAGGAGGTACCTGTAGTGAAGACTCCATCTGCCAACGCAGGAGATGTGGGTTCGATCCCTGGATCACAAAGACACCCTGAAGAGGGAAATGGCAACCTAAGCCAGTACTCTTGCCTGGAAAATTCCACGGACGCAGGAGCCTAATGGGCCAGTCCATGGGGTGGCAAAGAGTCAGACAGGACTTAGCACACACAGACAAAAAGTATGGGGTCATTTACTTCATCCAGGATGCTCTTCAAACAGCAGTTCTGTCCACTAATTAAGGAAATTAGAACTAATTGTTTTTGCATCTAGCTGATTTCACTTTGAGAGAAAGAGTCTAGGAAGATGGGTCCCAGATTTTGGACAAAGTATCATCATTCTGAAAAACTAAATCAAATGAGCTCCTCAATTCTCAAACAGGTGGGAAACACACAACAATAACAGACACTCATGAAATGAATAGTATTATAAACACTGAGTTTGAGAAAAACAAAGCTGTGTTAATGGCTACCACAAATCATAAAGTGGCAACAAGAGGTTAGAGACGGTACATACAACCTTCTGTGCAACCTACAGAGCAACCTGCAACCAAATAAATGAGAATTCCTTTATGTATTAGACTCCTGAAGGCCAGCTAGACCTAAGGACTGAGTGAGCTCCCACAGTGATTACCAGAGGCACCAAGGCTGACGTACAGATTCCTCAGCTGCCAGACCCCATGCTATTACCATCAACAGATCACAAGCTAATTGTCACGTGCCACAATTCGGGAATTGCTGTGCCCCTAGAATACAAATTAACCTTCTTAGGTGCCTGACTCTTTTTTTAAGTCAAGCTTAAGTAGACTATGAAAATAAAATGAAACAAAAATCTTACTGTAGCTTTTAGATCAGCTAACTCGTTAAATAAATTTAAAATTAATTTATATCCCTCCATGAGAAAAAATGATCGTCAAAAGATATATATCCAATGGCTGGTTAATAAATAATTTTCTTTCCATTTAAAAATTTTCTTAAAAATTTAAATATAGCCATTTATGTATATCCTTATTCTGACAGCTGTCTTCCATCTAGGAAATTAAAACGATTTTCTAATTTATAGCTACATTGGGCTAAAAATTCAGGGATTCCTTCTTATTTCCCCTACTATGTACTCATAAAATTCCTCACTCAATCCTTAACTCAATTCTGAATTAACTAGAAAAATTTATCTAAGAGTTAAATATTAAGGCATAGAATCTAGTATGAGATTTAAGGTTTTCGCTTCTAAAATATTTTGTAATCAATGAAAATTAACGCATATATATGGAATTTAGAAAGACGGTAACGAGAACCCAACATGCAAGACAGCAAAAGGAACGCAGATGTATAGAATAGACTCGTGGACTTTGTGGTTGAGCGTTAAGGGTGGGATGATATGGGAGAAGGGCATTGACGCATGTTAATTGTCATGTGTCTAATCAATCGCCAGCCCAGGACTGATGCTCGGGGCTGGCCCAGCGAGATTTCCCGGGGGGGGGGGGGGGGGGGGGGAGGTCCGGAGGGGAAGCATATGTAAACCCATGGTGATATCATGACAATGTATGGCAAAAACAATAATAAAAAAAAGAAGAAGAAAAAGAAAATCCTTTCATATTACCTGTGAAAACGAACTGTGTACTCAGTTAAAATATGCAATGAGTATGAAGCATTTGAACTCTTATACAAGCTTCTCTGGCTCTTGAAATCTTTAGGGATATCTCAGGGACAAAAAATACTAATTCTCTTCTGGGATAGAAAAGTAACAAGATTTTTTTTTCCTCTCTTCTTAGTGATGAAAAAAAAAACGCTTGATTCTGGAGCAGTGAACTACGAAGTTAAATGATCATGTGAATGCACCCTGGCCTCTGGTGGAAAATGATCTCTCAGTGGAAGAAAACTACGCACAGACCCGGAAGGACACCTACCGATCCAGGACACGGAACAAGCCCTGAACCAGCTATGATAGTAGCCATGCCCCGGGCTGACGATTTAGTTGCTCTGAAATCCGAGTTGAGTATAACCGGCTGCTGCTGCTGCTCAGTCGCTCAGTCGTGTCCGACTCCGTGCGACCCCACGGACGGCAGCCCCCCAGGCGCCCCCGGCCCCGGGGTTCTCCAGGCAAGGGCACTGGAACGGGGGGCCAGTGCCTTCTCCAATACAGCTTGCCACTACCCTCAAAATTCTGTAAATGTTTACATAATGAAATAATATGAGCACCTATAGTAGACTTCATTATCATTACATAAAGATTACTGTAGATATTTAAATTGTAAAGTGCTACACTATGAAGGGGTAAAGAGATGAGGTTCACTGGCAGTTTGTAGAGGAGATATATTAATAAATGAATAAGATTGTTGAAGGAGAGATTGTAAAGTACACAAAAACAATATTTTATGTAGTAAAATCAAGCTGAATATAACTAGGAACATTTAAACAATGAAGAAGTAACTTTCGTTTCTGGTCATGACATACAGGGCCACAGCAAGACATTCTTCCTGCTGAAAACGCTGGGCAAATTTGGATAAAAAATTACAGAACTCCTATTTTGAAGGAAACAGATAGCTATGGAAAAAAGTAAAAAGTCAGCGACAACATCAAAATGATGGCTCATTAGTCAGAGACAGTCCACCTGATCGTTCACAGCTGGGTGACTGATCCTCTCTCACAAACGACGCTGAAAAATGCAGAACAGCCTAAAACCATGCTCACGCATGTTTACTGACACAAAGAGTAATGGAAGGTGCCCAGTTCTTTTCCTCAGGTCTGGGCATTTGCATTCTCATGAGTGTAAAATGTGTATTTTCCCAAGAAATTGACTGGGGAAATGTCTTAGACTGTTTTATGTACTAAATCTACACAATATACATTTTTCATTCCTTTTTCTTGAATGCAACTGAGATTTCGTCCCTATTTTTAGATGATGATTTTCCTCCCTTTTCTATAAACTATTTGGTTCATTTTTTTACTTTCGTTTTGACTTCCTGATATTTAAGTGGAGGTTTTATTAATAAAAGCAAATAGCACTTTAGCTGAGGTATTATGTTTTTCATCTTTATCAAAACATTTTAATTTTACTTAGTACGGTTGTACTAAGTAGAATCATTTATTTTTGTGTAGATTTTTCAGTTTTTGTGTTCTGCATTCTGAGTCAATCTACAAGAAATTTCTTTCCTTTAACAGTATAGAAACATGTCCTTATAACTCTCATTATTTCACTTTCAAAACATATAAATGTGTAAACCCTCAGAAGATTTTCCTACTCTATTATAATGTATTAATAAAAATCCATATTACTTTCACAAAGTTTTCTCAGTAGTCCAACAGCAGTTTTTTTTTTAATGCTCTTATTTTGCCTATTTGATAATGCTATTTTTACTATAGGATAAATTTTCATTTTTATCAGTTTTTCTCAATATAATTAGTGTATTACAGTGTTTTCCTAGAAAACTACATAGAAAAATATCAGATTATTTTAACAACTAAATCTCTGTAGTTAAATTTTATTCCTTGTTCATTAACAAATTGAGTATCTTCCCATTTTTAAACAATTGTTTCCCTCTGTATTCTGTGAAGTGTTCCTTAAACTATTTGTCTCATTTTCTAATTTCATTTTAGACTTTTCCTTGATAACTAAAAAATACCTTTTTGTAATAGAAAATAAAAATCTGAGATAAAACATATTTTTTCCAAAACTTTACCCATACTAGTTTAACTTTACTTTTGGTGCATGCTCATTTCCATCAAGTAGAATTACCTACTTCTATGTAGTTAATTTTTGTCAGGTTTTGTGTCCTGAATTCTAATTTTGAGCCAAAGTTAAAAGTTTTCTTGCTTCAAGATTATACAAATTTTAACTCAGAATGTTTTCATTGCTTCACTTACTTTCTACACTATTTAAACCTATGCATCATTTAAAGCTTTCCTATTTTTTTTTCTGATCTCTCTTTTATTTATTTATTTTTTCTTTTCTTTCTTTCTTTATTTTTTACATTATCGTGTTGGTTTTGCCATACATTGACATGAATCCACCATGGGTATACATGTGTTCCCCTTCCAGAACCCCCCTCCCACCTCCCTCCTGATTCCATCCCTCTGGGTCATCCCGGTGCACCAGCCCTGAGCACCCTGTAACATGCATCAAACCTGGGCTGGCAATTCATTTCACATGTGATAATTAACATGTTTCAATGCCATTCTCCCATATCATCCCACCCTTGCCCTCGCCCATAGAGTCCAAAAGACTGTTCTATACATCTGCATCTCTTTTGCTGTCTCGCATACAGGGTTATCGTTACCATCTTTCTAAATTCCATATATATGTGTTAGTATACTGTACTGGTATTTTTCCTTCTGGCTTACTTCACTCTCTATAATAGGCTCCAGTTGCATCCACCTCAGTAGAACTGATTCAAATGTATTCCTTTTAATGGCTGAGTAATATTCCATTGTGTATATGTACCACTGCTTTCTTATTCATTCGTCAGTTGATGGGCATCTAGGTTGCTTCCATGTCCTAGCTATTGTAAATAATGCGGTGATGAACATTGGGATATACGTGTCTCTTCCAATTCTGGTTTCCTCGGTGTGTATGCCCAGCAGTGGGATTGCTGGGTCATATGGCAGTTCTATTTCCAGTTTTTTAAGGAATCTCCACACTGTTCTCCATAGTGGCTGTACTAGTTTGCATTCCCACCAACAGTGTAAGAGGGTTCCCTTTTCTCCACATCCTCTCCAGCGTTTATTGCTTGTAGACTTTTGGATGGCAGCCATTCTGACTGGTGTAAAGTGGTACCTCATTGTGGTTTTGATTTGCATTTCTCTGATAATGAGTGATGTTGAGCATCTTTTCATGTGTTTGTTAGCCATTTGTATGTCTTCTTTGGAGAAATGTCTGTTTAGTTCTTTGGCCCACTTTTTGATTGGGTCATTTATTTTTCTGGAATTGAGCTGCAGGAGTTGCTTGTATATTTTTGAGATTAATTGTTTGTCCGTTGTAAAGCTTTCCTGTTTTAAAGGTACCGTGCTGTTTCAATAACATTAATTTAAAAGTCTGTATTTTGCAAATATGTTATGGTATTTTGGTATTGGATAAGTTTGTGTCTTTTTTCTGAATTTTATTTTCTAAGGCATCAGAAATTTTCTCAATCCATGCATACTACCACACTGTGCTAATCATGAGACTTCAGAACTCCTTCCAGCACAGCTGTGTTTTGGTCACACACCAGCAGCAGCTCAGGGCTGGCTGCTTCTCACATGGCCCACTCCTCACTCACCTCCCGCGATGTCTTCCACATGATCCTGATACTCTGCTATTAGCTTCATAGTCACTCTCTGTTATAAAACTACCATCAGAGCTCCCTCTCATGGAAATAGTTTCTGCTTGTAATCATAAGCCCTTAGAAGCCACTGTTTACTAACAAGTAACATGACTGGGTACAAATCAGCATTTTTGAAACAATCTGGGTGTTGGGAATAATTGTTTTTTCCCAGAACTGAAGCCCAGAAGCCACAGGCTGTGTCCTTCCATGCTATCTCCGTTGGAGAGTTCAAGTTATTTTATCCTATACCAAGTTTTGGTATTATTTTCTCTTACAACTGCATTCACACTAGAAATCTGAAAATGAGAAAATGAAACCTCTGTTATCAGTGGTTCTAAATTTATTTTTTATTCTAGGAATAATAACACAGCATCTATCTCTTTAGGCCTCCCTAGTGTCTGGGGAAGAATCAATAACATATAAGATTAAAATAGTATTTATCATCTGGGCAGTTACATGCGCAGGACCCTAAATATCAATTAAGAATAGAATATAGGAGGATATAAGTAAAACATGTTCAGGAACCCACGCTGCAAGCTCAGTGTTGACAGAAGGAGGCTCACAGTGGAGTGGTCATGGCAGCACTTGAACTGGGTGTGTGTCAGCTTCAGATGGTCTCCAGTTAGGCTGCCCGGCACCCACTTCAATTTAAAAAATGAAAAGCGTGCTGTGCACTCTAGTCCATGGAGAGGCTGAAGAGAAAATATTCTGGGTGGAGTGAGAACTTCCTGGGAAAAATAAAACAAATCACAGAGTGCCAAACGATGCTTGTAATTGGAAATGTAGTGTGGCTGGTCAAAGAAATCTCAGACGGCAGAGAAACTTTACTAAAGAGCCCCTTCTTACAGAAAGAACGGAATATTTTCAAGGTAAGTTGACTGTCTGATTAAATCGTGATTTCACATAAACTAATATATTTACTTATATCCTCTAGAGTGAGATAAAATCAGCATCATCTTATATAAGAACGGTAAATATGAACTATTTTATATTCTTGTGAGCTTAGTTTATAACTTTTATTTTAAAATTTAATAATATATAATAGCAAGAGTGATATGTTAAAGAAACTTCCATGTATTTCCGACTAGATCAAATATAGTTTACAGTTAAAAATACCTAATAATAATATTAAATTATTTGAAATGCTAAAGACTTGAACAACTGATTTATTTTATATAACATGGGGAGATAAACTTGGTTTTGAGCCAATGTATTTTAATGGGCATTTTTAAATTAATTGGAATCCTGATGATATTTTAAGAAGAGATTTAATATAAAACAAAGACTGATCCTGAAGCTGAAGTTCCGATACCTTGGGTCACCAGATGTGAAGAACCGACTTATTAGAAAAGACCCTGATGCTGTGAAAGACTGAAGGCAGGAGGAGAAGGGGAGCACAAAGGATGAGGTAGTTGGATGGCATTACTGACTCAATGGACATGAATTTGGGCAGGCTCCAGAAATTGGTGATGGACAGGGAAGCCTGGTGTGCTGCAGTCCATGGAGTCGCAAAGAGTCGGCACGACTGAGCGACTGAACGGAAATGAATATAAAACAATCTAGTTCATACAATTCCAGGTTCTGGGGAATTCAAGGAGCATCTATTTTAAGAGAAAATAAATGCTTTTAAATTAATATAATGAAATAATTTTGAGGTCAATACTGATTTTAAACTACTTACATGATTTAACCTGCTAATTAATATTAAATATACAGATCTAACTGAAAGAGATAGGGTAGAGATGGTGATATGATCAATAACAAACTGATATGGAACATTATCATACATCTTCTTTTTTTTTATTAGTTTTGCCATACAATGACATGATATCACCATGGGTTTACATATGCTCCCCCTTGAGAACCCCTCTCCCTCCTCCCTCCCCCCGGGAAATCTCGTTGCACCAGCCCCAATCCTGGGCTGGCGATTGATTAGACATATGATAATTAACATGTTTCAATGCCATTCTCCCATATCATCCCACCCCTGCCCTCATCCACAGAGTCCACGAGTCTGTTCTATACATCTGCATTTCTTTTGCTGTCTCACATGCTGGGTTCTCATTACCATCTTTCTAAATTCCATATATATGCGTTAATATACTGTATTGTTGTTTTTGCTTCTGGCTTACTTCACTCTGGATAATGGGCTCCAGTTTCGTCCATCTGAGTAGAACTGATTCAAATGAATTTTTTTT
>ML663010.1:21158002-21172338 GCA_007570785.1 Antilocapra americana | reverse complement strand
TCCAGTTTCGTCCATCTGAGTAGAACTGATTCAAATGAATTTTTTTTAATGCTGAGTAACATTCCATTGTGTATATGTACCACAGCTTTCTTATCCATTCGTCAGTTGATGGGCATCTAGGTTGCTTCCATGTCCTGGCTATTGTAAACAAAGCAGCGATGAACATTGGGGTACACGTGGCTCTTTCAATTCTGGTTTCCTCGGTGTATGCCCAGCAGTGGGATTGCTGGGTCATATGGCAGGTCTATTTGCAGTTTTTTAAGGAACCTCCACACTGTTTTCCATAGTGGCTGTACTAGTTTGCAATCCCACCAACAGTGTAATCTTCTTAATCATTTGGATTTTTCCAAGTAATGGAGACTTGAGTTCAAAAATAGCAGTATTAGAGCATTAATATTTATTTCCCTTAATAATAAACACTTAAACATTTACAAGAAAGAGGTATAGTATAGACAATTTAGAGACAGCACACAGAGTAACTGTTTTACTAAACTGCTCACTGTTGAGAATAACATGCACAAATTTCGTCTTACCATGAATCTTGTTCATGGTATATGCTGACAATTTAATTATCACAATTCTGGACTTGTACAATTAGAAATTATAAGTTATTTAGCACTGAAGAACAAGAAATGTGGGGATGAAAGAGTGAAAGCAAATGCTAAATCTTCTTTATCTATAGAGAAAACACAGGAAGAGAAAAGAACAAAAAAAAACAGCAATGAAAAAATAAAAACAAGAAGAAATATACCAGAATAAAATCTAACTAACTTGAAGGAATTTCTTCTCTTGCTCTCTGCTGATGTTCACCATCTCCAGTGGCTTCTATCTGGGCTGTTTTTAGTCAAGTATATCATTATCTCGATGGGCAATAGAACCATAATCCTAATAACAAAAGTAGGTCTTAACCCCTACA
The DNA here is from genome assembly GCA_007570785.1 of Antilocapra americana. Lineage (NCBI taxonomy): Eukaryota > Metazoa > Chordata > Mammalia > Artiodactyla > Antilocapridae > Antilocapra > Antilocapra americana. The sequence continues at coordinate 21,171,422 of ML663010.1, read as the reverse complement.
GTCCTATGTATTCTTTCCCTGGCAATTCATTCCTTTTGGAGATAGCTATGGATCTGTTACCCTTCTCACAATGCTCATGAATCCTGGAAGTCAAAGAGAACATTTTTTTTTTCCCTTAGTTTAATCATGTAAACCTTTGCACCCTAGTTTCTTCATCTATAATATCAACATAACATGACATTAACACAATTCAGTAATATGCTATTGCAAGTAGCTTACTAACACAAGAGTAGCACAAAGTAATCTGTGTTTTCCAATTTCCTAGATATTATGTAAAGCTACAGTTTACTAATCACCTTTTAAAATTCTTATATTTTCCAAGTATATCTCAATACAGGAGAACTTTGAGTGTCTGTAGGTCTCACTAATTACTCACTAAACTATACTTGCTCACCTACCCACTAGCTAAAATATATATACTCTGCTTTTGATATTTTTGACAACTGTGTATTAGCCATATTTTAAATACTTTATAGTTTTCAGTTTTAATTTTCATGTGCTGCATCTTATAAATATTATTAGCATGATAATTTTTAAATGAAAGTGACCTCTGGCACACCATAAGAGATTTGAGAACAGATTTACCAGGCAGAGTTTCAGAAATCATATCAATGTAATTCCTTCAAGTTTGTCATTATTATCTCACTTGAATGATGGAATTTGTTCTTTTGGGATTTTCTGACATTCGCAGTCTAAAGATGTTTCTGTTTATCTACGTGATAACTCTGATGGGAAATGGCATCATTATTGTCATAACCAGGACAGACCAGACCCTCCAGACTCCCATGTACTTTTTCCTCAGTAATTTTTCCTTCTTAGAAATCTGTTGTGTGTCTGCCACTCTTCCTAGAATGCTCATAAACCTTTGGACTCAGAAAAGACATATTTCTCTGTTTGCTTGTGCAGCACAGATGAGTTTTGTCCTTATATTTGGACACACAGAGTGCCTGCTTCTTCCAGTGACGGCCTATGACTGCCACGTGGCCATTTGCAGCTCCTGCGCTGTCCTCTGGTCTGAACCCAAGGTCTGAGTCCAGCTGCTGGCTGCCTGCTGGGCCACCGGATTTCCAACTGAGATAGCGCAGACCTGCCAGGTTTTCTCTCTGCCCTTTTGTAGATCCAACCAAATCAATCACTACTTCTGCGACATCCCTCCAGTACTGAAGCTGGCCTGTGGGGACACTTTTCTGAATGAGATGCTGGTCTTCACAGTTGCTGTGCCTTTTGTCACGGTCCCTTTTCTGCTGATACTTGGCTCCTCCAGGAGAATCACCTCCACCATCCTGAAGTTACCATTGGCAGCAGGAAGAGCAAAGGCTTTCCCCACCTGCTCATCTCACGTCATGGTTGTGACTTTATTCTTTGGATCTGCGATCGTTACATATTTACGACCTAAATCCAAAAATTCCTCCAGAACAGACAAATTTCTCTCACTTTTCTATACCATTATCACTCCGATGTTTAACCCCCTGATATACGCTCTGAGAAATAAGGATGTCTTGACAGCCTTGAGAAAACTTCTACCTTAATGTAAAGCATCAGCTTTAAACTCATGTTCTGTTTTCCTATTTAATTTTGTCATTGTATAATCAGAAATAGTTTGCTTTTTCCATATGATTAATAGATTTATTACATTTATTCATTCCTGGCCTTATTGTTTTATGCTGGATTTTCTAGTATCAGGATTATATTATGGCATCTTGCTGATAAGAAACTATGTATTTAGGTGATCTTATATTCACTTCACAAATTTACTGGTGATTTGAATTTTATGAGACAATATAGTATCACTTACCTACCTTTTCCCCTAAAACCATAGATATTTTTGTAATTTCCTGTTCATATAACTATCATCTACTTTTCTTTCTTTTCATGATGCTTTTAGATAATACAGATGGCAAAACTTTGGAGAACAGTTGTTAAATATCTATGTGTTTTTAACTTCAGATATTTTACCTTCCAATGACTTCAATTTTGATCCTCTGTAAGATTAAAAACAAAACTCTGCATAATGACCCTCAAATTTTGTAGTGTGGCACTAAATTTTTACCCTCTGCTCCTCTCTGAATTCTTCTTTGTAGATATGCTTTGCTTATGTAGCCAAATCATGCTACTAGCATCTTCATAGTTTGTTACCTTAATTTTTACTAATGCAAAAAACATTAATGCATGTTTGCTGTTCAGATATATAAGATGTACAGGATTCAGTCATTTTGCGTCCATACAGTGTTATCCATTCTCTAAGAATTCTTTTTTTTAATTCTTTTGGTGAAGTATATAATTGAGATTAAAATAAAAATACATAAATATTTAGTATATTACTTTCCCATTTTCCTAATTGTAAAGGATGATACTTGATAAGACAGAATCATTATATTAAACCAAAAAGAAATTACTATTAAAAAAAAGATCTTGTATTTCTTCAGATGGAAACAGTTGAACTACAGACAGTACACTGGATCATTTTCAGTCAAAATGATTGGGAAATGATGCAATCTGAGGAAAGTTTTTTCTTTTATATTTTATTTTTAAATCTGTCTTTCTCTTATTATACTATGTGTTTAAATAATTTATTTTTCATAAGACCAGAATTCATCTATCAGCTAGTTCTCTTGTTTGAGTAGGTATCATGTCATCCAAAAAGACATCTAAAAAGCACACAAAAATTACAGCAGTCATTTCAGAGGAGATAATGCACAGAAGACAGTCACAGATGACTGTTGTGGGTATTGCACATTACCCATTGAAGGAATGAAGGAACTAAAATTTTAAAGTTGGTTTTATAGCCATTTCAGAGTCCTGTTTCAATATTCTGTTGCTCCACAGCAAATTGAGTCCAAAATGTATGGTTTCGAATAACATCATTTGCTTGTATCACATACACCGTCCAGCACTGAGGCAGGGATCGGCTGCAGGTTGTTCTCTTCCATACAGCAGTGACCGTCATCACTAAGGGGAACTCATATGGTGACTGGTTTGGTTTTCATGTCTAAAAGAGCTTCACATAACTATCTCCTGCAGTTGCAATGATGCATCACATAGAAGAAAAATCCAGTTTTCACGTGAATTTCATACCACAGGGGAACAAACTGTTACCAGATAAATAATAAAGTAATTAGGCATAAAAGCATACAGTAAATCATACAGTAAAGTGATCCACACTGAACTTGTAATATCAGAACGGTGTTTAACTCAGTTTGGGAAATACGAAGTTAAAGAATACTTTCAGTAAAGGATGACACTAATGTTTGTTTTGTTGTTGTTTTATCTCAACAATCGGGCTAATAAACACAATTCAACTCAAAAATGTTGAAACATGTCTTTCTGTAATTTGAACCGAGGAAAGGGATTATTCTCTCTTACAGCTTTTATTCAGCATTTTACTAGAGACACTAGCCTATGCAGTGGGGGAAAAAAGAGAGAGAGAGAGAATAAAATGTATATGTAAACAATGTAAAGTGTCAGTGGCTCAGTCACGCGTGACTCTTTGCAACCCAATGGACTACAGTCTGCCAGGCTCCTCTGTCCATAGAATTCTCCACGCAAGAATACTGGAGAGGGTAGACATTCCCTTCTCCAGGGAATCTTCCCAACCCAGGAATCAAGCCTGGTTCTCCCATATTGCAGGCAGATTCTTTACCATCTGAGCCACCAGTGTTTTATTAACCTAATTGTTGGAAGACGTTATATATGAATATGTGGAAAATATTTAATAATCTACAATGAAGTTACTAGACATAATAAATTAATTCAACATTGTACTGGATAGAGAATCAACAAACACAAATCGATTTATTTCCACATGTGTGTGCATGCTAAGCCACTCAGTCGTATTCGACTCTCTGCGACCCTGTGGACTGTAGCCTGCCTGGCTCCTCAGTCCATGGAATTCTACAGGCAAGAATACTGGGGTTGGTTGTCATGCCCTCCTCCAGGGAATCCTCCTGATCTAGGGATCAAACCCGCATCTCTTATGTCTCCTGCATTGGCAGGGAGGTTCTTTACCACTAGCACCACCTGGGAAGCCCTTATTTCCACACTGAAAAGCAAAAAATAAGTAGACATTGAAAACAGTATTTAAATAGGAACAAAGATATGAAAATTTTAAAAGTAATGGAAATGAAAACACTGCAGGAAGTTGATTTAGTAAACTAGAAAATAATTTGAGAGAAATTTCAGATAAGGAATTAAATGGATTGCTATAACATTTTTATGTACTGGAAAACTCAATATTAAAAGATGTCAGTTTTCCCTGATATAATTCAATTCAATGATACAGAAATTTTGGTGTATGGGTGGGTGAGGTGACGTACAGGGAGTGTGTATGGGACTTGGCCGATTCTAAATTGTGTGTGTGTGTGTGCCCAGGCTCTCCTGAGAACAGTAACATGAGAGGATTTACTTCACTGGACAGCACGCCTTTCGATAATAGTGCAGAATTCAGACAGTGATCGATAAAGACATCAGTGACGTGATAGAGAGCCCAACCAACATCTCCTCCATGCACACACACCTAAAAAAAAAAAAAAAAAGATAAAACTAGAAGTAACCAGGGGAAAATACATATCATAACAATGGGACAGATTTGTTTAATGCAGATTTCACTTTGGAAACTATTTAGGACAGCAGAACAGATTACATCTTTAAAGAACTGGATAAAACAAGTATCAAACTAGAATGATTTTTCTAATAAAATCATCCCACAAAACAGAAAGTGAACTTTAAGAATAAAAACAATGACATACAAACTAAAGGGGAAGAAAAATATCACAAGCATATTTGCATATGAGAATGTAAAAGGAAGCTCTTCAAGTAGAAGAAAATAATGCAGATTAAAATAATTTGGATCAACACAAAGAATGAACAAATCACAAAACAGAAAATAAGATGACCAATATTAACACTTTTGATATTTTAAAATTTCCATCAAATAACAAATAGCAATTGAAAACAAAAAAAAGTATCATGGTGTTTATCAATTAAAGAATAAATGTGATACATATATATATGAATAATACTCCGTCATAAGAAAGAAATAGCGCCATCTGCAGTGAAACAGATGGACCCAGAGATTGTTAAAGTAAGTGAAGTGACAGAGAAAGAACAGTGTCATCGTGTCGTGTATGTACGGGGTCTATGAATGGTGCAAGTATACATCTCCTTACAAGGCGGAAACAGAATCACACCAAGAGGGAAAGGTGGAAGAGGAGGATAAACTGAGAGACTGGGGTTGAAATATACACGCTAACCTTTCTAAATACATAGCTAGCAAGAACCTACTGTATGCGCAGGAACTCTACTCAGTACTCTGCAGTAATCTATATGGGAACAGAATCTTACAGAGTCAAAGTATGTATATGTCTCACTGATTGAATTCTGCTGTATGGCAGAAGCTAAATGACACTGTAAACCAACTGTACTCCAGTAAAAATTAATTTAAAAAAGAGTAAGTGTAAGGCAATAATACAAAAGATTGTACACATAGGAATATTTTCTTTTCAGGATCTGAACATTTTGCATATTAAAGCATATGATTTATTTAGTGGTAGACCGCATTAGGCACTGTTTCATCTTACTCTCTCTTGGAACAGAGCTGATCAACAATGCTGTGTCAGTTTCAGGTGTGCTTAGCCACTGAGCACCGACGCCACCATGCTGAACACTGGCTGGGTTGCTGTACATTTTAATGGTGGTTTTAGAGATATGACTAACTTTAAATTTACTGCCTTGATGTTTGTGTTTTATTTCTCTTATATTTTTACATCTTACTTGTTTTATAACAAAGGCAAACATGATAATACAATTTCAGGAGATTTAACACTGAAAGTTAATAAGGAGCATTGGATAAAACAGTGACTCTTTGCGACCCCATGGACTGAAGCACGCCAGACTTTCCTGTCCAGCACCAACTCCCCGACCTTACTCAGACTCATGTCCATTGAGTCGGTGATGCCATCCAACCACCTCATCCTCTGTCGTCCCCTTCTCCTCCCACTTTCAATCTTTCCCAGCATCAGGGTCTTTTCCAAAAAGTCCGTTCTTCACATAAGATAGCCAAAGCATTCGAGTTTCAGCTTCAGCATCAGTCCTTCCAGTGAACAGTCAGGACTGATCTCCTTTAGATGGACTGGTTGGATCTCCTTGCAGTCCTAGGGACTCTCAAGAGTCTTCACCAACACCACAGTTCAAAAGCATCAATTCTTCAGCACTCAGCTTTCCTTATAGTCCAAATCTCACACCCATGCATGACTACTGGAAAAACCATAACCTTGACTAGATGGACCTTTGTTGGCAAAGTAATGTCTCTGCTTTTTAATGTGCAGTCTAGGTTGGTCATAGTTTTTCTTCCAAGGAGCAAGCATCTTTTAATTTCATGGCTGCAGTCACCATCTGCAGTGATTTTGGAGCCCCCAAAGAATAAAGTCAGCCACTGCTACCACTGTTTCCCCATCTATTTGCCATGAAGTGATGGGGCTGGATGCCATGATCTTAGTTTTCTGGATGTTGAGCTTTAAGCCAGCTGTTTCACTCTACTCTTTCACTTTCATCAAGAGTCTTTTTAGCTCTTCTTCACTTTCTGCCATAAGGGTGGTGTCATCTGCATATCTGAGGTTATTGATATCTCTCCCTATTTGCCATGAACAAGTCAATCTCTTTCTGTGGCTGTGCTCTGCAATTCTTGGTCTTCTGTGTCTGTGCAGGTGCTGAGTGCTTCCTGCTGGCAGTGATGGCCTCTGACTGGTTCAGGGCCATCAGCAGCCCCTTGCTCTATGCAGTCAGCATAGCCAGCGGGGTGCATTCCCTGCTCATGGCTGGGGTTTTCCTGGTGGGGATGACAGTTTCTCAGATACACACGGCATTAGCATTCCATTTATGCTGCTGTGGGTCAAATGTGACTATTCTTTCTGTAATTTACCTCCACTTTTTTTTTTTCCCTGTCCCGCTCGGATACACAGGTCAATGAGTTAGTGATATTCACTGCTTTGGGTTTTACTGAACTGAGTACTATTTCAGGAGTCCTTGCTCTTATTTTTATATCATCCTTCCAGTCTTGAAGATCCACTCTGCTGAGGGGAGAGTCAATGCTTTTACCACCTGCACCTTCCACTTAACTGCAGTGTCAATTTCCCCAGGGAACTCTGCCCCTTATGTATTTCAGGCCAAGTTCCTCCTACTTTCTAGATGAAGACAAAATGACCTGTTTGTTTTACACTCTTGTGATTCCCCTGCTAGGTCCTCTGATATTTAGCCTATGGAACAAGGATGTAAAAGAGGCCTTAGTAAAATTGAAAGCTAAACTATATTTTTAAATATTTGTATTATGCATATGTGCACACAACCACACACATATAGTAATTTTGTAATTAAAATTTTATGGCATGGCACATGAGAAACAATTTTCTCAAGTTCCTAAGTGAACAATTATTTGTATTAAACTCCACTGTTAAGACTGGAAGGGGAAATGGCAACACACTCCAGTATTCTTGCCTGGAGAACCCCTATAGAGAGAAGAGCCTGGTGGGCTAGAATCCATGGGGTCGCAAAGGGTCAGACGTGACTGAGTGACTAAGCACAGCTTCACTGCTAAGAAATATTGCAGGTTTTAGATGGCGGAGGAATAGGACGGGGAGTCCACACTCTCCCCAACAAATATACCAAAGGAACATTTAAATACCGAACAAACTCCATAAAACAACATCTGAATGCTGGCAGAGGTCTTCAGGCATCTGGAAAGACAGCCCATTGCCGACGAAAGAAGGTAGGACCAAAGGAAAAAAAAAAAGTAAAAAGAGAAGCAAAGAGGCAGGGACTGAGATTCATCTCGGAAGGGGAGCCTCAAAAGAGATAAAGGTTTTCGAACGTCAGGAAACATTCTCACTGGCGGATCTGAGAGATCTGAGGCAAATCTCAGAGAGCATAAAAGTCGGGAGTAGAAGCAGATAAATAGTTAAGCCCCTTAGAGAACATCTCTAACCACAAACTTCACCGGAGTGGCGGCCCGGGCGCCCCATCCCCCAGGAGCCAGCGGACTGCTCAGGGAGGGGCCGGCCACGTGCTTAGGGGGAGGACTGAGATTGAGCGCCTGGGGCAGACTGAGGGTGCTAACCGGAGATAGACCGCTGGGTAGCCTTCCCGAGGAAGAAACCCCCCCCCCCAGGCTCGCGCACAGAACAAAGGGCAGCGAGGACTCAGGACCTCTGCGCGAGACAGCCGGGTGGAACTGGGCGGCTGCGGGCTACAGACCAGCCCAGCCCCCGCCGGAGAGCACCCCAGCGAGGCTTCTGCCCCCAAACTGCAGGCAGAATCGGGTGCTAGCCAAGACCTCTGGGGACTCTGGACAGTCGCCGCCAGAATTCGGCGCTTCTCATATCTGAGAAGATGCCCCAGCTGCACACTGGAAAAACCGAGCGGCTGGGCCTGGGGAGGGGAGAAGCCGCAGCCCCCAACTGTGTCACCAGAGTGTGCCCCCAGAGTCTGCCGCTGCACTTCTGAGAAGACACATCCAGCTGCAAGGAGAAAGAGCCCAGCGGCTGGGCCTGTGGAGGGGAGAAGCCACAGCCCCCAATTGCGTCATCAGAGTGCGCCGCCAGCCAAGAGCCTGAGCAGAGGGGGTGGGAAAAGCGCAGGCACCGGGAGCAGGCAAACCCCAGAGCGCCGAACAGACACTGAAGGGGCCAGCAGAGGATGCCAAATCAAGCAGGACGAACAGCTTAAGAGCCCAACCAGGAAATTTTGACAAGACACACATCCAACCCCTCCCATAGTGAGGAACCCCCACAATAAAGGGACAACACAGCAAGATAAACAAAATGAAAAGGCAGAGAAACACCCAGCAGGTAAAGGACCAGGATAAATGTCCTCCAGACCAAACAAAAGATGAAGAGATAGGATGTCTACCTGATAAAGAATTCCGAATAATGATAGTGAAAATGATTCAAAACCTGGAAAATAAGTTGGAGTTGCAGTTCAATAACCTGCAGGCAAGGATCGAGAAGATGCAGGTAAGCTTTAACAAGGACTTAGAAGAAATGAAAAAGAGTCAAAATACAATAAATAATGCAATAAATGACATCAAAAACACCCTGGAGGGAACCAACAGTAGAATAACAGAGATAGAAGACAGGATAAGTGAGACAGAAGATAGAATGGCAGAAATAAATGAAACAGAAAGGAATAATGAAAAAAGAATTAAAAGAAATGAGGACAATCTCAGAGACCTCTGGGACAGTATTAAACGCACCAATATTCAAATCATAGGAATCCCAGAAGAAGAAGACAAAAAGAAAGACCATCAAAAAATTCTTGAAGAGATCATTGTTGAAAATTTCCCTAAATTGGGAAAGCAAATAACCTCTCAGGTCCAAGAAACACAGAGGGTCCCAAATAGAATCAACCCCAAGTGGAACACCCCAAGACACATATTAATCAAATTAACAAATATCAAATACAAAGACCAAATATTAAAAGCAGCAAGGGAGAAGCAAAAAACAACCCACAAGGGGAATCCCATAAGGATAACAGCTGATCTCTCAGTAGAAACGCTTCAGGCCAGAAGGGAATGGCAGAGCATTCTTAAAGTCATGGAAGAAAACAAGCTACAACCCCGATTACTGTACCCAGCAAAAATTCATTCAAATTTGAAGGAGAATTCTAAAGTTTTTCAGACAAGCAGACACTGAGAGAATTCAGCAACACCAAACCAGCCCTCCAACGAATGCTAAAGGATCTTTCCTAGATAGGAAACACAGATGGGATATATAATCTCGAACCCAAAACAATAAAATAGAAGAAATGGCAACAGGATCATATTTATCAATAATTACCTAAATGTAAACGGGTTGAATGCCCCAACCAAAAGACAAAGACTGGCCGATGGGATACAGAAACAAGACCCCTATATATGTTGTCTACAAGAGACCCACCTCAAACCTAGGGACACATATAGACTGAAAGTTAAAGGCTGGAAAAAGATATTCCATGCAAATAAAGACTAAAAGAAAGCAGGAGTGGCAATACTCATATCAGATAAAGTAGACTTTAAAATAAAGGCGGTGAAAAAAGATAAAGACAGACATTACATAATGATCAAAGGATCGATCCAAGAAGAAGAAATAACAATTATAAATATTTATGCAACCAACATAGGAGCACCACAATATGTAAGGCAAATGCTAACAAATATGAAAGGGGAAATTAACAACAACACAATAATAATGGGAGACTTTAATACACCACTCACACCAATGGATAGATCAACTAAACAGAAAAGTAACAAGGAAATTCAAACTTTAAATGATACAATAGACCAACTAGACCTAATTGATATCTATAGGTCATTCCACCCCAAAACAAGGAATTTCACCTTTTTCTCAAGCGCACACAGGACCTTCTCCAGGATAGATCACATCCTGGGCCATAAATCTAGCCTTGGTAAATTCAAAAATATTGAAATCATCCCAAGCATCTTTTCTGATCACAATGCAGTGAGATTAGATATCAACTACAGGAGAAAACCATTCAAAATCTCCAACATATGGAGGCTCAACAACACACTGCTGAATAACCAACAAATCACAGAAGAAATCAAAAATGAAATTCAGTTATGCATGTAAACAAATGAAAATGAAAACACAACAGCCCAAAACCTATGGGACACTGTGAAAGCAATGCTAAGGGGAAGGTTCATAGCATTACAAGCTCACCTCACGAAACAAGAAAAAAGTCAAATAAATAACCTTACTTTGCACCTAAAGCAACTAGAAAGGGAAGAGATGCAGAAGCCCAGGTCTAGTAGAAGGAAAGAAATCTTAAAGATCAGGGCAGAAATAAATGCAAAGGAAACAAAAGAGACCATAGCAAAAATCAACCAAGCCAAAAGCTGGTTCTTTGAGAAGATAAATAAAATTGACAAACCATTAGCCAGACTCATCAACAAACAAAGGGAGAAGAACCAAATCAATAGAATTAGAAATGAAAATGGAGAGATCACAACAGAAAACACAGAAATACAAAGGATCATAAGAGACTATTATCAGCAACTATATGCAAATAAACTGGACAATCTGGATGAAATAGACAGATTCCTAGAAAAGTACAACTTTCCAAGACTAAACCAGGAAGAGAGAGATAATATTAATAGACCAATCACAAGCACAGAAATTGAAACCGTAATCAGAAATCTTCCAAAAAACAAAAGCCCAGGACCAGATGGCTTCACAGCTGAATTCTACCAAAAATTTAGAGAAGAGCTAACACCTATTCTACTCAAACTCTTCCAGAAAATTTCAGAGGAAGGTAAACTTCCAAACTCATTCTACGAGGCCACCATCACCCTAATTCCAAAACCCGACAAAGATGCCACAAAAAAAGAAAACTACAGGCCAATATCACGGATGAACTTAGATGCAAAAATCCTTAACAAAATTCTAGCAAATAGAATCCAACAACACATTAAAAAAATCATACATCATGATCAAGTAGGCTTTATCCCAGGGATGCAAGGATTCTTCAATATTCACAAATCAATCAATGTAATACACCACATTAACAAATTGAAAAATAAAAATCACATGATTATTTCAATAGATGCAGAGAAAGCCTTTGACAAAATTCAACATCCATTTATGATAAAAAAAAAAACCTCCAAAAAGCAGGAATAGAAGGAACATTCCTCAACATAATAAAAGCTATATATGACAAACCCACAGCAAACATTATCCTCAATGGTGAAAAACTGAAAGCATTCCCCCTGAAGTCAGGAACAAGACAAGGGTGCCCACTCTCACCACTACTTTTCAACATAGTTTTAGAAGTCTTGGCCACAGCAATCAGAGCAGATAAAGAAATCAAAGGAATCCAGATTGGAAAAGAAGAAGTAAAACTCTGTTTGCAGATGACATGATCCTCTATATTGAAAACCCTAAAGATTCTACTAGAAAATTACTAGAGCTAATCAGTGAATATAGTAAAGTTTTGGGATACAAAATCAACACACAGAAATCCCTGGCATTTCTATACACTAACAATGAGAAAACAGAAAGAAATTATGGAAGCAATTCCATTCACCATCGAAACAAAAAGAATAAAATACTTAGGAGTATTGCTACCTAAAGAAACAAAAGACTTGTATATAGAAAACTATAAAACACTGATGAAAGAAATCAAAGAGGACCCAAACAGATGGAGAAATGTGCCGTGTTCGTGGATTGGAAGAATCAATATAGTGAAAATGAGTATACTACCCAAAGCAATCTACAGATTCAATGCAATTCCTATCAAGCTACCAGAGGTCTTTTTCAGAGAATTAGAACAAATAATTTCACAATTTGTATGGAAATACAAAAAACCTCGTATAGCCAAAGCAATCTTGAGAAAGAAGAATGGAACTGGAGGAATCAACCTACCTGACTTTAGGCTATACTACAAATCCACAGTCATTAAGACAGTATGGTACTGGCACAAAGACAGAATTATAGATCAATGGAACAAAATAGAAAGCCCAGAGATAAATCCACGCATCTATGGACACCTTATCTTTGACAAAGGAGGCAAGAATATACAATGGAGAAAAGACAACCTCTTTAACAAGTGGTGCTGGGAAAACTGGATAGCCACTTGTAAAAGAATGAAACTAGAACACTTTCTAACACCATACACAAAGATAAACTCAAAATGGATCAAAGATCTAAGCATAAGACCAGAAACTATAAAACTCCTAGAGGATAACATTGGCAAAACACTCTCTGACATAAACCAAAGCGGGATACTCCATGACCCACCTCCCAGAATACTGGAAATTAAAGCACGAATAAACAAATGGGACCTAATTAAAATTAAAAGCTTCTGCACAGCAAAGGAAACTATAAGCAAGGTGAAAAGACAGCCTTCAGAATGGGAGAAAATAATAGCCAATGAAGCAACGGACAAACAATTAATCTCAAAAACATACAAGCAACTCCTGCAGCTCAATTCCAGAAAAATAAACGACCCAATCAAAAAGTGGGCCAAAGAACTTAACAGACATTTCTCCAAAGAAGACATAAAAATGGCTAACAAACACATGAAAAGATGCTCAACATCACTCATTATCAGAGAAATGCAAATCAAAACCACAATGAGATATCACTTTACACCGCTCAGAATGGCTGCAATCCAAAAATCTACAAGTAATAAATGCTGGAGAGGATGTGGAGAAATTACACTGTTGGTGGGATTGCAAACTAGTACAGCCACTATGGAAAACAGTGTGGAGGTTCCTTAAAAAACTGCAAATAGACCTGCCATATGACCCAGCAATCCCACTGCTGGGCATATACACCGAGGAAACCAGAATTGAAAGAGATACGTGTACCCCAGTGTTCATCGCTGCTTTATTTACAATAGCCAGGACATGGAAGCAACCTAGATGCCCATCAACTGA
>ML663010.1:21123761-21157251 GCA_007570785.1 Antilocapra americana | reverse complement strand
TCAATAGATGCAGAGAAAGCCTTTGACAAAATTCAACATCCATTTATGATAAAAAAAAAAACCTCCAAAAAGCAGGAATAGAAGGAACATTCCTCAACATAATAAAAGCTATATATGACAAACCCACAGCAAACATTATCCTCAATGGTGAAAAACTGAAAGCATTCCCCCTGAAGTCAGGAACAAGACAAGGGTGCCCACTCTCACCACTAGTTTTCAACATAGTTTTAGAAGTCTTGGCCACAGCAATCAGAGCAGATAAAGAAATCAAAGGAATCCAGATTGGAAAAGAAGAAGTAAAACTCTGTTTGCAGATGACATGATCCTCTATATTGAAAACCCTAAAGATTCTACTAGAAAATTACTAGAGCTAATCAGTGAATATAGCAAAGTTTTGGGATACAAAATCAACACACAGAAATCCCTGGCATTTCTATACACTAACAATGAGAAAACAGAAAGAAATTATGGAAGCAATTCCATTCACCATCGAAACAAAAAGAATAAAATACTTAGGAGTATTGCTACCTAAAGAAACAAAAGACTTGTATATAGAAAACTATAAAACACTGATGAAAGAAATCAAAGAGGACCCAAACAGATGGAGAAATGTGCCGTGTTCGTGGATTGGAAGAATCAATATAGTGAAAATGAGTATACTACCCAAAGCAATCTACAGATTCAATGCAATTCCTATCAAGCTACCAGAGGTCTTTTTCAGAGAATTAGAACAAATAATTTCACAATTTGTATGGAAATACAAAAAACCTCGTATAGCCAAAGCAATCTTGAGAAAGAAGAATGGAACTGGAGGAATCAACCTACCTGACTTTAGGCTATACTACAAATCCACAGTCATTAAGACAGTATGGTACTGGCACAAAGACAGAATTATAGATCAATGGAACAAAATAGAAAGCCCAGAGATAAATCCACGCATCTATGGACACCTTATCTTTGACAAAGGAGGCAAGAATATACAATGGAGAAAAGACAACCTCTTTAACAAGTGGTGCTGGGAAAACTGGATAGCCACTTGTAAAAGAATGAAACTAGAACACTTTCTAACACCATACACAAAGATAAACTCAAAATGGATCAAAGATCTAAGCATAAGACCAGAAACTATAAAACTCCTAGAGGATAACATTGGCAAAACACTCTCTGACATAAACCAAAGCGGGATACTCCATGACCCACCTCCCAGAATACTGGAAATTAAAGCACGAATAAACAAATGGGACCTAATTAAAATTAAAAGCTTCTGCACAGCAAAGGAAACTATAAGCAAGGTGAAAAGACAGCCTTCAGAATGGGAGAAAATAATAGCCAATGAAGCAACGGACAAACAATTAATCTCAAAAACATACAAGCAACTCCTGCAGCTCAATTCCAGAAAAATAAACGACCCAATCAAAAAGTGGGCCAAAGAACTTAACAGACATTTCTCCAAAGAAGACATAAAAATGGCTAACAAACACATGAAAAGATGCTCAACATCACTCATTATCAGAGAAATGCAAATCAAAACCACAATGAGATATCACTTTACACCGCTCAGAATGGCTGCAATCCAAAAATCTACAAGTAATAAATGCTGGAGAGGATGTGGAGAAATTACACTGTTGGTGGGATTGCAAACTAGTACAGCCACTATGGAAAACAGTGTGGAGGTTCCTTAAAAAACTGCAAATAGACCTGCCATATGACCCAGCAATCCCACTGCTGGGCATATACACCGAGGAAACCAGAATTGAAAGAGATACGTGTACCCCAGTGTTCATCGCTGCTTTATTTACAATAGCCAGGACATGGAAGCAACCTAGATGCCCATCAACTGATGAATGGATAAGAAAGCTGTGGTACATATACACAATGGAATATTACTCAGCATTAAAAAAAAATTCATTTGAATCAGTTCTACTCAGATGGACGAAACTGGAGCCCATTATCCAGAGTGAAGTAAGCCAGAAGCAAAAACAACAATACAGTATATTAACGCATATATATGGAATTTAGAAAGACAGTAACGAGAACCCAGCATGCGAGACAGCAAAACGAACGCAGATGTATAGAATAGACTCGTGGACTCTGTGGATGAGGGAAAGGGTGGGATGATATGGGAGAATGGCATTGAAACATGTCAATTATCATATGCCTAATCAATCGCCAGCCCAGGATTGATGCTCGGGGCTGGTGCAACGAGATTTCCTGGGGGGAGGGAGGAGGGAGGGAGGAGGGAGGGGGAGCATATGTAAACCCATGGTGATATCATGTCATTGTATGGCAAAACTAATAAAAAAAAAAAGAAATATTGCAGGTTTCCTCAGATATCATGCTTAGTCTGTGGGCAGGCTTTATATACGGGCACTCACTGTTTTTGAAAAACCTTTGGACTTTTCTACTTATGCTAATTTTTGGTTCATTTGTCATTTAAACATTATTTCAGTCTCACTAAAACATTACGCAATGTCTTAAAGGTTTTGTCATAAAGTAAATCAAAGATTTACTTTCAGAACTCAGGTTTTTTATATTTTACAGTACATCTTATAGATTCTATACTAGTGAATTTAAGCTGATACTAGTAGTAGACATTAATGTACTAAGCAGTTTAGTAATAAATGAGCCACAAAATCATCATGGGATGAAACATTTAAGGGCATTTGTGAGACATTATGGCATGTTAGGAAAACTTTTCATTATGGAAAAAGCTACAAACTTATAAAATTCTTATTTTATATAAAAGATGTAGAAGTTTCTGTTCCTGCCATATTTTATCAACTCACCGAACTCTTTTGGAACTGTTACTCATAAAAGGCAGCCTAACTGAAAATATTGTCTGAAAATTAAAGTCTATGACAAACAGGGCATCAGTGGATTGGCAGGCATTGTGCAGTAAATAAACATGCGATCTAGTTAATTTGTCTCCATTCAAATGTCAGATGTATGTTACAGCATCTAAAGACTGATTTGACCTACATATTGGTCCATTTTGTTGGATCTAATAAATATGATATGAAAAAAAAGAAAAAAAATTGAGCCCATTAAATGGAAGTCAAAAATAGGACTGCAGCAGACAACATTTGATTAAAATAGGCTTCCTCATCTAGAATTGGAAAACTTAAAGAAGAACTGAGGGCTTTTTAGGAAATTCACAATTCAAGTCAAAGTTGTGGCATGGACATGCTCTTCCATGCCACGAAAAGTCTTGAAATCCCACAAAACCAGGGAACAGCGTATCAAAAGACTCTGATGTGTTCTAGGCTGTCTACTTCACTCCTCGTCATTCTTTCCTTCTTTCCATAGCACGTTCTTCTTACACATCACCAATGACTGATGGAAAATATCTGTAATGTAAGTTGTTACTTCTCGTCTTTCATTTCTAATTTTATTGACTTGAGTCTTTCTTTGCTTCTCTTGATGAGTCTGACTGAAGGTTTGTCAACTTTATATTCCCAAAGAACCAGCTTTTAGTTTTGCTGAGCTTTGTTATCATTTTCTTTATATTTTTCATTTATTTATGCTCTGATCTTCATGTTTTGGTTCCTTCTATTAACTTCGAGTTTTGTTTATTCTTTCTCTAGTTGCTTTAGGTGTAATGTTAAGGTTGCTTATTTGTGATTTTTCTTGTTTCCTGAGGTAAGATTGTATTGCAATAAGCTTCCTTCTTAGAACTGGTTTTGCTGAGCACCTTAGGTTTGGATTGTCATGTTTTTGTTGTCGTTTGTCTCTAGGTATTTTTTGATTTCCTCTTTGTCTTCTTCAGTGATATTGTTTCGTCACATGTTGTTTAGCCTCCACATGTCTGTGTTTTTTTACAGCTTTATCTTGTAATGGATTTCTCATATTGTCATTGGAAACAGGTACTTGTTATTATTTCAGTTTTTAAACATTTTAAACTTGATTTACATTTAAATCAAGTCTTGGTTTGTGATCCATGATATGATCTATCGTGGAAAATGCTCCATGTTTACTTGAGATGAAAGTGTATTCTGCTTCTTTCAGATGGAATGCCCTACAAATATCAAATCTATCTGGTCTGTTGTGTCACTTAAGAATTGCTCTACTTACTAATTTTCTGCCCGGGTGATCCGTCCATTGGTGTAGTCTGAGTGTTAAGTTCCCCACTGTGGGTCACTGCCGGTCTCCCCTTTTACAGAGACTCACGCTCACCCTATTTATCGCAGTGTTCCTGTGTTGGGCGCACAGCATTCGCGGCTGCCATGTCTTCTTCATGACTGATCCCTTGGTCGTTGTAGCATCTCTCCTTGTCCCTTCTAACATTCGTCATTTTAAAGTCCATCTTGTCTGATGTGAGTATTGCTCTTCCAGCTTTCCTTTCATTTCCATTTGCATGGAGCATCTTCTTACGCCCCCTCATTTTCACTCTGTATGTGTCTCTAGGTCTGAGGTGGGTTTCTTTGTATATATCTTCTTGATGAAATTTAATTTGTTCAAATTCTTTGTTCAATTTTTATTAGGTTGTTGGTTGTCTTACAGTCTGTGAGGATTCATCATATACTTTGGCCACAAGTTCTTTGTCATATATATATCTATACAGATATAGATATAGTTTTCAAACATTTTTCCTCAATCTTTGAATATACATGCATTTACATATATAAATATATTCAAAAACTTGCTTCTCTGATTTATTTTTGCACACTGTTCCACTTATCTCTTGCTATAGAAACTGCATTTCAAAACTAGATAACTTAAGAGAATGACCACTGACTCCTTATTTTGTTCTTTCTCAGGTTTACTGAGGTTGCATGAAGTATTCAGTGGAAAGATGGGCTAGGTTGCAAGTTCTTTAATAACTGAAACTAGATGACAATGTCTAGAAAGATGGACCCCAGTTCTCCCCTTTCAGTTCATGTAATCTCAGAAGGTGCCACATCGTCTAATCAGATGGCCAGCTAGAATTTCTACATGGTAATTCATGGCTTTCACATACTGTCTTCTTCAAGACAAGACCCAGAAGCGACTTACAATGTTTCTGCTAATTTTGTTTGTCAAAACAGATGAAGTATGGCAACAATTCAAAGAAAGATAAATATGCAATGCATGCAATATATATGAACCATAAAAATGTTTCAATGAAGAAGGCTAATGAAAAGAATAACAAAAAAAAAGACAAGCAAACAAACAAAAAAGCATGTTGCATAATTCTGTTTAAAAGGAGGCCAAGAATTTGAAAGCACAAAGAATCAGAAAGTAAATCAGTAGTTGCCAGGGCTCAGGGAGGAAGGAAGGGAGAGTGACAGCCATAAATAGGGATTTCTTATCATAGCGATGAAAATGTTGTGGAAGTAAATACTGGTGATAACCTGAGAACCTTAAAAATATAGTAAAAACAAAGAACTGTATACATTAGAAGGGTGGATTTTATGATGTACACATTACATTTCAGAAAAAGAGAAAACATGAAACCAGTGTGGTAATATCCTTAAATGAGATGTGAAGGAGACTCTAAAACACTACGAACAAATCTAAGGAAATGGATATAATGGAGGGAGGATCTTTTTGAGCTGAGTAGGTTTACTCTTTAACTAAAGAAGGACAAAACCATTTCAGGATAACTGTGAAGCACACCATACAAAAAATTTTGCAATTTTCCTTTTACCATAGATCAATTTGATGATGGTGATGAAGCATGAAAACTCAGCCTGTGCTAAGTGGCTTCTGAATTCTCAGGGGAAAATACAGAAGCAGAAATATAATTAATGAAATGTCTGCATAAGATCAAAGCAGAGGGGCAGTAGCACAGGGATTTAAGTCCCAATTTACCTGGTAAAATAAGAGGCCATCTACTTATTGTTCAGCTAGCCGAGACCTGCTCATCTCAGGTAAGTTTCCAGTGCCTAATTTAAAGAATATAGAAGAAAATACTTAACATTTTGAGGGAAAAAAAAATTGTAAATGAATCGTTTTGTGCCTGCCTACTCATTAAAATCTGAAATCAATGGCTAGAAATATCTCAATCTCAGAATTACAAGAATCTGAACTTGTTAATATCCACAGTGCAACTGTTTATTTTATTTTGCTCTTTCTTCACAGGAAGTATTTGCTGTTTTTATCATTGTAAAATTGTATACATGAATTTAAAGGATGTTTTGTTTTATTAAAATAGAGTAGGTACCACAATAAAAATAAAAACATGTACAAACTCAACTCCATGTGAACCACATGCCATGTTTACTTAGTTCTGAGGGGAAAAAAAAGTTCATTGGTTACATCCTATTCTTACAAACATTAACATGTATACACATACACACATATAACAGAGGAAATTCTATGCATTTTAGAAACATTATTGTCCCTCATCTTATTTATACTTTTGTAATTAACAGGCCATTTAAAATCTAAAATGAATGCGAAGCATACAATAAATTCTGTTGTTTTCACTTTTAGCTCTTTTTTGCCACTCATTAAGAGATTCACCTTTTGACAACTACCACTCCACAAAGAGGTAATGAACATTGTGGGGAAGCAAGAATAAATTTCTAGAAAATCAGGTCAATAATACTTAATTCATGTCTAAGCAAATACTGAACACAACATAAACTAAAACCAGGAATATATTTTTTATTACTAGTCATTGATACACTCACTGTTTCTGGAACTAAGTCAAATTCTCTGAAACCAATCATTCTTTTTTGAGAAACATAAAAAATTGTTATCATTTTTTGTATCTAAGCGACTATTTCAGCCCTCATAAATGCTCAATCCTCTGTCTTACAGTCTGATCTCTCTAACACTGGTGTCTCTTCTAGGTTTCTCTCAAGAGGTAAAGAATTAAATTTCTCTAAATCTATTCCCTGGGATGAAGAAACTAACACTCAGAGAAGAGCTTCTATACAGTAAAAAGCCTCACGAATGACATCGAGACTTACGTCCAGTTTCTCAAAGGTCTTTCTCAGATACTTTTTTCTTATTGCAGAATAGAGAGCCACGCCTTTTTAAGGAGTGGGAACATGACTGAACAATTTTCTAGGTATAAAAAGACACTTACAGAGAAAATTTTCTTTCTTTTGACATCTTGTAGATGCCAAAAAGTGTTACACATGCAAGTCTAATTTTTTGATCATTTTCTCCAAAAGTTTACACAAGAACAAGAAGAATGGATGGAGGCAATTGCTCCTCCTTAACCGAATTCGTTTTCTTGGGAATCACCGATAACACCAAGACCAAAGTGATTCTGTTTACCACATTTCTCCTTGTTTATCTCCTTACTCTCCTGGAAAATTTTGGAATGATAGCCCTGATTAGGGTGGATCCCCAGCTGCACACACCCATGTACTTTTTCCTCAGCCACCTCTCTTTCTGTGACCTCAGCATTTCCTCAGCAGTTGGCCCCAAGATGCTGGTGGACCTATTAGCTAAGAACAAATCAATTTCCTTCTATGGCTGTGCCCTGCAATTATTGGTGCTCTATACCTTCATAGATGGTGAGTGTCTCCTGCTGGCAGTGATGGCCTATGACCGGTACAAGGCCATCAGCAATCCCTTGCTCTATGCAGTCAGCATGTCCAGCAGGGTGTGCTCCCTGCTCATGGCTGGGGTTTACCTGGTGAGTATAGCGGAGACTTTGATACACATGACATTAGCATTCCACTTATGTTTCTGTGGGTCAAATGTGATTAACCACTTTTTCTGTGATGTTGCTCCTCTCCTATTGCTATCTTGCTCAGATACACAGGTCAATGAGTTACTGATATTTACTGCTTTTGGCTTCATTGAGCTGAGTACAATTTCAGGAGTTCTTGTCTCTTATTGCTATATTATCCTATCAGTCTTGAAGATCCACTCTGCCAAAGCGGGGCTCAAAGCTTTCTCTACCTGCATCTCTCACCTAACTTCCGTGGCAATTTTCCAGGGAACAATGCTCTTCATGTATTTCAGGTCAAGTTCTTCCTACTCTCTAGATGAAGACAAAATGACCTCTTTGTTTTACACTGTTGTGATTCCCATGTTAAACCCTCTGATTTATAGCCTAAGGAATAAGGATGTGAAACAGACCCTGAAAAAACTGAAGAATAAATGGTTTTAAAAATTTCTACTTTGTATATGTGCACACATACATATCCATACATATATGGTGATTATTGATTCATTAAAATTAAATGGTAGGTTACATGAGAAACATAATTTCTATTTGAAGTATATTGCTATTTCCCCCACCTGTCATGCTTCTTTATATTTCCAGAATTTGTGTACGGCATTAGTTTCTGGGAAAAGCTTTTCTGACTTTTTCAATATGTTGATTTTGTTCAGTGTTTAGTCAAGCACTATTTAAATTTCGCTAAGATACATAGTGTATTGTGTTCACTGATCTTTGAGCTTTTCAGTTCTTCATGTACTACAATACACCTTGTAGTTTAAATACTACTAAATATAAGCTAGTATTAATAATGTATTAACTAAACTGTCAAGTAATTCATAATAAGCCTGAAATTCATCATGAGATAATACAGAGTGGTCTATTATTCAAAAATAAAAATATCAAAAACCAGACTAAAGGAAAGGCATCTCTGGATATTCAGTCAAATCAGAAAAGGATTCAATTTGCAAGATGAAAAAATAGCAGGCAGAGGATCTGACCGTTACTCAGATCTTGAAATGTACAAGTCCATGCCTGTTAGAAGAAGTCATATTGGCTACAACCTGGAGGAGCCATGGGGGCGTATGCTAAGTGAGACAATTCATGCAGAGGAAGCCAAGGGCTGTACGGTCTCACACACACAGAACCCAACTGCCAAGCACACAGAGACAGAGAAGAGAGTGGCTGTTGCTAGGGGCCGAAAGGCGGGAGCAACGGGTGATGCTGATCGAAGTTTACCACCTTTCTGTGACTCGATGGAGAAGTTCTGGGGGTCCAATGTGCACTGTGGCTGTAGTTAACAACTGTGTATTGTAAGACTGAAATCTGCCGAGAGAGTAGTTCTTAAGGGTTTCCGCAGTATCCACAGGCAGAATGACAGTATGTAAACTGAAGGATGTGTTGACTAACTTTATTGTAGTAATTCTTTCACAATGTACACATATAGTAAATCTTCGTGCCCTGTATCATGAGCATGTTATTTGTCAATTTTATCTGAATACAGCTTAAAAATAAAGAGTAAAAGAAGTTGAGGGACAGTATCATGGTAAAGTACATAAGTGTGCTTCATTATCAGCTATCGATTCTTCTGTGACTACTGTGCACACCAATTTCCTTCCCATTTTCCTTACCCTTAACTCTGGTTAAATACTCCTCTTTGTCTCTTTGTGGTTCACAAGAAACCACCTATTTAAAAGATTATTTTATATCACCCTGCTTACCAGAGTTCTTGCTGAAGACTGAGCACTGCATTATATAAACAAAGCTCTGCACGCGGTCTGGAAGATCAAGTAAACGAATGTATAATAAACTGAAAATAGAAGACAACACTTTTTCACTGATAATTCTATGTCAGTAGTACAAAATTAAATGAGGGTTTGATAAGTAGCTTAAAAAGGTATATCAGAATATAGTTAACATATTGAACACAATACACATGTTTGGAAGGTCCATAAAATGATTTTGGACATTAAAAGATGCTTCTTAATTTCACTAGAAAAAATACGCTCTAAGTTCTTGCCCTTTGACTATTTCATCTGCTTTTGATCTGGTTTCCTGTAGGCTAAAGCACTAAATCAGTTTGCTGAGAAAGCCAGGATGTGACCATGTATTTAAAATACCATGATGTACTGAAAGAGACATATTTATCCATTGCAATTATAAAATTAAAAGCCTCTGATGGCCTTCAATTTTCTTGCTGCCACTGTAAAATGCCCTTATGTGACAATATTTCAGAATGGAAAAATTAAGCCTACATAATCCCTCTGCTGCTCAGGGTGGTATTGTAAAGCACTATGCCATGGTAAGAAAAATCCTCTTGTGAAAAAGTCAGGGGAATTCTTACACAATATAAAGACTTAGATATGTGCACTCCGGGCACACTTGACCAAGTCGCTCGGACTGCCTTTGACTTGTTGCTTGTGAGCCGCAGGATGGCGGCAAGCATAGTCAGAAATACAGTTAAAATAGGGTGTCGGTGGGCTACCATTAATTCAGAGATTAATAAACATGGATCTAATTAATCCATCTTCCTATACATGATCAGTCTTATGTCAGCATCTGAAGACTAATTCAATATGAATCCTAGCCCATTTTATTGTGTCTGGTGAGGAATATGTAAATAGAAGAAAATGTTAAGCCCATTAAATGGAATTCCAAAAATAGAACTGACTGATTCAGTTAATTGTAGGCTTCCTCTCCTTAAATTGAAGAAATTAATGAGAAGTTATGAAATTTTTTTTAGATAATTTCTAACTAAGATAGGAATTTGGGCAAAATGACTCTTCTTTCTTGATAGTAATCTGTGGAACAATACATCAGAAACTTTATTCTAGCCTGTCGATTTCAGTATGCTTCATTCTTTACTATTTTAATGTCTTCACATCACATTATCCTCCTATATGCACCAATGATTCATGGAAAATATCATTGTGCAAATGTAATTTATCGATGACATATGCGATGTTTAAATATTACAGTCAAATTCCTATATCTTGACTATATCTTGACCTCTTTCTTCATCCTTGCCCCTGAAATACTTTAGCATAAACATGGCAATCACCAACTCAGTGACATGAATTTGAGCAAGCTCTGAGAGCTGGGGATGGACAGGCAAGTCTGGCGTGCTGCAGTCCATGGGGTCACAGAGTCAGACATGACTGAGCGACTGAACTGACTCATGACAAAGCAATGTTAGATTTGGTAAACGTATAATGCAGAGGACAGACAGACCCATACTTGTTACAGGCTGTACAAGTATACTCCTTACAAATAGAAAAGCAGTAACGTTCAACACACCAGTAAGTAGGAGGATCTGGGTTAAAGCTGGAGGCAGAAATCTTTAACCATCCCGATGTCTTTCTCTTTAGTTAGAACCATGCTGTGAACCAGGCAGGAACACCACTCTAAACACCTCACTCCTGCTTTCTAGTCCTCAGATCACCCTGTGTAGAAGAGGGATTTAAGCTATATTACCTGTAAGGCTCTTTCCAGGTAATATGATCTGCCTCTATAAAATATGGCTTTACTGTAGTGGAAATCCATCCATATCAATGGAAAGAATATGAAAACACAAAGAGTCACTTCACATTCAGTCAAAGAATTGATATGAACATATAGGCCATGTATCTCAGTTGGTTAAGAATCTGCTTGCAGTGCAGGAGACCCCAGGTGGACTCCCAGGTCGGGAAGATCCCCTGGAGAAGAGATTGGCTACCCACTCCAGTGATTCTAGGGCTTCCCTTGTGTCTCAGCTGGTAAAGAATCCGCCTGAAATGCAGGAGACCTGGGTTTGATCCCTGGGTTGGGAAGATCCCCTGGAGAAGGGAAAGGCTCCCCACTCCAGTATTCTGCCTGGAGAATTCCATGGACTGTATAGTACATGGGGTCACAAAGAGTTGGACACGACTGAGTGACTGAGCCCACAAGGTCGAATCTAATAAGACTGAACTACATTCTGGAAGGGGAACACATGTATACCCATGGTGGATTCATGTCAATGTATGGCAAAACCAACACAATAATGTAAAGAAAAATAAATTAATTAATTAAAAAAAAAAAAAGACTGAACTACGGAATAACAGCAGACCTATGGCAAGTGTGACCTGGAAGACACTTGAAAGGCATCAGCAGCCTGCGAGATGCCCAGGCTTGTTGCTGTGATGGCCCATGTGAGCCACGCCTCCCTTTCATTCCTGTACCCAGTCAGTCGCCACATCCCATTCGTTTTGTCTTTAATCAGCTCTCCTGTGGGCCATTATTTCTCCCATCCTTCCTGCTACCAACTTCTCAACTGCTGTCAGCTGACACTGAGATTACCAAAGCTGCTCAGTCTCCAGATGCTCCCACTCCATCCATCCTGCAGACTACAGCCAAAAAATTGTTTCTTACACCCTTCTTTCCTCAGATCCTCCACTGGCTGGGAATAAATGGGAAAAACCTAAACTCCGCTGACTCACTTTTAAAGACTTGAACAGATTGAGCCACCTCAACTCTCACCCTCCTACCCACTCAACTTTGACTCACTTCTATTCAATTCAGGGTCTTCGCCTCCTCACACAAGCCCACCCTGATCATCCCCATCACAGAGCCCTCCTTCACCAGAAATGACCTCTCCTTATCCCTTCCAATTTGACCCACCGTCCCACCCAGTCCTGTTCGTTCACTGACGCTTGCCTTTAAGACTCCGCCAACCGTCTGGGTCTTCTCTTCTTCAGGCACTGTAAATCCTTTGGTGACCATCCTTAAACGCAAATCTTATCATGATGCTTCTCTACCCAAAATCTAGCAACACCTCCCCACTGCCCATGGCATAAAATACAATGTTCTCATTACGAATTTCAGGTCCTTCTTGAACTGACCATTGCCTACGTTCGCATCCTTGTTTTCTTTTTTTCTTTACCCAATTGAATATTACACAGGTATTCCTTAATACAAAGTTTCTTTCCTCTCTACGTTTAGTGTTCCTTCCTTAGAGATTAGATGAAGAACCTCACTACTATAGGAGTAATATAATCTTTACTTTGGTCTCCCATAGGACTTTCTCATACCTGTTTTAAATCATTTCATAATTGTAGCTTCTGGGTCTATACAGACTATCATATGATGACATTCAAAATTTTCTGCTTACTCTTCTTCTTCAGTCTTTATTATTAATTGCATTTTTGGTTAATAATTATAACCAGCACTGCAATAGCACTTACCATTTACTATACATACATTAATTCATTTGATTCTCACAACAGGTCTGTGATGTGGGTATTATTATAACCACTGCTTTCTTGTACAGACGAGGAAACGGGAGCACAAATAAGGGAATTAACTGGCCATTCCCACCATCTCTCCCACTTAAGTGAGAAGACACACCTCCTGGTTCCCTGCAGTGCTGCCTCCCCAAGAAACGTGGAAGGAAGATGTGACCAGCGTGTAAAAGCCTAAGTCACCATCGGAGCATGTCCGTCAGGCTACCTGCTGGACTCGGGGCCAGAGCCAGTGACGGACAGAAAGTAGACAATGGCCGGGGACAATAAAGAGAGCTTCACGTGTAATGGGCCTGATCTTGGAATGCAGTAAAAGAACCTCCATCTCAATCACATGGCTCTCGCTGGATAATCCCAAACATTACCAAATCACAAAACTGTAGACTTACAAATCACCAAATCTTATGGTATGTATATTTTACAAAAAAACAAATGAATAAATTGATTCCTTGCCCTGTACCCTCCCTCCAAAAAATATTCAAAATCAACCACCTAATTATCAAATGAGACACTTCCCTGGTTGCCCAGTGGTTAAGACTTCCCAAGCAGTGGGGCATGGGTTTGATCCCTGGTCAGGGAAGTTCCCACATGCCTGCGACATAACCAAAAAGAAACAAATAGTATGCAATTTATAAATTAATAAATGAGCATTTGTGGCTGAAAGAGAAGAATTGACTTGCCCCATATCATACGGCTAGTCAGAAACTCTACAACTTACTTCCAGTCGCATCGTCTACCCTTAAGTCAGAGAATCTAGCATGGTCCGTTATGCCTTAGGGCAGGGAGCTGGATCAGATGGATCCCAACGGCATTCAAGTGCCTCCAGTGCAGCATGAAGTTAGCTTCTGCTACTTCAGGAAACGATCTGGTTTGGAGAAACTGGAAGGGGATGGAGCACTGAATCCCTCTCTGGGAATCCGGACAAGCAAGATGCTTTGGCTCATCTTAACACACTCAGCTGATGTTCCACTGAATGAAGCCCCCAGTGAGCCAAGTTCAGGTCACACTCAGCTGTGCCTCTCTGGGAGTCGTGCTAACAAGATTCAGAGACCTTTCGTTCTAACCTACATTGTTTATAGATAGGGTGACAGAGGACGAGCCATGTTAACTGGCTCATGCCAGTTGGTTGCCAGGCTACTAACTTAGAAAGCAGTGCTCTTTCAACAACACTAGGTTGGCTTCTGATGGTCCAGAGTGGTGGTTGCTACTGGACTCGAGATGAGATCTTGTCCCCAAGAAAAAAATCAGCAATATTCCGAGGACTTTTAGAAAACAAAGAAGGACGTGGCTAAGACAAATCAGCAAAAACAAAAAGGAAAATACAGAGGATTTGGTTATGGGTTAACACCTGGATTTATAAAATATCGAAGAAATACACATCAGCCTAGGAAGCAGCAACCCAGAGATTTTTAAGATCCTGCCTTTCCTGTAGACAAACATATCCACCCACTGAAAGTTCAAGGGTTGTGATTAAATGCTTAGATCCGTGAACTATTTGAAATAAATTGAGCCACACGTATAATGAAGGGAACAATTTCCCCATGGAATTTCCTTTCTCTAGGGTGAACTTTACCAAGTAAAGTATGACTTGGGGAAAGATTCAAAATCACTTTCAATTAGCTTAGTGAGATTTCTATAAAGTTTTTGCACTCAAGAGTGAGACACCTATGATTCAAATATTGGTGCGTTTAACATTGTCCCAGAGGTCTCTGAGATTGTCCTCATTTCTTTTAATTCTTTTTTCATTTTTCCTTTCTGTTTCGTTTATTTCTACCATTCTGTCTTCTACCTCACTTATCCTGTCTTCTAGCTCTGTTATTCTACTGTTAGTTCCCTCCAGGGTGTTTTTGATCTCATTTATTGCATTATTCATTGTATTTTGCCTCTTTTTCATTCCTTCTAAGTCCTTGTTAAAGCTTACCTGCATCTTCTCAATCCTTGCCTGCGGGTTATTGAACTGTAACTCCAATTTATTTTCCAGATTTTGGATCATTTTCACTATCATTATTCGGAATTCTTTATCAGGTAGATTTCCTATCTCCTCATCTTTTGTTTGGTCTGGAGGACATTTATCCTGTTCCTTTACCTGCTGGGTATTTCTCTGCCTTTTCATCTCATTATCAGAGAAATGCAAATCAAAACCACAATAAGGTACCACTTTACACCAGTCAGAATGGCTGCCATCCAAAAATCTACAAGCAATAAACGCTGCAGAGGATGTGGAGAAAAGGGAACCCTCCTACACTGTTGGTGGGAATGCAAACTAGTACAGCCACTATGGAAAACAGTGTGGAAATTCCTTAAAAAACTGCAAATAGACCTGCCATATGACCCAGCAATCCCACTGCTGGGCATATACACCGAGGAAACCAGAATTGAAAGAGACACGTGTACCCCAATGTTCATCACCACATTGTTTACAATAGCCAGGACATGGAAGCAACCTAGATGCCCATCAACTGACGAATGGATAAGAAAGCTGTGGTACATATACACAATGGAATATTACTCAGCATTAAAAAAAAATTCATTTGAAGCAATTCTACTCAGATGGACGAAACTGGAGCCCATTATCCAGAGTGAAGTAAGCCAGAAGGAAAAACAACAATACAGTATACTAACGCATATATATGGAATTTAGAAAGATGGTAACGAGAACCCTGCATGCGAGACAGCAAAAGGAACGCAGATGTATAGAACAGACTGGTGGACTCTGTGGAAGAGGGCAAGGGGGGGATGATGTGGGAGAATGGCATTGAAACATGTTAATTATCATATGTCTAATCAATCGCCAGCCCAGGGTTGATGCTCGGGGCTGGTGCACCGAGATGTCCCAGGGGGAGGGAATCGGGAGGGAGGAGGGAGGGGGGTTCTAGAGGGGGAGCATATGTAAACCCATGATGGTTTCATATCATTGTATGGCAAAACCAACACAATAAAAAAAAAAGAAAGAAAGAAAGAAAAGAAAAGAAAATGGTGAAGAACAAAAAAAAAAAAGAGTGAGACAGTAAGAGAGGAAACTTGAAAGTAAGATGAAGGGAAATTTTTTCCAGACTGTACTACTGACAATTAACAGGAGAATAAATAGAGAAGAAAAAGGACTGGACAGGGTGCCAGGACCCTTGGGCACCAGCTGGGTTCAGGAGCTGATTAACTTAACCCACATCATCTCACCTTTTCCCCCGTCACTCTCCCCCGTTTCCTCTTCTGTATAAAGTGACAAAATTGACTAGGTTAACTCCAGTGTACCTCCCGATTCTAACATCCATGGATCCAAGTCTAAGTCACTTAGTCCCCCCCATGCCTCAGTCTCTTCATCAATGTCTGGAATGTAGTACTTGCTCATTAAGTTTTGTTGGATAAGTTATTAAGTATATCTGAAAATTCCAAAGGGAGTGAATAATTAGTAAATTATGCCACAATTGGACTCTGTGATATAACCAACCTACCAAAGTCATGTTTATAAAAAGTGTTTAATTACATGGGGAATAGATTCCCAGGTGGTTCAGTGGTAAAGAATCTGCCTGCCAAAGCAGGAGATGCAAGAGATGCAGGCTCAATCTCTGGGTTGGGAAGATCCCCTGAAGGAGGAAATGGCAATCCACTCCAGTATTCTTGCCTAGAAAATTCCACAGACAGAGTAGGCTGGTGGGCTACAGTCCGTAGGGTCACAAAGAGCCTGACATGACTGAGTGACTGAGCACATAATAGACTGCAATAGGCTGCCTGAGATGATATGCCAGTCCTCACATCCTGTAACCTCTTCCCTTTTGGAACAGGGAAGAACCCTAATATGTAACAGAACATAACTCTACATAGAAGAAAATATTTTAGTTTCCAATCTCCCCTGCAAATAAGGGTAATCATGTGACTAAGTTCCATCAAATACTGTGAGAGCAAAAGTGCTACATGGCCCCTTTGAAAAATTCGGCCTTGGAGAACAGACTGAAGCAGGGCAAAGGCTAATGGAGTTCTGCCAAGAGAACGCACTGCTCATAGCGAACACCCTCTTCCAACAACACAGGAGAAGACTCTACACATGGACATCACCAGATGGTCAACACCAAAATCAGATTGATTATATTCTTTGCAGCCAAAGATGGAGAAGCTCTCTACAGTCAGCAAAAACAAGACGGGGAGCTGACTGTGACTCAGATCATGAACTCCTTGTTGTCAAACTCATACTTAAATTGAAGAAAGTAGGGAAAACCACTCGACCATTCAGGCAGGACCTAAATCAAATTCCTAATGATTATACAGTGGAAGTGAGAAATAGATTTAAAGGACTAGATCTGATAGAGTGCCATCTTATATGATACAAAGCACTGTAGATGTTGAATGTATTACCAATACTAGATATTAACAATGAAAATACAATGTGAAAAATAAATCTGTACTTATTGGCAGGTATAATGATTCATGGGCTTCCCTGGTAGCACAAATGGTAAAGAATCCAAACCCGGTGGACTGCCATCTACGGGGTCGCAGAGTCGGACACAACTGAAGCAACTTAGCAGCAGCAGCAGCAATGCAGGAGACCGGGATTCCATCCCTGGGTGGGCAAGATCCCCTGGAAAAGGGAACGGCAACCCACTGCAGTAGTCTTGCCTGGAGAATTCTGTGGACAGAGAAGCCTGCCACACTATAGTCCATGGGTTCACAAAGAGTTGGAGATGACTGAGTCACTACCACTCTTTTCATAGTGATTCACGCATTGATAATGCAGCAGCAATATGATCGTTTCATGGTAGCCTGTGTATTCAACATGATTGCTTCACAGTAGCCCAGTCTATATGGTAATGAATAATTACAAAAATGTTATGGCATACAGTATTACAGTCATACTCATAATGCAGTATTGGAAACAGTTACTTTTTTAAAAAAAACCAAGTACCTGTGGTGATAGCCTGATATGCATTCTCCAACTAAGAGGGAGAGGCATACTGTATGGTAATGAAATTTTTTGAAAGCAAAGATATAAAACAGAAAGAAAACAAATACACTATTAATTTTATATTAATATAACTCATCTTATGCCTATGTAAGTATAGGTTTTTTCCTTCAGCGTGAGTCTTTTGTGGGATGTTTTACAGGATGAATAATCAGGCAATGATGATGGTGAGTCAAAAGGTCACATACACTTCTTGCCATACAGCTAATCGATTTTTTACACAGAGACAGCTACACACAGACAGCAGATGATGTTATTGACTGTACAGCATGAGGACCATTTACTAATCACTAAGTGGAAGTAGACTGTCATAAAACTCTTCATCCTCCTCATCTACACACTGAGCAGACTGAGGAAGGGGATGAAGTGGAGGGGTTGGTCTTGCTGTCTCAGGCAGAGGTGGAAGGGGAGGCAGAAGAGTATTTATATCATGCAATTGATGTAACTTTATGGAAATACATCGTAATTTCTATCTGACTTTTTTTGCTTTTTGTTTCTATAAAACTGTTTCTATGTAGTACTAATCCTTCTTTTACTGTTTGATTTCTGTGTGTGTTTCATAGAAGAGCCTATGTTTTAAAAGAAGGCAAAACCAGCCTTGACTCATCCCTTGTCCAGGCTGTCTGACATCAACACGTTTCCTGGTGCTCCTTGGCTGTCTCCGTTTCCTGGCACGGGTTTGGGAGCACTCCCCTCCATCAGGGTTCTTCTGCTAATCCCACTAGTGTGCAGCCTATTAGCGCTTGAATTTCTTCAAGATCTGGATCTTGAAACACTTCACTCCCTACCTTTTTTTGTTTTCCATGCCCACAATCTCTTTCATGATTTTCTTGGTTGGTTCTGTCATAAATCCTGTGAAGTCATGCACAGCATCTGGGAGGCTTTCTGTAGCAGGAATTGTTTCAGGCTTGATGGTTTCACAGACTTCTCAACAATGGCATCTCCACCGGTGTAATTATTCCAGACTTTCATGGTGTCTCCTCTGTCAGGCTCTCTCCCATACTGTTGACAATCCTTTCCATACAGCACCGCATATAATGAATCTTAAAGGTTCTTACACTCCCTCAATCTAAAGGTTTCATTACACACCCTGTGTTTGGGGACAAGCAGACAACTTTGATGCTTTCAGTGTTAATCTCATAGGGTTCTGAGTAATCAAGGGCATTGTCCAATACTGAAAGAGATTTAAAAGACAGTCCCTTACTGGCAAGGTACTTCCTAACTTCAGAGACAAAGTGTCAATGGAACTAATGGCTGCAATGATAGCTTTATGGATTTTCTTTTCTTTAACAATCATCCTTATACTGGATTCATTTATCTTGAAGCAGCAGGCGACCCTTGCTGCATATTTCAATCTAGGGAACATATCAAGCAACTCAACTTTTCTGTAATGTCATGACTTTGCTTCTTAAAAGTACTTCTAGAATCACTAGTGGCACTTCATAAGGGTCCCATAGTGTTGGTCAATGTTTATGATATTGCACTAAATATGATGAAAAATACACAAGAACCTCAAGAGATCACTTTTTACTGAAAAAAACAATTTACCGCAGAGGGGACTGCTCATGGGTAACTGACGAGCATCAGATGCATTGTAAGTGTATCTTCACAGCACCTGAGCTCACTGTCATAGCAACAGGAGGTGGCAATGGAATTATCAGTCATACTATATGTACTACCATTAGTTTCACGCAGCTTGATTTGATAGTGCATCTTCACATTTGCTTACATTTCTCTCTACTGCAAATAGTACCATGTTTTACACTTACATGGTCTGTTAGTGTGTGTGTACCCAAGTTTTGACAAATTTTAAGGCAGCAGCATTTCAGGTGGGTTTTTGAGGGTGGATAGGATGTTAACAGGTAGAGAAATCTGAATGACTGTTCAATGAAGTATGTGGACAAATCCCTTCCAATTACTGTATTATTGTCAGTTTCCAATGTATATTAGTATGTGTCTTATATAGTTAGATGCTCCTATATTAGGTATACTTTAAATGCTATATCATCTTCTCATATTTGTCACTTTATCATTGTGTAATGTCTTTTGTCTTTTATTATAGGTTTTGTTTTAAAGCATACTGTGTCTGATATGCATACTGCTATCCCAGCTTTCTTTCCATTTCTGTTTTCATGATATATTTCTTCCATCCTCACACTTTCGGTCTGTTTGTATCTTTGGCTCTGAAGTAAGTCTCTTGGGGGCAGCACTTACATAAGTCTTGTTCTTTTATTCAAATAATCTCCCTAAGTCTTTGGTTAGAGCATTTAGCCCAGTAAAACTTTACATAATTGTTGATAGGTATGGACTAGTGATTTTGCCATTTATTTTCTGATTGTTTTTGTAGTTCTACTCTGGTGTTCTTCTTTTAGACTCTTCCCTTGTGGTTTGATGATTTTCTTTAATGCTGTTTGTGTTTCTTTCTCTCTAGTTTTGTGTATATATTGTAGGTTTTTGATTTGTGGTTATCATGGAGTTCATATATGTTGACCTACATCTACTTGTTTTAAATTGATTGTCATTTAAATGCAAACACATTCTAAAATCTCTACACTTTTCACTCCTCCCCACATTTTTTGACGTTATATTCTACATCTTCATGCATATCCCATAACTCTTTATTGTAGTTATAGCTGATTTTACATTGTCTTTTAAATTTCATGCTAGTTTATTTAAGCAGCTGATCCACAGCCTTTACTATATATTTGCCTTTACCAGTGGAATTTTCCCCTTCCTATAGTTTCGTAGTTCTTGTAGCCTTTTCTCTTTCCCTTAATTAGACCCTTTAATACTTATGAGATCAGGTTAGCACTGATGAACTCTTTTAGTTCTTGTTTGTCTGAGAAGCTATTTCTCCAATTTTAGAAGATCTTGCTGACAGAGTATCCTAGGTTGCAGGTTTTTTCCTTTCAGTACTTTGATGGAGTTCTCCACCTAGAGCTAGTCTTGCTCCCTTCAGAAAGCGTGCACAGAGACAAGAGCAGAGGCGCCCTCTGCCCTGGAGCTACGTGTGCACCAAAGCAGGCGCTGGCAATGGCTGCTTCTGCCTGATCAGGAACAGGCGCTGGATTCATTCTGCTTTATTCCCTCAAGTTTGCACTCCCTGTTAGTGGCGGCAGCCTCTGGCTTACTGGTAAACAGCCCCAGAGCGTTAGGGGCCCAGCGCAGACAGACAAGAAGAATGGCATGCTTGAGTGGTGCTGGAAGGGCAGCTAGATCCCCAGACAGTTTTCAACCTGCGGTCTTTGTGCTCTAACTGGAAGTAAGCAAGGCTGTGAGTATGCTTTGAAGAGCAGAGTCCTGGATTCTTAAACCCTTCTGTAAGCCCCACTGGTTTTCAAGCCAGCTAAGAGGGCTCCTCTTGCTGGTATCAGACTTCAGGCCCGGGGTGTCTAATATGTAGCTCCAATCCCTCAATATCCTGAGTCCATAGTATCCTCTCCTTTTCTGTGTTCCCCACGAGAGTTGTGAGTCCTAAACAGACCACATCTCCTCCCTTTCCATCAGAATCCATGCGGATCTGTCTTTACAGCTTTGGTTGTAGAAGAACAATTCTGCTAGTACCCATATTGACGTTAGTGAGCGTCACTATATATGTAGCTGTAGTTTTCATGAAGGGAGATGAGCCAGCTTCCTCCCACTCTACCATCTTAATCTCTCTCCTTTCAAAATGTCTTTCGATTAAGGTTCGACTGACATTTTTTCATAATTAAAATCAGATTATGTATTTTGGGTAGAACTATCACACTGACATTGTACAGCTTTTTGTAAATGGCAATAATAAATTTGAGTCATTGTTAAAGGGAGTGTCTACCAGGTTTCACAACTATAAAGTTACATTTTTGCAATTAATAAACTTTTAATGCAGTAAATTTATGATAGCAAGTTAGATTTTAAAATGAGAAGTATCACTAAAGATTTTTATTCAAGAATACAAAGCACATTACTATTTATAGTAGTAAAAATATATAAATAATTTAAACATGTAACAGAAAAATGACTAGTTAAGTAATAGTATATCCATAAAAGGAAATATTTAACAAGTGATTACAATGAAGCTGTTGAAGATGGGAACCAGTTAGAGTAATCTAAAAACAACAAATCCTAGAAAGTGTCCTTCATTCCATTGTGTCACTTCACTTTTATTCACCATCAGGGATCAACACCAAGAGAGCTTCTATTTCTCTTCTAGTTTCATCGCTCTGACCCACAGCCTCTTCATGGCCTTCTTCATGTCAGCATTTCTCAGGGAGTAGATGACAGGGTTGAGCAGTGGGGTGAGCACTGTGTAGAACACGGCCACCATCTTGTCCGCAGACAGGGTGGCAGAAGGTCTCAGACAGATGAAGATGCAGGGCCCAAAGAACAAGGTGACCGCAGTGATGTGGGACACACAGGTGGACAGGGCCTTGCGCCGCCCCTCAGAGCTTCGAGTCCTCAGATGGAGCCAGATGACCACGTAGGAGGCCAAGAGGACCACGAAGCTGATCACTGACAGGGTCCCCCCACTGGCAACGATCAGAAGACCGATGAGGAAGGCGTCAGAGCAGGCAAGTTTGAGCAGAGGAAGCAGGTCACAGAAATAGTGGTCGATCACATTGGGGCCACAGAAGGGCAAGCGGAAGATGAGAAGGATTTGGGCCAAGGAATGCACAAAGCCCCCCACCCATGATGCTCCCACCAGGAAGGCACATGCCTGCCGGTTCATGATGGTGGTGTAGTTGAGGGGCTTGCAGATGGCCACATAGCGGTCATACGCCATCACAGTGAGCAGGAATATCTCAGTGCCACCGAAGAAGTGGATAAAGAAGACCTGCGTCATGCAGCCCCACAGAGATATGGCTTTCCTTTCAGCCAGCAGGTCTGAGGTGAGTCTGGGAGCTGTCGTCGAGGCGTAGCAGATCTCCACAGAGGACAGGTGGCTGAGGAAGAAGTACATGGGGGAGCTGAGGCTTCTGCTGGTGATGACGGTGAGGACAATGAGGACATTCCCCAGCACAGTGGCTGTGTACAGGAGCAGAAAGGTCACGAAGCAGACTTTCTGCACCAGCTGACTGGGAGAAAGTCCCAGGAAAATAAACTGTCACATTCTGTGTGTTAGCCATGAGGTAGTCACCAGGAGACAGTAATTTGGAAGGGTGAACTGAAATGATACAAAACAAAAGACTCCTACATTAAGTGGGAAATTTACGTAATAATCTGTTTTAAGTGTGAGAAGCTTGTGAGCTTGATAATGAAAGATAGGGAGGAGTTAAGTTATTTAGAAAAGAAGGGAAGAACACGCCAAGGAAGCTGTGGAGGACGTGCAAACTATCAAAATTTGAGCGAGCCTGGAGTAAAGTGAATAACAGCAACCACAGAGTTGGAGACAGAATCTAGTACCAATTCACAAATGACTATTACGGACTTTGGGGTTTACTCAACAGACAACGCGGAATCATCAGAAATGTCAGTGGACCCAAAGGCAGAACCAGTTGGCATGCAGAAATTGGACTGCTGGAGTAGAGGCTGAACTAGAAGTCCATTAGGAGACTGATCGCCTCATTGGATGACGTGGGGCAGCAAGCACAGCGTGGCTGTGTCCAAGATAACCATCTCTATTGCCACTGAATGTTCTTGTCTTCTGCCCGGGGATTTCTTTCATCCTACTCCCTTTTG
This sequence comes from Antilocapra americana, assembly GCA_007570785.1. NCBI lineage: Eukaryota > Metazoa > Chordata > Mammalia > Artiodactyla > Antilocapridae > Antilocapra > Antilocapra americana. Next base: position 21,133,781 of record ML663010.1, on the reverse strand, counting down.
CTCCGTTCCCTTTCTGGTTTTCATAATAGGAGTCTCACCTTCGCATATACCCTGAAGGGTCTCCTGAAGACATTTCCCTGGACGTTCAGCGCCGTCTCTTATTTCTGCTTCTCCACCTCATTATCTGCTTCTACGTTCAGTCACCAGGTGACCTAGTTCCTTTCAAAAGTTCCAGTTCAATCCATCCACAATTCTTCTCTTTACAGGTACCTTCGCTTCTTTCAGGCTTCTGTCCCTCAGCGGCAATAGAAGTACAAACCGCCTCTCCACCCAAAGTGCCGACTATGACCCTTATAGGAAGGCAGGCCTTCCAACACCTCAAACCTTCGCCACAATTGTGCACCGACTGACTAGCGGACTATCTCCAGCCATGCTGGATTTGTTCAAGGTGACTGAGACCAAACTGTATCAACATGGTCCCTCCTAGAGCTGGACCCCAGGGCGCCTGAGGCCAGGAGTCCCCTGACGCCCACTCATGCTGCAAAGCGTCCTTCCTTGCGCACTGGGAGCAGGTGATCGCGGGCCATCACGAGTCACCACTGTAAGGAAATCGCCAACAGAGCTTATGATTGCAGAGACCAAGAGAGGGCAGAGCCCAGCACTAAACTCTCAGATCTTTTGAGGATTTTACCAAATCACTCCTACAAGAAAGCACTGCTGGACTTCTGGGTTCACATTCCAATTTCTACAGGTGGTAACTTATCTAGAAAGTTATTTACCTGCTCAGAGATGCAAATCCAAACTGTTCCATGGAGATAAAACCTACCTCACAGTTGGATGCCATACACCACCCTCCTAATCCATCCCAAGTTAAGTATTCATACACTGTGCTGCCTTGGAAGCTTCTCAGAGATAGGAAATCCCAATCTATAGACCTTACAGTCAGTGATACCTCCTCTCTTGAGACATTCTGAAATCACAGCACTTCACACACTTACTTATAACCGTGTTCTGTGATCATCTGCTCCACTAAATTGTGAATTTACCGGGGCAGAAATTATAAGCCGCTCAACACTCCATCTCTGGTGCCAACTGAATATCCACCACAACAGAGCACTCGGTGAATGTGCGGAGAATGAGCAGATACAGATCTCTCCTAGCTTCTGAGCACAGTGTTTGGTACATTTTAAGTGTCCATCAAATGCTCAAAGAATATACTCCCCACCCCTGTGCCCAGGTCTAGCACAGTGCTTGCCTCAGGCAGAGAGAGACCAATGAGGAGCACTTAGTAAGATGCCATGGACGTCCTGCAATGTTCCCCTGGCTTTCAAGGTGGAATGGTAACCATCACATGCTCACAAAGTAAAACTCACCCCAGTGTTTCTGTAGCTTTATTGTCTCACCACAATTCTTGTTTCTGTTCTGACCACAGAGAGGCAAATAATACCCCAAGAATATCCCCTAGAGTATGCAGTTTCCCCGTTATTCAGTCTGAAACCATTAAGGCCAAGCAACCACACAGAGCTCATACATCTCAGGATCCGCCAGATGGGTAATCCACTCCTCCGCAGCTTTAGGCTTGGGAAAGTTGAGACTAAGCCAGAGGGTCCACTCTGCTGATTTAAAACAAGAGCACAGTAGACTTGCCTCCCTTGTGTTCCCTAGAGACATAAGAATACTGGCGGCTCAGCCTGAGCTCACATAGCTGTGAGATACCAGGGAGGAAGGCGTGGTGATCAAGTGAGAGAAGACTGGTCCCCAGAGAGCCATGCCTGGCCCCTTCCTAATCAGGAACCTACCTCACGGGAAGCAGGACCTGGATACTAACATCTCAAACTTCCTTGTAAGTAACAGAACTTCAGAAATCGATAGGAAATGGTAAACTGATTTCACCCAGTGTTCACAGGGTACTTAGGCTATGGGGCTCCATGCTGTTTAGAGGTCAATTAGATCCAACTCTTTCCATGAACTCAGTCACGTGACTTTACATGAAATGCCACCGTTCAAAGGATGGGTCCCAGGAATATGGGCGGTGTCAGTAACTGAGACAGCACTTCTACTGGTCTTCGATGTGGATGAGGGTGCAGAGCAGCAGAGCTCAACCGTGAGCAGTCTTTGCCTTCAAGAGTACATTTGGCAATATCTGGACACATTTTTCATTGTACCAACCTGCAGGGAGGAGGTGTTAGTAGCATCCAGTGGGAAGAGGCCAGAGATGCTAAGAAACATCCCATAATGCACAGGACAGTCTCCCACAGCATCGCTTATCTGAGCCAAATCACAATACTACTGCTATTCAGATACCCTGCGAAAGAGGAAAAAAAAATATCTGAATTGGTGTTTATTAAAACTGGACTTTTATTACATATGAATTTATTAATCTGCTTTGACCATAACTGTACATGTATGAAATTTACTGCTACAAAACACTTTACAAGCGCCATAACAGCACTTTGCAATCAATGTACTCCACACCAGTGCTATTCATGAATGCCACTAATTCAGTCTTGAGTAAAATTAAAGCTGAAACAAGATGAGAAATTTCAACTACTAATTAAGGAGAAAATTATAATGACATATTTTAAGATTGTTTTAAAGATTTTAATGCAATCACTTTGAGAATTCAAACCCTAATTAATCATTATTCTCTATATTGAAAAAAGCACTAGGAAGAAGATTAGCAAATAATTACATAAAAACTTCCAATATTTAAGTAATATTAATATTAAATGTGCATATTTTTGACAAATGTTCACTGCTTATGATGGATTTGTATATATTTAATTGTAGCAAATGATAAAGTAGATTCATATCTATTCATGTGTATTTTATGCTAATAACATACCTAACTTTTTCATAATTTTCAAGGTATTTCTATGCTACACGGTTCCTCTAAAGTTTTTTCAAACTGTCACAAATCTCCAGAAATTTTTCAATATATTTATTGGAAATAATCCTCAAATAAGTGGCCCTGCATAGTTCAAATCCATGTGTTTCCAGAGTCAACCATATAAGCATATTTAGCATAAAAAATAGGAGAGGTTACAGACAATAACTATGTAACAAATGTTTATTAAGCAGCTATGCTGTGTCAAGTACTGTGGCTAGTAAGCAAAACCTAGTAAGCAAAACCGGCCAAAGTAGCCTTAAGACAGAAGGACTGAAGATACAGAGTGGCAGCAGCATCATGGTGCCTTAAGACACCCTCACTTTTGTCTCCTCCCTTCATTTAACAATAAATACTTGGCGTCTACGCGTGAAGAAGTCCATCTATGGAACACGTGGGATTCAGCTCCATATGCCAAGGAACTTGAGAAGAGTCTCACGCACAGGTATATGGGGCAAGAGGCAGACAGAACTCATTATGCCAATCCAAAATTACCTTCTCAAGACACATTATAATAAAATTGTAAAAATCAAGAGCGAATCCTAAAAGCAGCAAGAGGAAAGAAGTTTGAAGCCTGCAAAGGACCTCCATGAGATTATCAAAAGATTTCTCAGCCAAAATCTTAGAGGCCTATAGAAAGTAAATTGATATTCTGAAGTTACTGAACAACAACAAAAAATTTCCAACACAGAATACTCTATCCAGAAAAGTTATCACTCAATAATAAAAGGAAAAAAAGACTTTCTCAGACAAATAGCTAAAAAAATTCAATTCCACTATACCCACCTTACAAGAAATGGTGACTGTTTGGCTAAAATAAAAGAACATTAGGTGGAACATGAAAATATATGGAAAATATATAACACACTGAATAAAGAAAATGTATAGTCAAATTCTGAAAATCTAATACTGTAACAGATGGTGTGTTAACCGCTTCACTCTAGTATCAAGGTTAAAGGACATGAGTATCAAAAATAACCACAACTACTGTAATTTGTGAAAGAATATGCAATATAAAAAGAGGCATATTACAACACTGAAGACATTACAGGAGATGTGAGAGGGCAGAGTTTTTGTATGCAGCTGAATTAAGTTGCCACCAATGTACTGTGTTGCTGTTCAATGTAAGCTTCATGGTGAACACAAGCAAAACCTACAGTAGATTCAAAACGAATAAAGGCAAGGAAACCAAAGCATCACACCATGCAAAGTTACCAAAACATAACTGTAGTCAGCAAAAGAATCAAAAACCAACTCTAAAACAGCCAGATAACAATCAAATGGCAAGAGTAAGTCTTTACATTTCAATGACTGCTTTAATTGATAAGTGGATTGAATTCTCCAATCAAAAGGCACAGAGTTACTGGAAGGATTTTAAACAAAAAGAAGACTCAGTTATATGCCGTTACACAATACCCATTATCAGCGTTAGGAGCATCCACACGTCCCTCGTAGCTCAGCTGGTAAAGAGTCTGCCTGCAGTGCAGGAGACCTGGGTTCAATCCTTGGGTCGGGAAGACCCCCTGGAGAAGGAAATGGCAACCCACTCCAGTGTTCTTGCCCAGAGAATCCCATGGACGGAGCCATCTGGCGGGCTACACAATCCATGGGGTCACAAGGGTCGGACACAATTTAGTGACTAAACCACCACCACACTCAAGAGAAAAGGGGTGAAAAAAAATGCTCATGCAAATGGAAACCAAAAGAGGGCAGAAAAGCTGCATATTTATATCAGACAAAGTAGACTTTAAGGCAAAAACTGGAAGAGGAGACGAAGGTCATTAAAGTGGTCAACTCATCAAAAAGGTGTAGCAGTTGTAAATACATATGCAACTAACACTGAAGCACCTAAATATTTTGTTGGCCAAAAAGTTCATTCCATAAGATCTTATGGAAAAACTCACACTAATTTTTTGGCCAATCCCGTATACTAAGCAAATACTAACAGGGAAAATCAACAATAATACAATGAAAGCAGGGGACTTCCATATGTTCAGTCCCATGAAAAATGTCATGGGTAACTGGAGAGGGGCCACATCAAACCTGTAGATTGCTTTGGGTAGTATGGCCATTTTAACAATATTAATTCTTCCAACCCAGGAGCATGGGATATGTTTTCATTTCTTTGAATCATCTTCAGTGTCCCTTAGCAGTGTTTCATAGTTCCCAGCATGTAAGCCTTTCCCCTACTTGGTCAAGTTTTCTCCTATGATTTTTTTTTGGTGCAATTTTAACAGGGATTGTTGTTTTACTTTCTCTTTCTGACACTTCACTGCTCATGTAAAGAAATGCAATAGATTCCTGTATTCTTTTATATGCAGCCTTCCTAATTCGTCAGTTCTAATGGCTCTTGTGTGGAGTTTTAAGGGTTTTCTACACAGAGTGTCACGTCATCTGCATATAATGACAGTTTTACCTCTTCCTTTCCAATGTGAAGAACCTTCATTTTTTTTGTTTGATGACTGTGACCAGGACTTCCAATACTATGTGGAACAAGTGGTAAGAGTGGTCATCCTTGTCTTTTTCAGATTTTAATGGGAAGACTCAGTTTTCCACCACCAAGTATTAGGTTGGCTGAGGGTTTGTTGTAAATAGCTTTTATTATATTGTGATATACTCCTTATATACCCACTTTGGTGAGAGTTTTTAATCATAAATGGATGTTGAATTTTATCAGATGCTTCACTGTATGTAAGGAATGATCATGTGGTTTTTATCTTTTCTTTTGTTGATGAAGTACATCACATTGATTGACTTGTGTATGCTGAACAATCCTTGTGACTTTGGGATGAAATAAACAAATGGGACCTATCAAACTTCTAAGTTTTTGCACAGCAAAGGAAACCTAAAACAAAATGAAAGGACAACCCACAGAATGGGAGGAAATATTTGCCTTAGGAAAGAAAGAGGGCAGAAATGAAAAAAAAAAAAAAAAGGTTGGAAGTGGCAGAAAGTGCAAGACCTGTTCCCATGGACACCTTCCTGGCCCCACCTAGAATGTGTGAGGAGTGAGGATTCAGGGGTGGGCAATGACACTGGGGTCCAAGTCTCACGTGCACCCTCATCTCATCTCAGACTCCACGCCAATCCACACTCACACCTTGAAAGCCTTTGTTTTGTTCCTCCAGCTCAACTGCTTTTCTGAGAAAGAGCTAGGTGCTTGCCCGTATTGAAGAAACACAAGCACAGACTGGAAAGGAAAAAAAAGAACAAACCGATCACATGCTAAGTGATCAACAGACATGTGAGAAAGGACTAATCAATACGGTCATTAAAGGGCTTTAGGTCAGGGACAAAGCGGGGACTAGGAAGAGGAAAGGGGTTAGAAAGCATGATAAAGGAACAGAGGTAGCAGCCAGCCACCCGGAACAGCACTCTTTGTTATAAGAATGTATAAAGTCCTGAAGGTTCCCTGGAAACCGTCTGAAGCTGGTATTATTATTGTCTCCATTTGTATTTGTGGAAACTGAGACCCAAATGAATTAAATGATCCTTGAATGGATACTTAAGTAGGACTTCCAACCCTGCTCTTGTAATTCCATCTTAAACCGGCCCTCTCTAAAGCAAACAGGGCAGAGCAAAGGAGATTAATGTGGAACAGTCCCTGTTCTGCTGGAGGGAGGACTACACACTCCTGGGTGGAATGCTTACCACCTATTCTCCCCAGCTCTGCTTCCCAGCATCCCAGGAAACCATCAATCCTTGGTCCCCAAAATGCCCGGTCCATCCTGCTAGGTAGCCATGCACTCAGCCTTTGTCATGGGGTCCTCTGGAGGCGGTGAGAGCCCTGAAAGCAGACTTACAATCCTGCTCCCCACCTTGCTCAAGACTTACTGTGTGACTTGGGTAAATCTTTTAATCTTGCTACATTTATTTACTCAGCTGTCTCCTGAGAACACAAATGAGGACTATGAGTAAAATGCCTTAAATATCATAACCGAAGAGAAAGTGAACTTCAACAACTACTGTGTTCACAAAGGAATTATTGAGTGCTATTATCCATTCTAAAGATGAGATACCTGCACATTCATAGGCTGTCATAGGTTTCCTGAATGAGCCTTTAAATATCACACTGCTGCTGCTGCGTCGCTTCAGTCGTGTCCAACTCTGTGCAACCCCACAGAAGGCAGCCCACCAGGCTCCCCGTCCCTGGGATTCTCCAGGCAAGAACACTGGAGTGGGGTGCCATTTCCTTCTCCAATGCATGAAAGTGAAAAGTGAAAGTGAAGTCGCTCAGTCGTGTCCAACTCATAGCTACCCCATGGACTGCAGCCTACCAGGCTCCTCTGTCCATGGCATTTTCCAGGCAAGGGCACTGGAGTGGGGTGCCATTGCCTTCTCCGATAGGCAGATTTGGAAACATTCAAATGATATCGTGTCTGGAATTTACTTCAACTTACAGATGAAACAAGATCAACCATGGCTTAATAATTGTTGAAACTGAGTAATGACTATATGTGGCTTATTATATTATTATCTCTACTTTTGGATATGTTTGACAATTTCCTAACACAAAACAAAGCATGTTTTGGATGGAGAAAAATGTTGACTTCTGGCTTCAGTCTTAGACTTTCTTATTTAATAGGTCTTGGGTGAAATTCCTATAATCTCCATTTTTAATAAGTGCATCTCAGATCTCAGACTAATCTGATGCCAGTGGTCTCTAGAACACTGAGTAAAGAAGACCAAGTAAACATTGTATATATGGTTCAGAACAAAAGATGCTTTCCTAAAACAATTGTGTCTTGGAGGCCTAAATAAGACAACACTGGAAAATTTAGCTAGACAATCTGGTCATGGAGGACTTGAAGCTTGTAGAGAAAGCTTGTAGGGAAAGTGATAATGTAATTAGATGGAGGAAACAGCCAAGACCAGACAGCTCTGATGATGAGATGTTGGTGTTTCAGGGAACTGAATCAATGTGGAAACACTACTAGAATAAACCCTAGAGGTCATCCAAAACAGCCTATCAGAATTCCCTTATCAACAACCCCTTCCATGTGCTGGGAGGACTTCATTTGAATACATTATTTTCTGTATCTTTTTTTTTTTAATTTTGTTTACTTTATTGTGTTGGTTTTGCCATACATTGACATGAATCCGCCACGGGCATACATATGCTCCCCCTCCAGAACCCTCCTCCCTCCTCCCTCCCGATTCCCTCTCCCTGGGTCATCCCAGTGCACCAGCCCCGAGCATCAAACCTGGGCTGGCGATTGATTTCACATATGATAATTAACATGTTTCAATGCCATTCTCCCATATCATCCCACCCTTGCCCTCTTCCACAGAGTCCAGGACACTGATCTATACATCTGCGTTTCTTTTGCTGTCTCGCATGCAAGGTTCTCGTTACCATCTTTCAACCTAATGTAATGAGCATGTATTACTTTGCAATTTTAAAAGGTAATAATGATAGCAATAACAAAATTGTTACATTCAAAAATCACAGAAGTCTGGAGTTATCCAGTGAAGGGGAACTTTGTCCCTACAATACTTCAATAGCCCAGAGGGTTCTGATTGGGGACCTTTATCTTGGATATGAAGTACATGATAGATGTTAGGCTACTATTAGATGCTTTGGTGTTTACAAAATTGAACCTAAGTTGTCTGGGAAATATGATCTTGCAGAGATCTTGCTCTTTAATACACTGCAGGCAGCAAAGCACACTAGTTAGAAACACAAGTTCCAGAATCACACAATCAAGGTCTGCAGCTCAATATCAGCTGTGCAACATAAGATAAATCTCTTGGCATCCTGTTTTTTCACAGTAACATCAGGATAATAATACGATTTACCCCTTAGTTAGAAAGGTATTGGCAGTCAATAAATGTAAGTTACTGTTTTTTGTTTTTTTCATGAGGGGTCTCAGGATGCAGCCACTCCATATCTAGACTTATTCTTACTACCAAGAAGCGATCACCACAGTTAATGAATAGCCAAGTCTTCCCACAGCTTTGTGAAACGGGCTGGCAACATGCAAACATTAGGCCCCAAATGGGGCTTATTGAGTTGAAGTACTGAAAATAAGACAAGGAGCTTCTATTGAGCATCTGATATTTGCTAAGGACAAAACCATAGATATAAAGTAAATAAGACTAGACCCTGCCCTCAAGGAAGCAATGCCATTTACAATTCAGTAATGCTATTTACAATTCAGAGTGCAATTGAAACCAAGAGGTGAGGGATATGTAACCCAATCTGGGGTTCAGAGAAGGCTTCCCATAAAACAGGAGTGAGCCAAGTCCTATTTATAATCCCTTCTCTTACATAAGGCAAAACCCAGGTCACTTGGGCAAGTGGTCAAAAGACTTCACCAGGGGGAAGGGATAGCCAGGGCTTCTGAATATGACCCCCAAGTTGCATTGGGCATAACTTGCTCATCTGTACAGGGAGGCCCTGGGAAAGACCTGGCATGTTCCAAGGACTCTTGGACCAGCTTTGCCACCATTTATGTTTTGTGACCTTGGGCAAGTCACTGCCTCTCTGTGGTCTTCCTCTTCTGTCCTAAAGGGCATGGCTCTTACATTCTGTGGTTCTTGTGGACTTGCCAAATGACCTTGAGTTCAGAGTAATATTTCTATAGGGCTAAAGCCATTGTAATAATTCCTATTAGTGACCAGAAGTCAGTGAGTATTCTCCACCTGGAGGCTATGTTTGAGGGTCATTCCTGGTTTTCATTCTTGCAGCTGACATGAGGTTGTCTTAGATCATGGAAAAATATTGGCTCCTAATGCAAACTTAGCTGGGTTGGGAATATCCCTGGGAGTAGAACATAGCAATCCACTCCAGTACTCTCACCTGGAGAATCTCATGGACAGAGGAGCCTGGTGGGCTATAGGGTTGCAAAGAGTCAGACACCACTGAAGTGACTTAGCACGCACACACACAGTGTAAACTGCAAGGATTAAGGAGCATTGACTTGGACCTGCAGGGGCCAAAGCATTATTAAGGTACTGAGCCAGGTTAACAGATCACTGTAAGGCCTTAACTCTAAGAAGTCCAAGGACTGGTCAAATGGATTAGAGCATGGCAACAGGCAAATGGAATAACTGCATTTTCTTGTAATTTACATAAAGGGAGAAGCATATTTAATAGGACTGTGTCTCTGGCCCGGTTGGGGTGCACACCACAGGCCCGCCAGGCCTCAACCCCGCAGGCCTACAAGACCTCTACCCCGCAGGCCCGCCAG
>ML663010.1:21112864-21123751 GCA_007570785.1 Antilocapra americana | reverse complement strand
AGACCTCCACCCCGCAGGCCTACAAGACCTCTACCCCGCAGGCCCGCCAGGCCTTTACTTGACCAGCATAAAGACCGAAGAAAAAGTCCAGAGTCTGCAACAGAAACATTAGTGATTTAACAGGTAAGAACTTACATGTCTGAAGCAAGGTCCTGGAGCAACTCGGTACTATGTGCAGCAGACACAAGAGGCCATGGGGGCAGGCTTCGCGCTGGGGGCAGGCTTCGCGCTGGGGGCAGGCTTCGCGCTGGGGGCAGGCTTCGCGCTGGGGGCAGGCTTCGCGCTGGGGGCAGGCTTCGCGCTGGGGGCTAGCTCACCAATTACAGGAGGAAATGACGTCAGGTCAGCTCATCAGTTACCCGGGAAACCAGCAGAGGGGCACGCCCCTTACCGCCCTGTTGATGAACTACTGGGAACAAGCATCAGCTGGGCCTGGGGTAAGTTTGTAGGAAGGTCGGTTCTGAAAATAGGGTGCAGATGAAGCAGGCACTGGTCCAGCAGGAGACGTCCGGGAGGACAGTCATCCGGGGCCGTCTGAGCATACAAACCCTCGACCCTTTCCTCAGAAGGCTGCCCAGGTGATTCTGCCTGTGTTAACGAAGCAGTTGGCCTAAAATTAGTGTTGAGAGAGCGCTTTCAGCTGCACCTTCTACCTACAAAGCGCAGCGCCTCCTCGCACTGCCCTCACCCCTCTGCCTCCGCCCGATGGGGCAGGGGCTCCTCGGGTTACCTGGTAGCCTGGGCTGCAGACACCAGGAGCTGCACTTTTACTCTCGCGTGCAGAATCCCCGACCTTCCCAATCCTTTGCGCCTGGGCCCTGCCGTCAGCATAACAGGAAGGCTCCGTGACCATCCTCAGGTGTGCTGGTGGTTCCCATTCTCTCTTCATTTTCTACAGATATTATTTATTTGGGGAAAAAGCCCATGTAAGAAAATATTTTACCACCCACTGTGGCCTCATTGGAGGCCAAAATCTACAGTGTTTTCTGCATTGTGGGATTCTGTCCTGTGTAGAATAGATGAAAACATTCAGACGTGCTAAAATTCTTGAGAAATAACAGAAAATCTAATGTGTAGGGCTTTAGATAATGGAGGCTTTTTCGCCTGAAAATAACACCATGAAACAAATGTTAAAAACACGTGGGGTCCGGTACAGACCCAGAGACATTACTTTGCCAACAAAGGTCCATATAGTTAAAGTTGTGGTTTTTCCAGTAGTCATGTATGGATGCAAGAGTTGGATCATAAAGAAGGTTGAACGCCAAAGAATTGATGCTTTTGAATTGTGGTGTTGGAGAAGACTCTTGAGAGTCCCTTGGACAGCAAGATCAAACAAGTCAATCCTAAAGAAATTCAATCCTGAATATTCAGTGGAAGGACTGATGCTAAAGCTGACGCTCCAAAATGTTGGCCACCTGATATGAAGAGCTGACTCATTAGAAAAGAACCTGATGCTGGGAAGGATTGAAGGCAAGGACAGAAGGGGATGACAGAGGACAAGATGGTTGGATGGCATCACCGACTCAATGGACATGAGTTTGAGCAAGCTCCAAGAGATGGCGAAGGACAGGGAGGCCTGGCGTGCTGCAGTCTATGGGGTCTCAAAGAGTCAGACACTATTGGCAACTGAACAACAACAATCACATATAGAGCGCAGTATTGTGGTATCAGTTTAGGGGGAAAGCTAGTATTAAGTATGGACTTGTCTGGTTTGGTTTTGTTTTTCTTAAGCAGCAGGGACAAGGTCGAACTAGCCTAGCAACTTGACTACTACCTTATGTTAACAAAGCATGTTGAAAAGTATTTCCACCCTGTGAATAGGATCAGACAGTATACAATGATGCCTAAAAGCAAGGCCTAGAGGGTCAATTTGCCTTGTTTAAAGGTTAACTTTGCCACCTGGTAGATATATAACTTTTAACAAGTGACTTAACATCTCCTGAATGCCATTTTCCCATCTGAATTTTTTTTCTTTCTCAGATTTAAAGAAATCAATATAAAATTCACAATGATAGTTGGAGATATTAATACCCCCAAGGCTCAAACACAACCTCTACATGAATCCCAACCCCAGAACACACCCCCAATCAGGAGGGAGCTCATAAGCCAGAACGTCTCCTTGAGGAGTAAACGCTTTGTATCCCACTTCAAGCACCCCAACTTTTAAGCCGTATACCCAAGAGATAAGCCCCCAACACATCTGGCTTTTAAAACCAACAGGGCTCATGTTCACAAGATTCAAAGGGCTATAGCAAACTGAGAAATGGCTCTTTAAAGGCATGTGGGCAAAGTCATCCACCTGAGCCCAGCACAGAAGCAGCCTTTTGAAAAAGTACCCAGGCTTTATGTCAAAGAGCTTTCCCAAATTAAATAGGTATGAAACCAAATCCCTACCTATCTATTCTGCAATTTTAGCCAAACTTATCCGAGTATTAGCCAAATCCATATAAATTTGGAGGTAATAACACCTCCCCCAGTGCCTACATTATGTGATATCCTGCATATGACTACAACTATGTCATACATGACTGTGTCCACTCTAACGCTGCTTATGATTCCCCAGAGTAGGTTTTCACACACAAGAAAATCACCATTTCCAGAAGATATGCAATTGGTTAATTCTGTTACAACATCTGGCTTTTCAGATTTTTCCTAAAGAAGCCAAATCTCTTTCTTAGGTCTCTGCTTCACGGAAATGTGACTGGATGTGAATGTCAAGCAAGGCTAAGAAGCGAGAGAACCAGGGAGATGTCTCTGGAGATGGTTTCTCAACTGATAAAAGCCTAAACACCTATAATTCTCAAAACAATTTACAAAGAATAAGCTATGATAAACCTAGACAGTGTATTAAAAAGTAGAGACATCACTTTGCTGACAAACGTCCATATAGTCAAAGTTATGGTTTTTCCAGTAGTCACGTGTGGATGCAAAAGTTGGACTGCAAAGAAGTCTGAGCACTGAAGAACGGATGTTGTCAAATTGTGGTGCTGGAGAAGCCTCCTGAGAGTCCCTTGGACGGCAAGGAGATCAAACCAGTCCATCCTAAAAGAGATCAACCCTGAATACTCATTGGAAGGACTGGTGCTGAAGCTGAAACTCCAATACTTTGGCCACCTGATGTGAAGAGCCAACTCATTGGAAAAGACCCTGATGCTGGGAAAGAGTGAAGGCAAAAGGAGAAGGGAGCGACAGAGGTTGAGATGGTTAGACAGCCCCACTGACTCAATGGGCATGAATTTGGGCAAACTCCCAGAGTGAAGAACAGGGAAGCCTGGCATGCTGTAGTCCATGGGATCCCCAAGACTTGGAATGCAACTTAGCGACTGAGCAACAACGTTTCACCCAATTCCCTTGACATTAACCACACACATAAAGTACAGCACTTCTAGTTCCATACAAGTCTCACATTTTTTTAAATTATGAAAAAGACTCTGAATGCTATGAGTCTCACGATACAGTCTGCAGTTAAAATAGAAAGAGATGACAGTGACATCGTCCCAAGAGGGCTGAGCAGGCTGAGTCAACACTGCATGTTCAGGAGCGTTCACCCTGATTGGCCATGCTACATATTCTGAGGCATGCCTTCACTTTCATTGAGGAAGGTCTTGCCCTGACTCTCTGGACTTGAACTTTAGATGCTTTCCCTGCTCAGCATGTAGGTAATTTCCTAAAGCCTGCCACTCTACTCCCAAGCCACAGAACCTGGCCATAACCAATCAATCAAGAAAGCAGTGTGATAATCCACTGCTCTGACTGAAGGTCCTACGAGCCTGTTGGACTGTATCCTATCCTCTCCTGCTCTGCTCCCCCACCAGCCCCTGACGTACCTGAAGAACTCTGGATTCTAAATCATAGTTCACACACAACTGGTAGAGATAAAACATCAAGGGTTTTGGAAGAGTCTTTGACCTGAAGTTTCCTCAACTGCAAAGTGAGCTTTGTCTCCTGAGATCTAATTTTAGGAAATGTATTGGTGGATGCTCAATTCACAGTAGTCATTTGATTTGTATCTTCTAGTGTCTGATCTGGATGATAGTCTCCAGATTTGTGCCACTTTCAGTATTATGTCACTAGGAAAAAACTCTCTTCTTGGCCAACACACTGAGTTTTGTTTCCATGTGTTAGGTAACTCTTACGGCTCAATGCCCAGGTTTTGCCTCCATAAGAAGAGGAGCCTGAGCTGACAGAAATATCATATCTTTCTGTTTCATGCCCTATACTTCCAGGTCTGCAGCTCAGGTTTTCTGTGGACCCAGAAACATGAAGGGAGTCATGTGGCAATTTTTAAAAAACATTTATTTTTACCCTGAAGTGTCTAGAAAGAAATACCTGACAGTAAAGAAATTATCACGTCTCTCAGATCAGAATTCAGAAACTTAGGTGTATTTATGTTTTGGTGATCCTTAAAGAGAAGCAGAAGCATATACAGAGAGAACAAGGGCTTAGAAATCAGGCAAACCTGAGTTGGAACCCAGCTTTTTGGATTACTAACTCTGTGACCTTAATCAAGACACTGACCTCCCAAAGATTAAATATCTTCACCTGTAAAACAAAGGATACATATTCATCTCACCAAAGTGTTTTCTTATTAATGATAGGATCAAATGAAATAAAATATATGAAATTACTTGGATAATTGTAAAATATACACACATATACATATTTATTCTTTGTATATAACATTATCCTCAGAAATAATACAAGGTGTAATTATTAGTCTGTCTTAAGTTGTGTGATGTCAGTGTATTATTTAGATAATTGAGATGAACCAAAATAATAGAGATAACAACCATTGTTCACTTACAACCTGAAGCACTATGGAATTCCAGAAAGTTAACAAAATATTTACTGAGTTTTACACTGTGTCACTTAGAGCATGATATAAATAAATAGGATTCAGGCCATATTCTCAAAGGAGTTATATTCTAACAGGGGAAAAGAACACTGAAATATAGTTATTAAAGGTGTTAAGAGATTCCAGCTGAGCATTATGGGAGTTCAAAGAAGGAAAGGGTCATATTCAATTTGGATAATTTTGGAAGCTCCCTAAATGTAGCACCATTTCTGAGGGGCATTGTAAAGGAGGTAAGGTGTTGAAATGTAGAGATGGGAAAATATTTTAGAAGAAAGGTGCTAGGGATCTTCAGAAGCTAGTGAGCTTTACCAGGATGCAGCTAAAAAAAAAAAAAAAATAGAACATTAAGAGTAGGCCATTCCTTAAGGGTATTACATGCCAAGTAGGAGTTTGTGGTTGATTCAGAAGGCAATGGGGAGTCATTGAAGAGCCTTGAGGAGAGAAACCCTGAAATCAGAGAAGCGCTTTCAGGTGATTTCTGAAAAGAAGTCATCTGCCGTGAGTGAGGGTCAGTGCCAGGGTTAGAGGTTGAGGGGTATGTTCTTCTAATGTGGGTGGTAGTTATAGATATTAGGACTCAAAAACACATGGCTGAAATATGATTGACAAGTGGTGAGGACCCAAGGGCAGCTGACTTCATACCATAGCTAACAGGCAGCCCCAGAGTGAGGCACAGAAAGCAGCGGGGTGCTCAGGGACGGACAGCAGCAAGGCAACATGGCTGTACAGACAGTGGGTCAGCGGGGTGCTTTTCTCAAATGGCTGGGAAACATGAGACGCCAAGAGGCTGAAGAGAGAGAGAGCTAATGAGCCAAACAAATGATGGCATAAGGAGGGAAAACAAGAGGAAGAAAAAGAACAGACGGATGTGAACAGAAGAGAATTTCGGACATCCAAATGTTAAGGGTACATGGAAAATATCTGTGCCTAAGTAGATACCATCTGGAAGCCTAGTGCTTCCAGATCTCTTAAAATCTCCTGTAGTTCCGTTTAATAGCATGAGCTTATATGAATCTCTGTCGAAAGCTAAAACACCTTCTATTCTGAGGACTAAAACCTCCAAGATCAACTTGGCCTGCCTAGAACCCACTGGGCAAATCTTAGGTATGTCAGAACAATGACATTTCTAAGCATTGAAAAGGCCACTGTTTCTCTCCTAAACTTTCACCTCCCTGAAGCAGCTCCTTCTCCTTTTATACCTACCTCTTCATTATTCCCAGAGAGCCCCTGGTTTTCTAGAGTTCACTCTCTCCAAATCAGCCAATCTGCCTCAAGAGCACTGTCATATGCAGAACTGCAGCACCAGAAGACCCTTCCTAGACTTCATCCTAGAGACCCCTTCAATCCTGTCCAGTCCCATAAAGAAGAAGAAACTGAAACTTGGGCATATATCCAGAGGAAAATTTGGTTCAAAAGTATTCATGCACCCCAATGTTCGGAGCATCACTGTTTACAATAGATACGACATAAAAGTGAGCTAAATGTCCATCAACAGGTGAATGGATCAGAAAATGTGGTACATACACAATGGAATATTACTGTCATCAAAAAGAGTGAAATAGGAGGCGCGCAGACTGCGGGAGACGGCCCGTAAGCGTGCGCCGGTTTCCTCGGTAGCTGGTGCGTGGCTTCAGGTTTTTAGAAAATAAACGGCATGCAGTGACCAGCCTTCTCACTGCGTGTGTGCCACCGACCCACTTTGTATGCTGTAAACCGCGGAACGCTCAGTGACACAGGAGCCTTCCTAAGGAAATGAAGACCTAATGAAACAGACTTGAGTATTTCAAACTTGGTTTGATGAGGCGTGGACAGTTGTGGAAGAATATGATAGGTTAAGGAATAAGAGGTTCCACATATGAGGGATGCCACATGATATTTCTCCTTCTCTGTCTGATTTACTTTGCTTGGTATGACAATCTCTAGGTCCATCCATGTTGCTGCAAATGGCATTATTGCGTTCTTTTTAATGGCTAATATTCCACTGTACTGTGTACAATGCTTATTGTATGTGTATATTTTACACTTTACATAATTTATTACGTTGTCTCCTTAAAATTAGTATCCCTAAGATCTAATAAGAGTACATCATGAGAAATGCTGGGCTGGATGAAGCACAAGCTGGAATCAAGATTTCTGGGAGAAATATTAATAACCTCAGATATGCAGATGACACCACCCTTATGGCAGAAAGTGAAGAACAAAGAGCCTCTTGATGAAAGTGAAAGAGGAGAATGAAAAGGTTGGCTTGAAGCTCAACATTCAGAAAACTAAGATCATGGCATCCAGTCCCATCACTTCATGGCAAATAGATGGAGAAACAGTGGAAACAGTGGCAGACTTTATTTTTCTGGGCTCCAGAATCACTTTAGATGGTGATTGCAGCCATGAAATTAAAATATGCTTGCTCCTTGGAAGAAAGTTATAACCAACCTAGACAGCGTATTAAAAAATAAGAGACATTACTTTGCCAACAAAGGTCCATCTAGTCAAGCTGTGGTTTTTCCAGTAGTCATGAATGGATGTGAGAGTTGGACTGTAAAGAAACCTGAGGACAGAAGAATCAATGCTTATGAACTATGATGTTGGAGAAGACTCTTGAGTGTCCCTTGGACAGCAAGGAGATCCAACCAGTCCATCCTAAAGGAGGTCAGTCCTGGGTGTTCATTGGAAGGACTGATGTTGAAGCTGAAACTCCAATACTCTGGCCACCTGATGCGAACAGCTGACTCACTGGAAAAGACCCTGATGCTGGGAAAGATTGAGGTCAGGAGGAGAAGGGGACGGCAGAGGATGAGATGGTTGAATGGCATCACCAACTCAATGGACATGAGTTTGAGTAAACTCCAGGAATTGGTGATGAACAGGGAGGCCTGACGTGCTGTAGTCCATGGGGTCGCAAAGAGTCGGACATGACTGAGTAACTGAACTGAAGATCTAACAGATACCCAAATCCACAGAAAAGCTGTATGTTCAAGTGAGTTTTATAACACATCCCACTCAGCCTAGCTCAGGGCTCCTTAACCTCAGAGTGTTGTTCCCTGGGGCCTGGGTGACTGGGGCTGTCTGTGTGTCGCAGGCTGTTGGAAACAGCTCCTTCCGCCTCTCCCCACTCATCCCCTGTCCTCAAACTGTGATTAGATGCTGCCAGGCACCCCCTGGGGACAGACTACCACTCCCAGCTGAGAACTAGTGGCCAGAGCAATGTGAAGAATGTGTTTTTGTACAGTGTGATCTTCCACTGCATATCTTTGAACATTTACGAGCCCAAGCGCATACACAAACACACACCACATCTGAAGGGCCATGAGCCTGGTGATCAAGAATGTTGAGCAGCCGATAAACATCACCCTGACCTCCGGGGAGGAGAAGGAGGCACAGGAGATGGAATTCAATCATGTGGCAAATGATTAGATCAACCCAGCCTGCATCATGAAACACTAACAAAGACCCGGGACCCTCAGTGCGCACATGAGCCTCCCTGGGGACACTCCTGGACGTGCAGGAAGGGGAGGCACCCCAAGGACCCTGAGAGGCGGTGCCTCTCTGCATTTGAGCATCACAGTGACCTCCCAGAGCAGGGGGCCCGGGTTCCATCCCCGGTCAGGGCAATAGATCCCATGTGCTGCCACTTAGACCGGGTGCAGCCAAATGAACAGAAATAGCTATTAATGTATATGCCCATATATATAATACAGCACTGTGAGCACAGTGCTTTCCTGAATTCTGCGAGCCCCTCTAGTGAATAACAGAACTCGAGGGAATTGAGGAATCCCGAATTTGTAGCCAATTGGTCAGAAGTGTGGGCAGCCTGGGAACCTGCAGAAAACTTGTCTGGTGTCTAAAGAGAAGGCAGTCTTGTGCCACCCCACCAAGTTAGGTATATAGACCCCCAATTCTGTGAAAGAAACTGAGCCAAGGCAGGTGAATGAGAGCAAAATCAACAAAGACTTATTAGCGTGTGTCTTGTCGAGTGTGAGGCACACGGAAGCACCCAGAGATGAGTGACTCAAAGAGGGGCTAGAATTTGTAGTCTATGTACCTAACTTAGAGGCTTCCCTGGTGGCTGAGACATTAAAGAATCTCTCCCGCTGGCGGAGGAGGCTGGAGAAAAAAAAAAAAAAAAGAGTGAAATACTGCCATCTGCAGCAACATGGATGCACCTGGAGATTACCATACTAAGTGAAGTAATTCAGACAGAAATACAAATATCATATGATATCACTTACATGCAGAATATTTTTTAAATGATACAAATAAACTTGATTAAAAAACAGACTCACAGACTTAAAAATGAATTTATGGTTACCAGTGGGGAAGAGCGGGTTGGAGAAGGGATAGACTGGGAGTTTGGGATGGACATGTAAACACTGTTACATTTTAAATAGATAACCAACAAGGACCTACTGTACAGCACACGAATTTCATTCCATATTCTGTAATAACATAAATAGAAGAATTTGAAGAACAGAAAATAAAGGAAGCAAGGAAAAAGAAAGGAAGAAAAATGAAAAGATGCTCAACATCACTCATTATCAGAGAAATGCAAATCAAAACCACAATGAGGTACCACTTTACACCAGTCAGAATGGCTGCCATCCAAAAATCTACAAGCAATAAATGCTGGAGAGGATGTGGAGAAAAGGGAACCCTCTTACACTGTTGGAGGGAATGCAAACTAGTACAACCACTATGGAAAACAGTGTGGAGATTCCTTTAAAAACTGCAAATAGAACTGCCATATGACCCAGCAATCCCACTGCTGGGCATACACACTGAGGAAACCAGAATTGAAAGAGCCATGTGTACCCCAATGTTCCTCGCCACATTGTTTACAATAGCCAGGACATGGAAGCAACCTAGATGTCCATCAACAGACGAATGGATAAGAAAGCAGTGGTACATATACACAATGGAATATTACTCAGCCATTAAAAAGAATTCATTTGAATCAGTTCTACTGAGGTGGACAAAACTGGAGCCTATTATCCAGAGTGAAGTAAGCCAGAAGGAAAAACAAAAATACAGTATACTAACGTATATATATGGAATTTAGAAAGATGGTAATGAGAACCCTGCATGTGAGACAGCAAAAGAAACGCAGATGTATAGAACAGACTCGTGGACTCTGTGGATGAGGGCAAGGGTGGGATGATATGGGAGAATGGCATTGAAACATGTTAATCATCATACGTGAAATCAATCGCCAGCCCAGGTTTGATGCTCAGGGCTGGTGCACCGGGATGACCCAGAGAGATGGAATCAGGAGGGAGGTGGGAAGGGGGTTCTGGAAGGGGAACACATGTATACCCATGGTGGATTCATGTCAATGTATGGCAAAACCAACACGATAATGTAAAGAAAATTAAAATAAATAAATAAATTTATTAAAAAAAAAGCAGCTCATTAAACTAAAAAAAAAAAAGACAGTGGCTGGGCCAAGACCTCCTGGTCAGTTAAATGTAGACCGTGAACTCTCGGTACCCCAATTTCCTATGCCTTGCTCCCCATTTCTCCCTGATGGAATGGTCTATTTCTAGTCCCAACTCACTTTCCTCCCCATCAATCTCCTAGGGCGTTTTTCACTTCAGCATCCCTGAACGCCTCAAGGACGGGGTTTAGGAGCGCTGTGACCACCGCGTAAAATGCAGCGACTCTTGTGTCCACAGGGAGGGCGACCCGGGGTCTCGTGCAGACAAGGGGCGGGGGCTGAAGAACAGGGCCTCGGCCGCGGGGTGCGGGCGCAGGCGGAGGGCGCCGAGCGCCGGCCTGCTGAGGCCGGGGCCCTCGGGGGCGCGGGGCGGCCACGCAGGAAGCGGGCGGCCGCGAAGCTGACCGCGGGGACGGAGCCGCCATCGGCGACGATGAGCAGGGCGACGATGAGCAGGCCGCCGAGGGCGGCGTCTGGGCAGGCCAGCTGCGGAGCCGCCGGACGTGGCTGCGGCAGCGGCCGGGGACCCGGGGCCACACGGGCGGCCGGGGAGCAAGGCAGGCTGGCCGGGGGCCTGGGGCCACAGGGCGGCCGGGGAGCGAGG
>ML663010.1:21032853-21112854 GCA_007570785.1 Antilocapra americana | reverse complement strand
CCGGGGCCACACGGGCGGCCGGGGAGCGAGGCAGGCTGGCCGGGGGCGCCAGGCCCGCGCTCAGGGGCCGGCGGGCTCGCAGATGGGCGCCAGCGGCCGCGGGCCGGCGCCGTCGGAGGAGGACTCGGCGCCACCAGAGGCGGGGGGACGATGTCTGCGAGGCGGCCCCTGAGGGAGACGACCTTCCTCCCGAGAGAGTCCGGGATGCGCCGGGGGCTGTGGCGGATCAGCAGCGGGTCTCCGCAGAGGACAAGCAGCCGAGGGACAATACACGGCGGACGCGAGCCCTTTGCGGCCACGACCATCACCACGGCCAGGCCGGCCCCCAGGAGCACGGCCGCGCACGCGAGGAGAACCGGCGCAGAGGCGGCCTTCTGGACGTCCCGGTTCTGGGAGAATCCCAAGAAAACGACTTCAGCCACGTTGCTTGTGGCAGCCATGGTCCAAAGCTCAGGAGCTGACACCCGAAATCAGAAACCAAAGATGTCTCTTCAGCAGTTAGGAGCATCCCTTTCAGACCTTGAGGAAAACTGTCCTTCTGCTTCCTCTTAATCCCCTCTGCCTTGAGCTTCTCCAAAACATGCTCTCCGTGAGACGAATGGACAAGACAGTGGTCATAAAAGCTCGATATTGTGCCCAAAGCAGGAGCTGAGCTTGTAATGATGCTTCTTTGAGGTGTCTTCTCTGATTCAGTCACTTCATTAACTAATGAATCTTCACGGCGGAAATAAGAGAATATTTCATACATTAAAATTGAAGCTCAGAGAAATTCGGTCGCTAATCCATCGACACACAGCTCGTCTTTAAACTCAGGTCTGCATCTTTCAAAATGTAGCTGCTGCTGCTGCATTTTCTACTCCTGAAGTGTGCACCTTATATTTGGATCCATGATAAGAGTTTCAGTCAGTTCTGCCATACACAGTAACATGGAGCCAACTTTTGTAGTGGCTATTAGACATTCTCAACCCCAATTACCCTGAACTTCTTGAATTGCAGCCTGACTCCCTAAAAGGCATAGGAGAACGGCTGAGAGGGAAGACAGTCACCCTGCTTCATCCACTGTCCGTGGAGGTGGCTGTGGAGCGGAGGAAATGTAAGTCTTTAGAGGGCACTACAAACTGACAAAGGGTGGTCAGACACAGAAAATCCAGAGTCACATTTCTGAAACCGTCATTCCCTCAAGGTAAACAAGCTCTGCCAGCAAACCTAAAGGCATCCTAAGACCGTATTCACACACTTCACAGCCAGCCTGCAGTCCAGGTCAGCCTCTGTGTGTTAACCTGATGACAAAAACACAGGACGTGGGGTCAGGAGATGAGTTCTCAATTCGAGCACAGCTATTTAGTAGCTCTGTGATATTAAACAAGTCTATGATTTTCTTCCATGCCTATAAATTTCATCTGAAAAACAGAAATAAAAATACCTTTTCCATGGTGCTGTTTTGGGGATTGAATGAGCTCGCAAGTTTTAAACAGTAATTGTATAAGAGGATAATTGATAAGAATATCAGATATCATTTTTATTGGATTTTCATTACTTTACAATGTTGTGTTAGTTTCTGTGAAAGCAAAAATAAACCAATAGAACCTAATTAAACTTAAAAGCTTTTGTACAGCAACGTGAAAGTGTTAGTCTGTCAATCGTGTCGAGCTCTTTGCAACCCCGTGGACTATAGCCAGCCAGGCTCCTCTGTCCATGGGATTTCCCAGGCAAGAATACCTGAGTGGGTTGCCATTTCCTTCTCCAGGGGATCTTCCTGGGTCTCCTGCATTGCAGGCAGATTCTTTACCATCTGTGCCACCAGAGAATCCAAGCTTTTATACAGCAAAGGGAACCAAAAACAAGACAAAAGCAATCCTTAGAATGGGAGAAAATATTTGCAAATCAAGCAACAGATGAAGGATTAATCTGCAAAATATACAAACAACTCATGCAGCTCAAAATTAAAAAAAAAACTGGCAAAAGACCTGAACAGATAGTTCTTCAAAGAAGACATACACATGGCCAAGAGTCACATGAAAAGATGCTCAATATTACTATTAGAGAAATGTGTATCAGAGTATAATTGACTTGTGCTTTTACTCTGCCTTATCACCCTATTAGTGCAGAGTCTGATGGGGACTCAATGTTCCCCACTTCAGAAGGCAGGTCTGACACCTATCTTTGTTTGCATAGACTTGCAGCAGCCTCAGGATCTGACTTAAGCATCTTAGAACTAGCTTACGGAATAGTGGGCTATGGAATAACACAGGACGGAATATGCTAAGTGACATGCTAAGTCAGTTCCAGAAAGAAAAACACTGTATGAGACCACTTGTATGAGGTCTGTAGGGTAGTAAAATTCAGAGAGACAGAAAGTAGAATGGTGGTTTCCAGAAGCTGGGGGTGGGGGTACACAGAGTTAGTGCCTGGTGAGCACATGGACAGAGTAGTTTGTGACAATGACAGACATTTTTGAGATAGATGATGGTGATGGCTGGACAATAGTGTGTATGCCCTTTAATACACGCAACTGTGCACGTAAAGGCTTCCCTGGTGGCTCAGACAGTAAAATGTCTGCCTGCAACGCGGGAGACCCAGGTTCGATCCCTGGGTTGGAAGGATCCCCTGGAGAAGGAAATGGCAACCCACTGCAGTACTCTTGCCTGGGAAATTCCATGGACAGAGGAGCCTGGTAGGCTGCAGTCCACGGGGTTGCAGAGTCGGACACGATTGAGCAACTTCACTTGTGCACATAAAAATGGTTAAAGTGGTAAGCTTTATTTTCTACCACAGATAGATAGACAAACAGAGATGAGAGAGAGACAGATAAACCCAAAAGACTCACAGTTCCCCTTACCCATACCAACCTCCAAGAATAGAGGTTCAAGCTTGGCAACTCTGTCCTTTCCACTTCCTTACCCTTTTCTTTCTTACGTGGACTAGGGCACTTGGTTCATTTCAAAGCTGGCAGAGTAATTGAAAACCTAGCACTAGCGGCGGGAAGTCCACACATGACAGCTTGCTATGCACTCAATATCAGGCTCTCTTCCAGAGTAAGAGAGATAGTGGAAGCGTCTACATTTTGGAAAATGCAGATCTCTGTTCAAACTGAGCTTTGTGGCCTAGAGCAAGGGACTGGACCTCTCTGAGTCTCGGTTTCCTTATGTATAAAATAGGCATCATAAAACTATACTCAGTTGTGGGCCCTGCCCTTCCCTCCCCATCAGGCTCCTCTCTGTACCCAGCTGACTCTCTTGCCGTGTGCCAATATTTTATCCTCAGGGTGTTTCTGTGAAGAACAGGAATCGTAGATGGGCATGCTTCACGCTTGTGGCAAAAATGGCTGTGTTAGAAATGGATAATTTTTTCACAAAGCATTAATTTCACAAATTATTTCTGTGAAATTAGCTTTGAATGTAAATGCTCCCTGTTTCTATAATTGCCTTTGTTTGGGGGTGTTGGTGGGCTCTCCCACTCTCCCACTGACTCTCTCAGAGGATTGTAAGGACCGCTTTAGTTTTCAAATTAAAAAAAAAAAGTTAGTTGTGCTTTTCTGTCTAATGTCATTGAAGGTTAACAGAATAATATATATATTTGGTGCTATTAAGTTTTGTCTAAAAAGTTTAATTTTTAAAGTATTTAGGTTGGAATAAACAAAAGTAAGTTAACATTTATTGAACTTCTAAATAGAAATGGAAAACATTTGAGAAAGAATTGCATAAAGTGGTCATCAGACTGTATATTACTGACAGTGGCGGTGACATTTTACCTGTGGGGTAATTTTAATTTTAACTCTGATGTTTTAACTGGCAGGACCAAAGAAGAGAGTCTGAAAGATAAGATAATGTACTCTTATCAGTCAGTAAGGAACTGCACATTTCCAGGGTTTATGGTTAAGAAAACCGAAACAAGGATGAAAACAGAAGCTTAAGATAGATTAGACCCAATAAACAACTTCTGTGAAACTTCTTCATTCTCGTCCTCATCTATGATTTATTATAATTTTCCTATCATAGAACTCTAGGTCCTGGGACTTCTGAAAAATAAGATTGATCTGAACAGTCCCTCAGAGCTATCTGAGAAACTGTATTCCAGGCTTACATCCTCAATAAGTCCAACAAATAAAATATAATTTTTTAAAAAACTGGTCTGACTGTCTTTTCCAGTATTCATTTTCTCCTACTTTTTCTCCAAAGATATTCTATCGCCAGAAGAATCAGATGCGCAGCCTCTCCTCGCCAGTGTCCCTTACTGAGTAAGACAAACTGTTAGATTTGGAAGGAGGCTCGTGGATGCCTCTTCTTACAGAAGGCCCCGACTCACAGAGCGGCTGGAGCAGAGCCCGGACTACCGTCAGTCTCCGCAGCTTCCTGCCCAATCCTTTCTGCCTTACACGTCTCATCCCTGACTCCTCCCACTGGTGCCCACAGACAGCAGGCTTCCACACTGAGCAGACAGCATGGAGAGAGAAGGGAGTCGCGTTGGTAACAAAAGGCAGGACAAAGCTAAAGAGTAAGTTCTAAACAAAACCCATAGTAACGGTGTGAGCAACACTGCGCTCCTACTTCGGTTTTCCATCTTTGCAGTTTTCTATGTTACACCTCACATGGGGTAGGAACTAATTCAGCAGAGTCAATGAATATTGGAGGTTTGACCCCTGAATTCTGCATCTGCTGCTACATCTACTTCAAAACTAAGGTATCATTGCAAGTATCTGATAAACGAGATATATATCTATAAGTATAATGAAAGCGTGTAGTATAAAAAGTAAGCTTTTTGAAAATAATTCCAGTGTAAGCCCCTATAGAGATTAAGTGAATACGCTTACCTTGAATATTGTTTATTGTCTTGATTCTTAACTTTACTTTCTGAAACTTCCGTAGTCAGAAAACTGACTGTGTAGTTCTAGCCCCAGGTTTGAAAGAAGCTAATGCCTTCATTTTCACCAGAGACTTTCAGGCCTGAAAATGTTTTAGCCAGCCCCCTTGAATTTTTCAAAAGGATATCCTTACATGACTCAGCAGAGATGAAACCTAGCTTTAACACCCCCACAGTGACTGTTTTACAAGTGGTTCTGGTGATGGTGACTGTAATATCTGCTGCAAGTCAAGCTACAGAGTCACTTTCTCCTCCTGTCATTGAAGTTGGCAGGAGAGACTTTAATAGAATGACATCTAAAGTGTGACCCATCTGCTGAAAGAGTGGGCAAATCTAAGAAAGACTGCCCATGGCTGAAATTCATGGAAGCCAGAGTAACAAAAACGAACGGTGCAGTGTGTGTGAAGACCCTGCTTGAGCCGGAATTTGTGCTACCCAAAAAAGCGCCCCTTAATGCTCACCTGCTTCAATGGACTCGCAAGGCACCACCCATGCCAATGTTCGCGTGTGCCAATTCCAGCACTTAATGACTTTCTCATGATGAACGTTATAGGGAAATAGACCAAGATCAGTCTATCCTAAAACCCAGTAAAATGAAGATTTAGAAAAATATTTACTGGATGGTGAAACTGTATGTATTGAAGTGAATGAGATGGAAAGCAGAGACAAGAGAATTGAATCCCCTGGACTTTTCTGGCATCCCCTGTCTGGGGAATCTCTGAGAACAGCAAAAGTCAGCTTCCCAATTGTTTCCTTTCAGAGGTTAAGGAACTTATCTCTAACTAATCCAATTACAATGTTGGGACTTCTACTTGCCCCTTTACAATTACCCTCTTGCCCTGGCCCCTAGAGGTTTCCATCTGCATTTCAAGCAAATGACAGAAGAGAATCCAGTATCACATCATCCTGTCCCACGCCAGACAGCCACAGAGGCTTTTGCTGGCCGATTCCGACCTCCCCCCTCACTAGCTCAGTGACGTCAGTGAGTTCCAAGGAGACTGTAACCAAGAGGACCAGGACCGCTTCAGGCACATAGTCCACATGTGACCGCTGAGTCACAGAATGCTAGTCACTGAAGGGCCTTCAGGATCATTCTGCCCAACTCATTCATTTGAAAGATGCCCAACAGTCTGAGAGGGACAGTCACTGTACCAAACTACCCTGTACACTGACAGCATGTTTAAACTCTTCTCCCAGCTCCTCGTTCAGAGGTCCTCCTATGACTCATTCTTAAAGCTCTAAGCATTTTACTGCTGTGAGCACACAGTTTTCACATGCAAGGGCTTCAGAAAGACTGTCGCTCCCCAACTTCCGGGCACACTCTCTTAAGTAACAGCGCATGACATTTGTATCTTTCAACTTTTCTAACATCTCACATACAGTCAAAGTAGCACTCTACCATAGAAACTAGCATTCCCACCTGACAGATCGGGTAACGGGGGTTCAGAACGATGATGAGAATGGTTCAGACCTATATCAATAATGAATCCCCCGTTGTGTCAAATGACTCGCTGTAGCAGCTCGCATCCACACAGAATATGTCACCATGAAGCAAAGAGGCCAGAAGGAAATAGAACTAGAATGAGCCCCCGGTCTGCTTCTGTTCTTGCAGCCGTGCTACTTCTTCGGAGCTTTGTGTGTTTGGCCAAAGAAATTAAGAAACGGTGGTGTGTGCGTGTGGCCTCTTCCTGTAACTCATCTTAAATGTTTCAAGAACAGAAACTCTAATTTTAAAGCCCCAGGATTTCTCACTACTTAAAGAAACCCATGTTAAACCCTTCTCCATCAATGCCTAGCCCCACAACGCTTTTTAACTAAATGGCATTGGCTTTCTCAACTTCTCACCATTATATCTCTGAAAAAGAAACAAATGTTATAAAACCAGTGTATGCTTAACATCTTCTTTACATCCAGAACCTGGGAAGGACTTCTAGGAATAACATAGGCTGATGGAATGAAATGAAGTGATATAAACAATGGCCCATGTGTGCATTTCTGTGGCCAAAGATGTGAGAAGAGAGAGTTTCCTTTCTGCCTTACCTCGTCCCTTTCAGTCAGAGACGCATGCATATATATGCACACACATACACACACACACACACACACACACACACACACACACACACACACACCATCTGTTTAGAAATAGTTAATACCAGTAGCTCAGTTGGTAAAGAAACTTCCTGCAATGCAGGAGGCCTGGGTTCCATCCCTGGGTTGGAAGGCTCCCCTGGAGGAGGGCATGGCAACCCACTCCAGGATTGTTGCCTAGAGAATCCCCATGGACAGAAGAGCTGGCGGGCTACAGTCCAAGGGGTCGCAGAGAGTGACACACAACTGAGCAAATAAGCATGAGTTAATACTGAGTTCATTTTAATTTTCTATTTTAATTAAAATAAACTTGAAAAGTAAGAATGGTACGTTTTTAAGACATACAGTGTGATGCTCTGACATATGCATGCATCGTGAAGGGCTTCCCCTGTGGCTCAGTGCTGAAGAATCTGACGGCAGTGCAGGAGCCTCAGGAGAAGCAGCTTCAGCCCCTGGGTCAGGAAGACCCTCTGGGGGAGGATGGTAACCCACTGCAGTCTTCTTGCCTGGAGAGTTGCCTGGACAGAGGAGCCTGGCGGGCTAGTCCCTGGGGTCACAAAGAGTCAGACACGACTGAGCGACTCAGCACACATTCGTGCACTGCGGTTCATGCCAGAAAGAACAAATATTTACACGGAAACAGTCTTTCAAACTTAACAAAATGAACCACAACCCAAATATGAATGAGGAAATTATAGGAACAGTTCATACAGAAAACACAAAGAGCGTTTTTGGCCACACCAAGCAGCTTGTGAGACTCTAGCTCCCTGACCGGGAACAGGACCCAGGCTCCTCACAGTGAGAGCAGGGAGTCCTAACCACAGAACAGCCGGGGAGGTCCCCAGATGGCTTTGAAGTGCATGAAGAGATGTTCAACCTCATTCAAAACAAGAGAAGTGAAAATTAAAATTAGTTGATTTCCCATTTTTTTCAGTTATTGGATTAGCAAAATCCCAAAATTCAGCAAAACATTTTACAAGAAAGACAAAGTTATTGGTGAGAGTAGAAATAGGTGAAGGACAGCTTGGTAATATCTAAAGCAGTTTTATTTCTACAACTACACCGTAGTTTAGTTGCACATATTTAAATCGAAGTTATTCACTGCAACACTTCAAAACAATCCAAATATTTATTAGTGGAAGACTGAACAAGTAAAGACAGTGTACCCATTCAATGAACACGGCTAAACTATAAGAAAGAGGAAATTTTCCTTGTACTAATATACAAAAATCTCCAAGACATATTGTTAAGTAAATAAAGCAAATTTCAGATTCCTTTACATAGTATGTCTGTGTAAAACGCAGAGCTAAAAGATATATATATACATATATATATTCTAGTATTTGCTTAAAGAAACCCCAAAAGAAAATCAGAAAACTAAGAAAATTGTTTATCTAGTGGGGATGTGGAGATGAGGAAAAGAATGGAACGAAACTTTCCACTTGGCTATCTTTTTATTTTGTTGATGTTTTTTAATGTTAAGAATATATTATCATTCCACATAATTAAATTAAAAATTGAACTAATTTCTTTAAATATATAAATTTAGCTGATCTTGTAAGATAATCTCAACAGACACAATGCAAAAAATCAAAAGAAAAAACTGATAAATATTACTATGTGGAAATGTAAAACTTGAAACATTAAAAACTTTGTAAATAAGACTTGAAGGTAAATAATAATAATTAAAACTATCCTCCTCACTTACAAGGAAACCTAAAAATGCAAGTTGTACAACAAGCTATTTAATTTTCAAAATATTTTAACTTTAAAATAATTTCTGACTTACAAAGAAGTTGCAATAATAATACAAAGGATTTCTGTATATGCTTGATCCAAATATTAATATTGATCACATTTTATCATTCAATCTCTCAACTGATAAATAGATAGGCAGAATTTTTTCTGAAATGTCAGAAAGTTGATGCTACTGTTCATTTACTTTTACATATCTTAGTGAGCAATTCCTTGATCCAAGGACTTGCTAAGACCTAAATACATTACAGTTGTCAACATCAGGAAATTAACTGTGAGATAATTTGTTATTAAAAATATCTCACCTACAGCACTTTTATCCACTAGTAAGTAAGTAAAGTTGCTTAGTCGTGTCTGACTCTTTCCGACCCCATGATGTCATAGCCTACCAGATTCCACCGTCCATGGGATTTTTCCAGGCAAGAATACTAGAGTGCGTTGCCATTTCCTTCTCCAGGAGATCTTCCTGACCCAGGGATTGAACCCAGGTCTCGCACATTGTAGGCAGATGCTTTACCATCTGAGCCACCAGGGAAGCCTCTTATCCACTAGTGACCTTCATCTAGTATAGGATCCAGTCAGGGATCACAGACTACATTTGGTTATCATCTCTCTGTAATCTAGAAAAATTCTTCAATTCTTTTGTCCTGTATTTTACAAGAACATAGACTAATAATTTTGCAGGATATACCTTAGTTGGGGTTTCCATGATATTTGTCATGATTAGCCTCAGGTTACACATTGTGGTAGGAATACCACAGTAATAATACTGTGTGCCTCTGCAGTTTCGATTCTGATGATGCTAACTATGAGGAATTGTTTAATGGGGTGTCTTCAGGTTTCTCCACTGTAGACTTTTGCAACTAATAAATAGAAGTGGGGAGCTACTTTGAGACTACATGAATTCTTACTTCTCACCAAGAAAATGTGAAGTGATCGTGTTCAATTCTGTCACAACTACTTTCACAAGGAAGGTTACTACAGCATTTCTAAAACTCAATTTAACATTATGCCTTCAAAGCTTCAATAACTTTTAAAACAGTAAATTATTTATAGCAAATGAAAGTGAAAGTCACTCACTCGTGTCTAACTCTTTGTGACTCCGTGGACTATACAGTCGGTGGAATTCCCCAGACCAGAAGAGCGAGTGAGCGTCTTTAAAAATATAGTAAAATATCTCTATTCACAGATACTGACCTCAGGATTATTCTTTCTCTCAGTGTTACTTATATGACTAAAAAATTAGACATGATCTAAACTTCTAACCAAAACAATGGCTTAAGTAACAGTATATCCATAAGGGGAAATATTTTACAAGTAATTCTAATGAAGTTGTTGAGCATGGAAACCAGTTAGAATACTCTAGAACTAACAAGTCCTGGGAACTTAACTTCATCCCATTCTACCCCTTCAGTTTCAGCTAGGCATCCTTTTTTTTTTTTTTTTGACTACTGAAAAGATGGAGTAGATTTCCTTACAGTCTTTACATCTACTCTGACATAATCTTTTACATTTTTATTGAATGCAACAATATACATATATTTATTAAAATGTTTATTGTGAGCATTTTTCTGTTTTTATTTTCCTCTATAATAGGATTTTTAAATGCTAAATCTTAGCATCATTCTAAACCCACAGATCAACACGAAGAGAGTCTCTACCTCTCTTCTAGTTTCATCACTCTGACCCACAGCCTCTTCATGGCCTTCTTCACTTCAGCATTTCTCAGGGAGTAGATGACAGGGTTGAGCAGTGGGGTGAGCACTGTGTAGAACACGGCCACCATCTTGTCCACAGACAGGGTGGCAGAAGGTCTCAGATAGATGAAGATGCAGGGCCCAAAGAACAAGGTGACCGCAGTGATGTGGGACGCACAGGTGGACAGGGCCTTGCGCCGCCCCTCAGAGCTTCGAGTCCTCAGATGGAGCCAGATGACCACGTAGGAGGCCAAGAGGACCACGAAGCTGATCACTGACAGGGTCCCCCCATTGGCAACGATCAGAAGACCGATGAGGAAGGCGTCAGAGCAGGCAAGTTTGAGCAGAGGAAGCAGGTCACAGAAATAGTGGTCGATCACATTGGGGCCACAGAAGGGCAAGCGGAAGATGAGAAGGATTTGGGCCAAGGAATGCACAAAGCCCCCCACCCATGATGCTCCCACCAGGAAGGCACATGCCTGCCGGTTCATGATGGTGGTGTAGTTGAGGGGCTTGCAGATGGCCACATAGCGGTCATACGCCATCACAGTGAGCAGGAATATCTCAGTGCCACCGAAGAAGTGGATAAAGAAGACCTGCGTCATGCAGCCCCACAGAGATATGGCTTTCCTTTCAGCCAGCAGGTCTGAGGTGAGTCTGGGAGCTGTCGTCGAGGCGTAGCAGATCTCCACAGAGGACAGGTGGCTGAGGAAGAAGTACATGGGGGAGCCGAGGCTTTTGCTGGTCATGACGGTGAGGACAATGAGGACATTCCCCAGCACAGTGGCTGTGTACAGGAGCAGAAAGGTCACGAAGCAGACTTTCTGCACCAGCTGACTGGGAGAAAGTCCCAGAAAAATAAATTCTGTCACATTCTGTGTGTTAGCCATGGAGGCAGTAATTTGGAAGGGTGAACTGAAATGATACAAAACAAAAGACTCCTTCCTTAAGCAGTGAATTATGTAATAGTCCCCCACGTACCTGAAATGCTACCATTCAAACTCTGCAACCTTGGGATCTTCTCACAAATAGGAAATCCATCTCTGCAATCCACAGAACCCTCGGCTCAGTGATCCTACTCTCAGAACATTTTGGAAACACAGCACTTTGTACACTGAATTTAGGGCTTCCCAGGTGGCACTAATGGTAAAGAATCACCCTGCCGATGCTGGAGATACAAGAGACATGGGTTCAATCCCTGGGTCGGGGAGATCCCCTGGAGGAGGGCACGGCAACCCACTCCAGTACTCTTGCCTGGAGAATCCCATGGACAGAGGAGCCTGGTGAGCTACAGTCCATGGGGTTGCAAAGAGTCAGACACGACTAAAGCGACTTAGCATGCACACACACACTGAATTTACTGTAATTGTTTCATGTGCCCATCTGCCCCACCAAACTGAACTTTCTAGAGCAGAGATTATTTCTTGCTACCACTCTACCTCCAGTGCTAACTGAATCACGTGCACAAAATCACACTCCCTGAATGCATGTAGGGTGGAGGAACGGTGCGTACAGATCATCTTAGCCTTCTTAGCGCAGCATTTGGTACATCACAGATACTCAGCAAATACTGAAAGAACAAAGGTCACCAAGGGCCAAGACCACATCTTCTCCATCCCTGAATCCCATGTCTAGTGCAGTGCTTGCCTCAGGCAAAGACCAGACCTGCATGAGAGCACTCTATAAAATACCACGGCCTTCCTGATAGCATTCCCTTTACTTTCAAAGTGGAATTGTAATTATCACATGCTCACAAAACAAAACTCACCCCAGAGTTTCTGTGCCTTTGATGTCTCGCCCCAGATCTTTTTTCTGCTCTGATCACAGAGAGGCAAATAATGCCCCGAGAACATCCCTCACCTAGCGCCGATTTCAGAGTTATACAATTTCAAAGCATTGAGGCCAAGCTCGCAACCAGAGCTCATACATCTCAGGAGTTGCCAGATGGGAAATCTGTTCCCCTTCCAGCCTTAGGCTTGGGAATGTTGAGACTAAGCTCGTGGGTCTACTCCACCTGGTTAAAAAGAAGAACACAGAACTTTTGTCTCTCCAGGTTCCACAGAGAAGAATTCTGGCAGCTCAGCCTTGAATTCACCCTGCTAAGGGATACCAGGGGGAAGGCATGATGATCAAGAGGAGACTGGTCCCCAGAGAGCCGTGCTTTTCCTTCCTCATCAGGCACCTGCCTCGTGGGAAGCAGGACTCAGGTACTAACATCCCAAACTTCCTCATAGGGAGCATAACTTCAGAAGTCAATAGGGAATATATTAAATTAATTTCACCCAGTGTTCACAGGGTACTTAGGCTGTGGGTCCCTGTACCACTCAGAGGTCAGTTAGATCCAGCTCTTGCTTATCATGAACTCAGTCATGTAACTTCACATGACAAGACACCATTCAAAGGGTGGGTCCAAGGAGTATGGGTGGTATGTGTTAGAAAACAGACAGCGCTTGCCCTGGCCTCTGGTTCGGACGAGGTTACAGGCACCCCCACTTGTCAAAGGCTCACTTTACACCACCATCACTTTCCACTGATACCTGTTTTCTGAAGAGGATTTTTCCTTTTACAGAAAAAGATAAAAAGGGAAGACAGCAGTGCTTGTCTTAACAAGCGAGCCTTACAGAGGCAGCACACACTCCGAGCAACTGGCATTGCCAAGCAGTTCAGCATCAAGCTGCCATAACTCTCAACGGTGTCTGAGCATCTGCGGTTTATCTTGATTTGTTTGGTGTGTCTCTTAGCAAGATGTGTCCTAAGGTACTGGCCACTTTGCTTTACCTCCTTTCAGTTTACCAGGGATCATACAGGAACACTCTAGTTTTGTTTGCTTACTTGTTTGTTGGGAATTTGGGGTGTCTCCTGATTCGTCTCC
Source organism: Antilocapra americana (assembly GCA_007570785.1). Lineage (NCBI taxonomy): Eukaryota > Metazoa > Chordata > Mammalia > Artiodactyla > Antilocapridae > Antilocapra > Antilocapra americana. Next base: position 21,099,579 of record ML663010.1, on the reverse strand, counting down.
TTGGCCGGGTCAGGCCTGGGTTGCAGCACACGAGACCTTCGCCGGCCAGCAGGCCCTTCCCCTGCCGCACGCGGGCTTTCTCTGACGCCTGCACGTGGGGGCTTCTCTCCGGTTTTGGCCCCGGGCTTAGCTGCCCTCAGGTATGCGGGATCTTCCCTCCCTGACCAGGGATGGATTCGCATCAGAGCGTTGGAGGGTGGGTTCTTAACCACTGGACCACCGGAGAAGTTCCAGGAACGTTCTTAATTTTGGATAGAAGGAGAAACTGGCGCAAGTCAGTGCTTCTTAACTGGGGGCGATTTTCCTCCAAGAGGACATTGGGTAACATCTGGAGACATTTGTCCTTGTCACAGTTTGGGTGGAGAGGTGTTCCTACTGGCACCTAGCAGGTAGGGGCCTGGGATTCCAGGGCACACCCTACACGAACAGGACAGCCTCCCATAAGTATCTGAACCAGAGGTCAACAATGCTGCCGTTGAGATACCCTGATAGAGACATAACAGGATTTCTCCTGAATTGGTCATTACTGAAACCAGGTGTCTGGTACATGTAAGTCTATTAACCGTGCTATGAAAACATCTGTATATGGCTTAAATTTCTTGTAACAAGAGATGTTTTAAATTTCACAAAAGAGCTCACATCCTAGGGCCTCAATCCTTTATCATTCGTCAGGGAAAAAAACCAGGGTGTGCTGTCAGCAAAACAGTGTTGCTAGGAAAATGGTTTTGGGGTCTTCTCTGATGATCCAGTGGGTAAGACTTCATGCCTCCAATGCAGGGGACACAGGTTCAATCCCTGGTCAGAGAACTAAGATCCCACATGCTGTGCAGCATGGCCGAAAATACAAAACGTTTCTTGCACTTGGCCCAAGCTTTCATGCTAATTAAGGAAACTGAATTACGGGTTTTAGTCACTTACTTGGGGTTGCACAATCTCTAAGAGGTTAAACTGGATTTCAGTTGAAGATTCTGGCACCAGATTCAAACCCTTTAGTAACTTCTCTATGCCTACATCACTGTCCGCCAGGGTCCCTCTACCAAAACTCCCTGATTTAATGAGAGAACGCTGACATTATTGAACACCAGGGTGACCAGCTCAGAGGAAACACAGTATTTGGTCTAATCTTATCATCTTATTCCTATTCTCACTACTCAACTATTCCAGCCTCCTTTGCCTCTCGGAATAGACGTATGACCTAGTTCTGGTCAACAGGAGTCAGATTTGCTCTGGGGAATTTCTGGGAAATGTTTCCCAAAATAAAATGAGAGCCTCTGCCTCCATGCATGGGAGCAGATAACCCCGAGAGCTGCTACAGACATCCAGCAGTCACGGCGGGACAGCCTACCCAATCGAAGGGGCACCAGCCAGACGCTTGGGCGTCCTAAGAATAACAGAGCAACCCTGGAACCACTGACCGCCCAACTTCTTGTTGAATAAATAGTAAACTTCATTATGGCTTAAGCCAGGGACAGGCAAATTTCTCTAAAGGGTTACATGGTAGGTATTTTAGGCTTTGTAAACCACACTGTGTCACAACTGCGCAATCTAAGACAAAACTGCCATAAATGAGAAGTAAAATACTGAGTACAACTATGGTCCAATGAAACCTTATTTATGATCACTAACAATTGAATTATGTATAACTTTCATGTATCACAACGTATTACCCTACTTGATTTTTTTTTCAAACATTTAAAATGTAAAAACAATTCTCAGCTCACAGCAAAAGCAGACGATGGACTGGGTTTGAACTGAACCATATTTCGGTGTCCAGATAACAACCATCTAGAAAGAAAAGGAAATCATCTTGTAAAATTTTCCAAATTAACATATTAGTGATTAACAATAGTTTCCCTTCTAGCAAAGCCCTACTCCCCAGAAACAAAGCTCCTACTGGGAATTTCAGATATTAGAAACATATTAACAGGATGGGGGCACCAAGGAAGTTAGAAAAGCCTTTCTAGCGCTCCTATGTTATCACACTGATAGGGAGGGATGAAACAAAAATGTGGTCTTCTGTCTCCGCATTCAATCCCTGGTCCGGGAAGATCCCACAGGCACAGAGCAACTAAACCCATGCACAGCAGCCAGCCTGCGCCCTGGAGCCGCCCGCGGAGCCCCAACTGCTGAGCCCCGGCGATGCCGCTCCAAAGCCTGTGCACTCCGGAGCCTGTGCACTGCAGCAAGAGGAGCCTCCACCATGAGCAGCCCGAACCCAGCAGCTAGAGAGGGGCCCCTGCCCAGCAGCAGAGAGAAGCCCACGCAGCATAAAGACACAGCACAGCCATAAATAAATAAACACAACTCTTTTTCAAAAGCGTAATCTGTCTCCACATGCCAGGCTTTCCACAAACCACAGCATGCTGACACCAAGAGAAAAAGTGGAGGGAGACAATGTTGCACAGGTGGAAGATGACAGGGCAGGAATTTCAGTCCAGGTGTTCCTCCCTAAAACCTATGCACTTTGCCTTACGGACCACAAAGAAGAGAAGGCATTTAAATAGGACAGCTCCGAAAGAGCTATGCTTGATGCCAAGGAGTATAAGGAGTTTATGCAACATGACATGAACTACTCAGGTCCTATATGGGAAAGGATGGTATATGAGAGACCAAAAATATCTGGGGTGAAAACACAATCTCAGACGCTCCACACAGGAAGTTAACAGAGTGGCAATTCTATCTTAACCTCGCCCAAATCATGACTTGGAGCACTATTTCTTCTGTCATCATCACTCAAGCGTATCAGCAAGTTTTGTTCTCTAACGATAGCACCAGCGTTCCTCTTGAGAGCCCCTTGGACATCTAGGAGATCCAACCAGTCCACCCTAAAGGAGATCAGTCCTGAATATTCATTGGAAGGACTGATGCTGAAGCTGAAACTCCAATACTCTGGCCGCCTGATGGCAAGAACTGAGTCCTTGCCTGATGCTGGGAAAGATTGAAGGCGGGAGGAGAAGGGGATGACAGAGGAGGAGATGGTTGGATGGCATCACTGACTCAATGGACATGAGTCTGAGTAAACTCTGGGAGTTGGTGATGGACCGGGAGGCCTGGCATGCTGCAGTCATGGCGTCACAAGCTGGACACGACTGAGCAACAGAATTGAACTGAAGTGAATGATAGCATACCTGTTAACATTAAGACAGTTAATATGGATTGTTTGTTAATTGGAATGATTCTATAATGCCAAGTGAAAATTTCACCATTTCTATGCAAAGAAAATAATTGTAGAAGTATATTCTAGAAACTGAAGCTTAGGATTAGATGCTGAGGCCATAGGATATTCTTTAGTTTTCACATCACTGTGTATGAAGCTTGACACCAGAGTTTACATGCCATTCACATATTCTGCTATCCATTAATCTATTTAATTTTGTATTCATTTATTCAACTTTGCTGAGGACATAGTATATGCATAAAATTATGCTGACACTGAAATAGAGCATAAAGGTCAGTAAGGTTCAGCCCTCAAGTAGACTTCAAGGTATACACATCCAGAAATAGGAATAGTATAAAATACACAGGCTTAAACACCCAAAAAGCTGTCTTTATAAGCAAAGGGCAATTAGTTTTCAGAGGAAGTTAAGTCTTCCCAACCCAAGGAAGCTGAAACAGGTTTTATGAAAAGAATGGCATCATCCGGCAGAATTTTAAGGCCTGGTCCTGACCAGAGTGAGACAGCGAAGGTTCAGACGGAGCAGGAGCCAGGTCTCCTGGAACTGCCAGGGAGTCTGAGGCCACACAGGCTGATAGAAGGGCACCGTTATTCCGTCACTCACAGCAGACGGGCAAGCTTAGCGGGCTTCTCAGGAACAAGTCAGTTACTATTTTGCAAACACGTTTCTTCAGTCATTCAGCAAATTTTTAGTGGTACCTAGATCTTCATTTGCGGAGAAGGCAATGGCACCCCACTCCAGTCCTCTTGCCTGGAGAATCCCAAGGATGGAGGAGCCTGGTGGGCTGCAGTCCATGGGGCCGTGAAGAGTCAGACACGACTGAGCGGCTTCACTTTCACTTTTCACTCACACACTGGAGAAGGAAATGGCAACCCACTCCAGTGTTCTTGCCTGGAGAATCCCAGGGACGGTGGAGCCTGGTGGGCCGCCGTCTATGGGGTCGCCCAGAGTCGGACACGACTGAAGCGGCTTAGCGGCAGCAGCAGCAGGTCTTCATTTGAGCTTCCCAGGTGGGTAGGCGGTGAAGAATCCACCTGCCAATGCAAGTGACCTGATTTCAATTTCTGGGTCAGGAAGATGCCCTGGAGAAGAGGACGACAATTCACTCCAGTATTCTTGGCTGGGAAATCCCATGGACAGAAGAGCTTGGCAGGCTACAGCCCACGGAGTTGCGAAAGAGTCAGACACCACTTAGCAAGGAAATCATCAACAACAAATCTTTATTTATGAAAGAAGCTTTATAGAAATTAAAGAACCACACATATCTAGAGTACCTAAGTAGTTACATATTTTATTCTTTAATGACAATGAAGATAGAATCAAAGAAAGCTGACACAAAAGGAAGTAGCCAGAAAATAATTTACAAGCGTGAATTCTGTGGGGAATTTGGGTTTAATGATGGCAGCACTGAAGCACAAGGGAAGTTTGGAATTTTCTGGTGGTGTCTAAAGGAAAAGAAAAATTAAATTCTCATCATCCTAGAACAGTGTTGTAAAAACTAATAAAATACCACAAAAAAAAACCATGAACAGGTTAACTTTTCTTGCTCAGATTCACTAGTCAGAATGCATATATGGTCACCCTGTGTATACTAATTTTTTTTTTATATTTTCACTTTTATTGCAACCCTGAGTTCACTTTCCTGCCCCACAACCTCCTCATGGCAGCCTTCACCTCTGCATTTCTGAGTGTGTAGATGAAGGGGTTCAGCATGGGGGTGACCACCGTGTAGAACACGGCCACCAGCTTGTCCTCAGTGAAGGTGGAGGGGGGCCACATGTAGAGGAAGATGGCGGGTCCAAAGAACAAGAGGACCGCCATGACGTGAGAGGCACAGGTGGAGAGGGCTTTGCGTCTTCCCTCTGCTGAGTGGTTCCTCAAGTTGACCAGGATGACGACATAGGAGGACACCAAGAGGAGGAAGGAGAAGATGGAGAATAACCCACTGTTGGCCAACACAACGACCCCCTCAACAGAGGAGTCAGTGCAGGCAAGCTTGAATAAGGGGTGGAGGTCACAGAAGTAGTGGTCAGTCACGTTGGGACCACAGAAGGGCAACTGGAGAGTAATAATGATCTGGACCATCGAGTGAAAAAAGCCCCCCAGCCAGGAACCAGCCACCAGACGGTGACACACAGGCTGGCTCATGATGGCTGCACAGTGAAGGGGCTTGCAGATGGCCACGTAGCGGTCATATGCCATTACCGTGAGCAGGAAGATCTCAGTAACTCCAAAGAAGTGAAAGAAGAATATCTGAGCCACACAGCCCTCCAGGGAGATGGTTTTAATCTTGGAAAGTAAGTCTGTGATGAATTTAGGGACAACAGTGGAGGAGTAACTGATCTCCACCAGGGACAGGTAGCTAAGGAAGAAGTACATGGGGGAATGCAGACTCTTGCTGACTTTGACTGTCAGAAATATAAGGCCGTTGCCCACCACCGTGGCCAAGTATATGGGAAGAAACACCACAAAGCATGCTCTCTGCACCTCTGGATCCTGGAAAAGTCCAGTGATAATTAACTTGGTCACATTATTGGTCCTCGCCATGGAAGCTATTCCTGCAATGAAGCGAACGCTGATTGTAACCAATTTGCCTCACTTATGGCAAGTTAGCATAAGCCACTTTACAGCACAAACTTATTAGGAACTCACCCATTCAGCCCGTATGTATTCATTCAATTTTAAATATGGTGAATCTAATAATACTATGTAAACAAAGTTAAGGCTCAGAGAAATGGTTATGTACCCAGGATCACACAGAAATCTTCCCTGGTGGCTCAGATAGTAAAGAATCCATCTGCAATGAGGGAGACCTGGGTTCGATTCCCAGGTTGGGAAAAAACCCTGGAGGGGGGCATGGCTACCCACTCTTGTATTCTTGCCTGGAGAATCCCCATGGACAGAGGAGGCCAGCGGGGTCCAGGCTGTCCATGGGGTCGCAAAGAGTCAGACACGACTAAAGCGACCAAGCACACAGAGAGTAGTGAATTCTGGAACTCAAGACCAGACTTTCTGAAAGGAGTCCAGGGTTCTTTCTAACTTACCTTAAGATAGTGAGTTAGAATTTTGGCAGCCATTCAAGTTCAGCACCTACATTTTAACCATGTTTATTGCATTTTCATCACTCTCTCTTACTGGGGAATCTCCAAGACAGACGACTATCCTGAATCCTTCTCTCCTTCATCTCTGTGGCAGGGAATCATCTTCCCACTGATAATCCTGCTCTTTCCAAAATGTCATCAGTACTGTTCTCTTCATTCTGCCAGTCTTCAACCTACTAGGGCAAGAGTCCTTCACCAGACTTGCAGCTTCAATACCTGTTTATTTGACAAATGTTCAAACACTCTAGAGAGAATTCCACCTCCTAGTTTGTCTCCATTATTTCACTATTACTTTCTTACCTCTTGCCCCACTGCTCAAACTACTGACAGATCCTGAAATCAAAGAGCTTATCTTTTGAGAGTGCTGTTGTGGCTGACCAGCCTTGCTTGTTTTGGTTCCAGATTGGTGCATGCGTGCTAAGTCACTTCAGTCATGTCTGTCTCTTTGCAACCCCATGGACTATATAGCCCACTAGGCTCTTCTGTCCATGGAATTCTCCAGGCAAGAATACTGGAGTAGGTTGCCATGCCCTCCTCCAGGGGAGCTTCCCAACCTAGGAATCAAATCTATATCTCTTATATCTCCCTGTATTGGCAAGCAGATTCTTTACCACTAGTGCCACCTGGGGCTTCCCTGGTGGCTCAGACAGTAAAGAATCCATCTGCAATACAGGAGACCCAAGTTTGATCCCTGGATGGGGAAGATCCCCTGGAGGAGGAAATGGCTACCCACTCCAGAATTCTTGCCTGAAGAATTCCATGGACAGAGGATCCTGGTGGGCTATAGTCCGTGGGGTCACAGAGTTGGACAGGTTGGTAGCCAGCAGCAAAGTATATGATAACCAGAGTGAAGATTGCTCCATGAGTTACTCCTCTGGAGAAGATACTTCCTGACACCTCTTACACATCTAAACAGTCTTGGACTAGACTAAAGAAGTACAGATTATGATACACCTTCCACACTAAAAATGTCATATGGAGAAAGCTACCAAGAATAACCATTCCTTCCCCCATCCTGCCACAGGGGAGGCGGAGCACACTGGAAGGAGAAGTTAGAAACGCAACGATGGATCCTTCCTCTCTCTTCCTGTGAGACGCTGTAGGGAGCACAGGACCTGTACTGCCCGGGGACAACCTCTGTCTCTGTGGTCAGAGACAGGTTACCGTATGTGCTTGGTCGCTCAGTCATGTCCTACTCTGCAACCCTGTGGATTCCAGCCCACCAGGCTCCTCTGTTCATGGGACTCTCCAGGCAAGAATACGTGAATGGGTTGTCATTTCCTACTCCAGTGGATCTTCCCGACCCAGGGATTGAACCTGCGTCTCTTGGATCTCCTGCACTGGCAGACAGATTCTTTACTATTTGAGCCACCTGGAAATTCCAGGCTACTCTGTAGGGTAGGTCCAATGCTGCCATGGCTGGGTATGGACTTTAACCTAAGTCTAGAGCTCAGTTTGAGAAAGGCCACTTGGCACCAAATTTTAAACCTCAGTCTCTGTCATCACCTTTTCTAGTAGCAACGGTACTACCAAATTCCTTCTCCCTTTGCCTTGCTTCTGAATTAGTTCAGACTTCATAGAGGGAAAAGATAGATTAAGCTTTGTCAAAGTTCCAAATGATATCTGACAATCACGTTATAAGAGAAAGGAAAAACTGTTACAACCTAAATATCTGTCAAAGCCACAGCAGAACTGTCTGCCTATCCAAACAGGAGTTACAGCTATCAGCTTTCTTGGGAAGAATTACTGCTATGAGATAAAACAAGAGGAATGGCCATTTGCAGAAAAGGGGATCAGCCATCCATGGGAAGAAAAACTGTCTACCCAAGAAATAAAGGTTTCCAGGATGATAGCTGTGGCAGAGAAATTACAATGATACTCATGTCAAACACAAGCAACATTAATAAATTCATCATGATGGGGTCCTTTCTCAGTAAGAACAGTGACGTGAACACAAAGTACCCAGAATATTAAGAATATCCGGCATCATTTCAGGACTTTGGAAAACCAAGTAGCTGAAGGGTTACAAAATAAGATTGTGAAACTCCTCAAGAAGCACCAATTAACACATTCTCATTCAGGAGCCCAAGAAAGGATTTGAACAGAGATTTGAGTTGAAGTTGAGGACACTAAGCTATAGAATAATGTTGTGATCCAGAAGACACTTCAGTGGCAGCATCAGCCTCCAAGATGCCCAGGCTTGTAGCTGTGATGTCCTATGTAATCCATGCCTCCCTTTCATTCCCATGCCCAGTCCATCACCACATCCCACTAATTTTATCTTTACACCATCTCTGTGCACTTTTTTTCCAAGTTTGCTCCCACCACCTTCATATTCACTGTCAGTGGATGCTTAAGTCACCAAAGCCTCATAGTCTCTACAACCTCCCACCCTATCCATCCTGCACACTGCAACCAGAAGACTGTTTCCTAGACCCTTCCTTTCTTGGATCCTCCACTACTTGGGAGTAACCAGCAAAAGCCTAAGTGCCTGAATTTACTTTTAAAGATTTTCAGATGACGTCCTCTCAAAGGTCACCTTCTTACTCACTCAACTTCAACTCAGCTCTGTTAACTCAGAGTCGTCTCTCTCTCCCACAAGCCCACCCTGCTCATTCCCACTGCAGAGCCTCCTTCACCAGAAGTGCCTGCTCTGTGTCCATCCCCCCCCCACCCCCCCCTCCACCTCCTGTTCTTATACTGTGTGTTCAATAAATCTTGAAACTAACGTTCCAGCTCATGTGTATCTCCTCTGAGCATTGCAAATCCTTTGGTGATTATCCTTAGATGTAAGTCTGATCATGTTCCTTCTACCTAGAATCTAGAAACACCTCCCCATTGCCCGGAGAAGGAAATGGCAACCCACTCCAGTATTCTTGAGTGGGAAATCCCATGGACAGAGGAGCCTGGAGGGCTACAGTCCATGGGGTCGCAAAGAGTCCGACATGACTGAGCACGCACGCATGCCCCATTGCCCATGGCATAAATTATAATATTCTTAGCAGGGATTCCAGGTGCTTCTTAAACTGGCTATTGCATATTTTCACAACCTATTGTCACCCCCCAGATGAACCTCATACAGCTATTTGCTAACCCGGGGTGTCCTTCCTCTCTTCACTGTGTTTAATATTCCTTCTTCCTAGGTTTCTGGAGAACCTCGCTTCTATAGGAGAGAGAAATGCAATAATAAATTCTCTTCTTTGTGATATACTATACCTTACCATACTTCTTTTATAGCAATTAAAATGTGTTTTGTAATTATAGCCTCTATTTCTGTATCTTCAACTAAGAAATACACTCTTTGTGTTCAAAATTATCTGTTTAAAATTTTTCTTAAAGCTTTAATATTATTAATTGCTTTCTGGTTGATAATAATAGTTAGCATTTCAACAGTACTATGTACCAAATACATAGGTGTTCTATACACATGATTTCAATCAATTCTCAGAACATACCTCTGATGCAGGTATCATTATTATCACTCCTTTTTTACATATGAGGAAAAAGGAACACAGGTAAGTGAATTAACCAGTCTAAGATTACACAGCAGTGAAACCAGGATTTCAGCCCAAGTAGCCTGACCACTGGAGAAGGAAATGGCAACCCACTCCAGTATTCTTGCCTGCAAAATCCCAGGGACAGAGGAGCCTGGTGGGCTACAATCAGCAGGATCTCAAAGAATCAGACATGCCTGAGCAACTAAACCACACCAGCAGCCTGAGCACAGATCTTATACTCTAACCACTCCTTTTTACAACTTCTGGGTACATAATACATAAGAGAAAAGTTAAATTTAAATATTCTAGGACCAATCTGAGAGATCACGCAGCATTGCTTAGAGTCCAACATCTCCAGTCTTTATTCCTCAAAGATGGAATACTGATAGTTTCTTTTTGAAAAACCACCATTTTCTATTCTGTAGTCTATGCAATTTCTGTAGTTATTCCTCTCTTTGCTACCTTCTCCCATCCATTTCCACCTTCTCTCTGCAAATTAAAGATTAGGCTCTTCTCCAACAACAAATCACCAATATACCTGTGAGCTTTTAGAAAGCAAAGACAATGATGTCTAAGACGAATCATCAAAAAAAGAGGAAAATTCAGGTGCTCTGGATCCGGGTTGATAATTGTATTATAATATATAGGAAATAAACAAATGCCACAGAAAGCATCAGACTCAGAGATTTTTAAGATCCTGCTTTTTGTAAAGAAAAACTACCCATCCACTGGAAGTCCAAGAGTTCTGAACACATGGTTAGATCTTTGGACTATTCTAAATTATTTAAGCCATACACAATAATCAAGGGGGAGCTTCCCAGGGGAATTTCCTTTCTCTTGGGTGAAACTTTGTCAATTGAACCATGACTGAGGAAGGATTTGGAATCTGTTTCAGTTAGCTTGATGATGTTTCTTTTTTTTTTTTTTTTCAGTTTCAGGGGCGCTTTATTCTTGCCTCAGCCAAGCCTCCTGTCTTCTGGCTGTCCGCAAGCTTCCTGGCCCGGGTGTGGGAGAAGGGGCGGGGAGAGAGAAGACAGAGCTGGGGTAGGAGCGGGTGGGCAAGGTGCCTGCTTCCCTCAGCAAACCCAGCTTCCAGCCAGCCGCTGAGGCCAGAGGAGAGAAGGCGGCTCCTCTCGAGGCCTCGGAGACGCCTGCCACAGTGGGCATGCAGGAGCCAATCCTGGAGGTGAATGAACAGACTCCTGGGAGTCCAACCCAAGGCTCAAACCCAAAAGCGTCTTTCACTTTTTTCCCCAAGAAAAGTCCCTTTTGCAGAAGACACCCCGAATGACAAAGTCTCATCATTTATAGAAAATAGCCTGTCCTCATCTCCTTGCTCGTGTTCGTTCAAGCAAACACACGGCCGCTCGCTAGGAGGGCGGTGGCCGTGCCTCGAGTCCAGTCCTGGCGACACCCGGAGGCCTCGGCCCCTCAGCTGTCGTCCTCCTCCTCCGACTCTCCTTCTGACTCGGGCGCGCTCTCTGGCAAGTCATCTCCCATCTGCTGGAACTTTCCGGACTGTGCATCCCACATGTACTTGACGCTCACCTTGAATTCGGCCATCTCATACCCGAAAAGCTTCAGGACGCGGGCCTGCTCCGGGGTCAGCACGTCGCCCTCTCTGCACACCTCGTGGTCGGAGAGCAGGGTCACCACACCTTTCTTGAGGGCCGTGGGCAGGCCCAGCTGCCTCAGCTGTGGCTCCATGGAGTGGGGGAACTGCTCCAGGGGTCCCGGGTCCAGGTTCACAGTGAAAGTGGCTTTGTTCCCCGCTCGGGCATAGTCCATTTCTGTGTACTTCGTGAACCACTCATCTACTTCCTCCTTAGTGCGACTGGTGAAAAGGAGACCAACTTCGTCCCTCAGCTTCTTGCTGACCTGGTGCAGGCCGTCTTTGTACTCGTCAGATGGGCTTCGACCCAGTGCCACCGCCATCACCTTGTTTTTGCCAAAGAACATCTGACTCTGCTTCCAGGCATTGCGGATGTCCTTCAGCTTGCTGTTCCTCATGTTGGCCACGGAGAAGATGAAGAGGTACTTGTACGTGTCCACACATTTCCGAAGCTCTTCTATCAAGTTCTGTTTCAGTTCCAAGCCTTTCTTGGCAGTTTTGGTTAGGGAGACTTTCTTGTCGCGCTTGGACTTGGGCATCTTGCTGTGGCCACTTGATGATGTTTCTATAAAACTTCTGTGCACAATAATAAAGTAGTAAGAGAAGAAACTTGTATACAAATTGCCGATTCATTTGTTGTTCAGTAGAAACAAGCCCAATGTTGTAAAGCTTTTTCAAAGCAAATAAAACGTTTTATTGTAAAGCCAATAAAATATTTTTTAAAAAGTAACTTGATGGTAATTCATAAAAGCTGCATTTTTCCAGACTGGGCTGCTGAGAAAGAAAAGGAGAATAAACAGAGAAGAAAGGGGACCGGACAGGGAGCCAAGACACCCAGGCACTGGCTCCAGTTCGGGAATTAACTACCTAAATGGAGCCACGTCATCTCAGTGCTCCACCTCCCACTCTCTCCTGTTTCTACTTCTATATAATTGGCAGAATTGGGCTAGACAATCTCCACTGTACCTCCCAATTCTAACATTCATGGATCCAGGTCTAAGTCTCCCAGTCTCCTTGTGCTAAGCCTCCCCATCAATAAAATAACACTAATAATAATGTAATATAGTGGGAATTTCCTCAGGAAAAAAAATGCATCATTCACTCATCCATATATTTAACAAATAGTATCTATTATGTGCTAAACACTCTTCTAGGTGCTGGAAATTTGCTAGTAACACAAAGTCTCTAGGTTCATTGAGGTTTTGTTGTTCAATTGCTAAGTACTGTAAAACTCTGAGGTTCCACGGATTGTATGCCAGGCTCCTCTGTCCATGGGATTTTCCAGGCAAGAATACTGGAGTGGGGTGCCATTTCCTACTCCAGCGTATCTTCATAACCCAAGGAACAAATCTGTGTCTCTTGCATTGGCAGGCGGATTCTTTACCACTGAGACACCAGGAAGCCCCCTTCATTGAGGTTATGAATGAATCCCCTTCATTGAGGTTCATATATATATCAGGGCATAATGGAAATAGAGACAGATGATAAATAAATAAAACTTGACATGTAAATTAGATAGTAGTAGTAAGTCCTGTCAAAACCATGCCCAAGAAAAAGAAATGCAAAAAGGCAAAATGGTTGTCTGAGGAGGCCTTACAAATAGCAGAGAAAAGAAGAAAAGTGAAAGGCAAAGGAGAAAAAGAAAGATATATCCACCTGAATGCAGAGTTCCAAAGAGTAGCAAGGAGAGATAAGAAAGCGTTCCTCAGCCATCAATGCAAAGAAGTAGAGGAAAACAATAAAATGGGAAAGACTAGAGATCTTTTCAAGAAAATTAGAGATACCAAGGGAATATTTCATGCAAAGATGCGCTCGATAAAGGATAGAAATGGTATGGACCTAACAGAAGCAGAAGATATTAAGAAGAGGTGGCAAGAATATACACAGAAGACCTATACAAAAAAGATCTTGATGACTCAGATAACCATGATGGTGTGATCACTCACCTAGAGCCAACATCCTGGAGTGCAAAGTCAAGTGGGCCTTCCCAGAGGGATGGAATCGGGAGGGAGGCCAGAGGGGGGTTGTGGAAGGGGAACACGTTTATACCCATGGCGGATTCATGTCAATGTATGGCAAAACTAACACAATAATATAAAGAAAATAAATAAATATATAAATATAAAAAAAAAAGAAGCATCTCTACAAACAAAGCTAGTGAAGGTGATGGAATTCCAGCTGAACTATTTCAAACCCTAAAAGATGATGCTGTGAAAGTGCTGCACTCAGTATATGCCAGAAAATTTGCAAAACTTAGCAGTGGCCACTGGTCTAAAAAAGGTCAGTTTTCATCCCAATCCCAAAGAAAGGCAATGCCAAAGAATGCTCAAAATACCACACAATTGCACTCATCTCACACACTAGCAAAGTAATGCTCAAAATTCTCCAAGCCAGTCTTCAGTAGAATGTGAACTGAGAACGTCCAGATGTTCAAGCTGGATTTACAAAAGGCAGAGGAACCAGAGATAAAATTGCCAACATCTGTTGGAGCATAGAAAAAGGGAATTCCAGAAAAACATCTCCTTCACTGATTACACTAAAGCCTTTGACTGTGTGGATCACAGCAAACTGTTGAAAATTCTTCAAGAGACAGGAATACCAGGCCATCTCATCTGCCTCCTCATAAGCCTGTATGCAGATCAAGAGGCAATAATTAGAACTGGACATGGAACAACACACTGGTTCCAAATTGGGAAAGGAGTACATCAAGGCTGTATATTGTCACCCTGCTTATTTAACTTATATGCAGAGTACATCATGCAAAATACCGGCTGGATGAAGCACAACCTGGAATCAAGATTGCTGGGAGAAATATCTATAACCTAAGATAGGCAGATGACACCCCCTCATGGCAAAAAGTGAAGAGGAACTAAAGAGCTTCTTGATGAAGGTGAAGAGGAGAGTGAAAAAGCTGGCTTAAAACTCAGCATTCAAAAAATTATTACCATGGCATCCAATCCCATCATTTCATGGCAAACAGATGCAGAAACATTGGAAACAGTGACAGGATTTATTTGGGGGAATCCAAAATCACTGCAGATGGTGACTACTGCCATGAAATTAAAAGATGCTTGCTCCTTAGAAGAAAAGCTACAATGAACCTGGACAGCATATTAAAAAGCAGAGGCATTGTTTTGCCAACAAAGATCTGTAGACTCAAAGCTCTGGTTTTTCCAGTAGTCACAAACGGATGTGAGCACTGGACCATAAAGAAGCCTGAGCACTAAAGAATTGATGTTTTGAACTGTGGTGCTGGAGAAGACTCCTGAGAGTCCCTTGGACTGCAAGGAGATCCAACCAGTCCTCCTAAAGGAAATCAGTCTTGAATACTCTTTGGAAGGACCGATGCTGAAACTGAAACTCCAATACTTGGGCCATCTGATGTGAAGATCCGACTCATTAGAAAAGACCCTGATGCTGGGAAAGACTGAAGGCAGGAGGAGAAGGGGACGACAGAGGATGAGACGGTTGGATGGCATCACCGACTCAATGGACCTGAGTTTGAGCAAGCTCCAGGAGATGGTGAAGGACAGGGAAGCCTGGCCTGCTACGGTCCATTGGATCACAAAGAGTCGGACACAACTGAGCAACTGAACAACAACAAAGTCCTATCAAGAAAAATAAAACAGGTTAAGGATGATAGGAAAGCTGGTGGCTATTATTATATTACTATAGATAGTATGGTCTCTTGCTGAGACCTCTGTCTGCTATCTTGAGAAGAGGAATGGGAGATATAGGAGTGGGAAAAACAAGGAAACCTGTTAGGAGAACATCACAGTAGCTTGGTTGAAGATGCCTGTGTTTCGGGCCAGGACAGTAGCAGTAAAGGATTTAGGACGTTTTTGGATTCTGCACAAGTTTTGAAGGTACAACTCACAAGATCTGCTAGTTTTTTTATTTAAGAAAGCAAAGAAATAGAGCAATCTCAGATACCTCTAAGGGTTTAGACTAGAGCAAGCAGAGCGAAATAAGTCAGACAGAAAATGATAAACGCCATGTGCTCTCACTTATATGTGGAATCTCAAACGAAATAAGCAAACCCGAGCTCACGGATATAGAGAACAGATGGGCCGCTGTCTGAGGCTGGGGTGAGGAGAAGGCAGAAATGGATGGAGGGGTCAAAAGGTACGAACTTCCAGTAGTTACCACACACCTATCAGGGTAGTAGGGCCAGGAGCAATTTTGCCCTGACTCAGAAAAATAGCTACAAGTTTGCAGCAAAGGAAGCACTGAAGTGTATAGACTTGTGTACCCAACGTGGTAGTCACCAGCCACGTGGAGCTATTTAAATTCAAGTTCATTAAAGTTAAACAAAACTCAATTCTCCCATCATCAAAGCCACATTTAAGATGCTAATTAGCCACATGGCTAGGTGGTACCATGCATTAGAACAGGTTTAGAACATTTCCATCATCACTGAGCCTTCTCATGGAGCATGGATCTAGACCACAGCTGCTTCAGAAAAAATAAAATATTTTCCAAGAACATAGCTCCATGCAGGCAAGACCTTCTCCCTCCTGTGTATCGTTACACACCTCTAGCATTTAGAACAATGTCTGGCACGTAGTACATGGCCTTTAAGTTTTATTGAATAAGTTATTAAATGAATCTAAAAGCCCTGAAATGAGTGGATATTAAGTAAATTGTGCTACAATTAGACTTTGTGATATTACCAACCCATCATAAATAACTTTTAAGAAAAAAATTTTAATCGCTTGGGAGATTGACGTGTGACTGAGTACCTGAGAATATGGGCCAATCCTTGTGCCCACTCTCTCCTTCCTCTTTGAGACCGGAACAGAGAGCTAATTTTAGCTAAACATAATCCCACACACCATAAAAGATTATAGTTTCCAGGCTCCCTCAAATTAAGGCTCACCATGTGATTAGTGTCAGTAGAATAAGATGAAAGCAAAATTTCTGTGTGGGCCTTTAGGAAAGTCTCCCAAAAGAGAAAATGATGTTTTAATTTTGTGGCTGCAGTCACCATCCACAGTGATTCTGGAGCCTCAGAAAATAAAATCTGTCACTGCCAGGTTCAGCCTCTAGTCAGGGGACTAGACTATGCGAGCCACAGTGAAGACCCGGTGCAGCCAAATAAATAAAGATGTGTTTTAAAAGCAAGAAGCTACTATCATATTAGACAGGACCAACAGAAGGCATCACCAGCATAGCATGAGTTCTACTGAACAGCATCCATATGGAGTCTCAGCATCCCTTGAGGTCACAGGCTGAAGCTCCCTGCTGAAGTAATACATCCGGAATAGATATATACTCAGTCTCAATTTCTCATAATATTGTTGGACCGCCACAACCAAGCTGGATTTTCTCCCTCTGTACTTATGTATTTCTATCTCATAAGTTGCCCTTACTTTCTACTATATACAATCAACTCTATACCAAAAACAACACAAATAATAAATGGGGAAAATGTAGTACTTGCAAAGTGGTTTGCAGCATGCTATCAAATTTTCTTTAGTAAATGTTTTTATTTTTTTTCTTTAACATACTTTTTAATGCTGAGACAGCATCAACCATTGAGAGCTAATTCTGTGACCCCTGATACTGAGTGGTATCATTAGACTGTTGCTTCTGTGAATTGAGTAGGCATCTTTAAGAGTTTACAATGCTCTCTGTCTCTTAAAACAATGAGAACAATGCTTTCCTTTGCTCCTTTGCTTTTCCAACGAGACCAGAATGAAGTGAGTGATTAATTCTCAATAGACCCACCATGTCTCCACCCTCAGTAGGCGAGATAGTCCCTGAGGATCGTGGAGATACATTCAGAGCAGATACTATCTGCCCATAAAGTATTCAGTGACTCAGAGCTCATCAACGATGTTTTCTGTAGCTCTCAGTAAGGACACTAAAGCTGCACATGAGTAAGAAGCTCCTGTCACAGCCTGCATCCTATATTCCTAGCAAGGCATCAAGGGAAAGGGGGCTTCACGAAGTTTAGCTCTGGATCAGATGCTTTCAAATATACATGAACAAAATGAAGTGCATCAGCATGAAAGATCAATGGGGAAGTCATGTGACAGTCACCATCCACTTAACAAATATTTATTGAGCACCCACCATGTGCCAGTTACTGTGCTACGTACCTAAAGCAATTAAGCAGCAAAGGATGCTTATCCCAAAGAAGCTTCAACACAAGTATTAGAATAAAGGACAGAGTATGGTGTAGAAACATATGTGGACATTACCTGCCTCTCATTCATCCTTCAAGTTGGAACTAGTAAGAAACTTCTACATTCTATATTTATTCACTATGGATAAAGCTTTGTTGAAATGTTTGACTTGACCTTTCTCTATTGATAGTTAGAATTTATGACATTTTTTTAATTTATTGATGGTAAACATTGTGAGAGGAGATTTAAGGACTGTCTTTTGTGTCAGCATGTCACAGGAACTGAAATTTCTCCAGGGACTTTTCTGATACTTGTGCTCAAATGATCTATGGTACAAGATGCTAAAACAACCAGAAGAACAGAAAAATCCCTGGGTGCAATTTTCAGAGACACACTTATCGATGTTGGGCTTCCCCGGTGGCTCAGCAGGTAAAGAATCCACCTGCCAATGCAGGAGATGCAGGAGTCAAGGATTCAATTCCTGGGTTGGAAAGGTCCCCTGGAGGAAGAAATGGCAACCTACTCCAATAGTCTTGCCTGGAAAATCCCATGGAGAGAAGAGCGTGGCAGGCTACAATCCATGGGGTCACAAGGAGTTGGACACGATTGAGTAACTTAACAGGCATCCATGTGAGAAGAGTAGATCAGATTTTTACTCTCCTCCCCAAACATCCCAAGATAATTCCTCTATTTGGTTTCCATATTTAACTAAGTGTTGGTTGTCATCACTAGGGAGGTTGAACCAAGAGGGGAGAATGAAGAAGGAAAGAGGGGGAAAAAAAGAAGGAAAGAAAGAAGGGAGGCAAGGAGTGATGAAGAAAGAAGGAAGGAAGGCAATCATAGGAATAAGTGATTTATCCCTAAAACACTTGTTAAAATATTCTCCTTTGCATTTGCACTTAGTTTGAGTCTTAATATTTTCTAATCTCATGATGTTGGATATAATGAAGCCAATCTGACCTCTGTCCTTTGATCATTACACTGGATTAGTGGGGAATCTTTGCTTACTTGCAACTCCACAAACTATACAGTCCAAGGAATCCTCCAGGCCAGAATACTGAAGTGGGTAGCTGTTCCCTTCTCCAGGGGATCTTCGCAGCCCAGGGATTGAACCCATGTCTCCCACACTGCAGGTGGATTCTTTACCAGCTGAGCCACCAAGGAAGCCCTTGCTTACTTAGGGAGAATCATAGCAGCAGGAACACTGAGTCCTTACATTTGTTTCTGCCATTTGTGTATGTCCCACTAAAATCAAAATCCATTTCAAGAACAGAGAATAATCACAGATTTTTTTTTAATCATTTTCCCATTTTCGCTCCACCCATGAGTTTTCCTTTTTGCCCCACAACCTCCTCATGGCAGCCTTCACCTCTGCATTTCTGAGTGTGTAGATGAAGGGGTTCAGCATGGGGGTGACCACCGTGTAGAACACGGCCACCAGCTTGTCCTCAGTGAAGGTGGAGGGGGGCCGCATGTAGAGGAAGATGGCGGGTCCAAAGAACAAGAGGACTGCCGTGATGTGAGAGGCACAGGTGGAGAGGGCTTTGCGTCTTCCCTCTGCTGAGTGGTTCCTCAAGTTGACCAGGATGACGACATATGAGGACAACAAGAGGAGGAAGGAGCACAGCGCAATTAATCCACTGTTGGCCAACACAACGACCCCCTCCACAGAGGTGTCAGAGCAGGCAAGCTTGAATAACGGCTGGAGGTCACAGAAGTAGTGGTCAATCACGTTGGGACCACAGAAGGGCAACTGGATGGTGATGAGAATCTGAATTATGGAGTGGAAAAAGCCCCCACACCAGGAACCAGCTGCTAGTATGTGACACAGTTGACGGTTCATAATGCTCATATAATGAAGAGGTTTGCAGATGGCGACATAGCGGTCATAAGCCATTAGCACAAGCAAGAGGATCTCAGTGACCCCGAAGAAGTGAAAGAAGAATATCTGAGCCAGACAACCCTCCAGAGAGATGGTTTTAATCTTGGAAAGTAAGTCTGTGATGAATTTGGGGACGATTGTAGAGGAGTAACTGATCTCCACCAGGGACAGATAACTAAGGAAGAAGTACATGGGGGAATGCAGACTCTTACTGATGCTGACAGTCAGAACAATGAGGCCATTGCCCACCACTGTAGCCACGTACATGGGAAGAAACACCACAAAGCACGCTCTCTGCACCTGTGGATCCTCAAAAAGACCGCTGAAGATTAACTCAGTTACATTATTTGTACTCGCCATGGTATCCACTCGAAGAAGATGGATTTAAGAGAAGAGACCTGTGATGAAACAAACAATCATAACACCCAGTCCTTCATGTTTACTTAGCACTCACCTGTTGATGGAACTCCTTCACACGTAATATCTGACTGGTTAATTTATTTAATCACTAATATAGTAAATGTTTGTTCAGTAGCCCACTTTATGCAAGATGTGATTCAACATACCTCACAAAAACTCTATAATCTCCATATTCTAAGTGAGAAAACTGAGGCTCAGAGAGATTGAGAATTAACCAAGACTTCCAGCAAGAAACAGATTCAGAACAAGAACCAGGTTATTTTATTCTAATATGTTATTTCAAGGAAACCACACTGAAAAAAATAATTACTATCTTCAGTATTAATAGCCACCTAAATACATATTAATGACTATCATATACATATCAATTAATATATATGTTAATGACAAATAATTATCCCATTCCCATCATACCTTTGTGTTAGAAATTCTCAGGTGAACTTCTGCTCCTGAATCTCTTGTTTTCTCCTTTTATTCCCCAGTAATGTCAATTCCATTGATAATCCTCCCTTTCTAAAGAATGCCTTTGATATTTTATTTGTGTAAGTTAGACAAGTTTCTGAATTATTTCAGACCTATGGTTTCACTCAATCCCACAGCTTCATGAATTTTTACCAAAATTTTTTGAAATTTTTGACACTGAAGACCAAGGTAAAAATCTAGGAGTTGTTGAGAATATAGCTCACTATCAAAGACAGTTTAAAAATAATACATTCACTTAAATATAATATTATATATTATATTAATATTATAATACATTCATTTAAATATAAAACATTCACCAGTTTGCTATTTTCTGTCTTCCAGATTCCCTGCCATTGAGAAACATTTTTTGCCAGCAGGAGGTAAGGATTTACTTTAATTCAACTCTTTGACCAAATATTTTATTAAGGACCTCCCAGGTGCCTCAGAGATCCAGGCTGGATGAAAGAAGAAAGATGGCTCTCACCCTTAGGAAGCTTGCAGCTTCATGCAATTAAATGGCACATTTATTAATGAGGCAGAGAAGACCGTCAAGACTTCCTCTGCTTTTAAAACTACTTTGAAATATCTCATCCTCCTATTTTTTCCTCTGTCGCTTTTGTGCATCCATAGTGAAATAGATTAATCACCTCCTTTCTCTCCCCAGTTTTTCTCTTGATGAGAATTTGAAGACATATACAAGGTGAAAATATGCTAAGAGAATCCTCAGTAAGTTACTTGGCTAAAACTGGGGAAGAACTGGGGCATTAAGAGGTTAAGGGGGGGGAACACCCAGAAAACACAACTGACCAGGAGGGATGAAGCAAGATGGAGTCCCCTTAGTCAAGCCTGGGACTCTGCGATGACGTAAAAGGGTGGGCTGGGGGAGGGGAGGAAGGGGATATATGTATAGCTACGGCTGGTTCGTGTCGTCGTGTGGCAGAAACCAGCACAGCATTTGAAGCAATTTTCCTCCAATTAAAAAATAAATTTAAAAAAAAGATGGGGCACCCTTACTGGTTCAGGGAAATAAAAAGAAGGAAGGTGTTAAAAACAACCAAAGAGGCTGTGAAGTAGTTCTGTGCCCTAAGGAGACAAGCACGCGGCTACCGGGCGTTCACCGCTCTCACGGTCAAGCTACAGCATCAGACACTGCGGCCCTTCGTGCAGCTTCTGCCGTGGTGAACATGTTATAAGCCTCTCCTCACGTAAATCTTCCTATCTCTTTGAGGCAGTGAATGGAAAGGTGAGGAAGCTGTGACTCAGAGAGACTAAGTTACTCACCCAAAGAAACACAGTTCATGAGTGGCTAAGTCCAGGCCGAACCCAGGTCAGTCCAGAAGAGGGAGGAAGAGCCTCCTTCACCATGGGCAACGGAGGGACCTGAGGGAAGAGAGCTAATAAGGAAAGGGCGTAATACATGGGTGACGTTGTTCTAGTGAAGATAAAAGTACTACAGTTCCCGCCCTCGTGTGGCTCAAGGAAAAACACAGCCTTAGCTATTGGTTCGGTCTCTGACGCCACAATATTCTAACAGGAGTACCTGATCCTTAGGTGAAGAAATCTGTCCGTATGCCTTAGAGTCTTGAGTAGACGTCAGAGTCTAGTGTAGTGAGCGCTAAAACAGGACAAGGTCGCCAAAAGGGGCACGTCTTCAACAAAGTTGGAGGAACAGATAGAAAGGCAATATCAGCGCCTCAGGGGGAGTTCCCGGAGCCTCTTATTCATGGGCAATGGATAAAAAATTGTAAAATAAGCAACATCAATCATCTTACTTGCCCCCAGGGGTAAAGAAAGCCAACTTCTAAGAGAGAAAAGCAACACCCAGGTTTTATAAAGTGACCCATTCCCAGGCACCTTGTATGTCTACTTAACCTAGTCCAAGCTGCCACCCTCTCGTGGCTGGATTACTACCATGTGCTCCTAACTGATCTTGCTGCTCCCACTTTCTCTCCTAAAGTTTGTTCTCCAGACAGCAGAGTCAGCAAGATCCTCTTAAAAGATCAGTCAGACTGTATCTCACACATACGTCTTCAAAAAAGGAAAAAACAGCCTCCCTACCAAAGTCGTTCTTGGATCCCACAGGGATAAAAAGCTACAGAGTCCTTCCCACAGTCTGTTACGTGGTTCCCACCCTTTCCCTGGCCACTGACCCACCCCATCACTCTTCCATTTCCTCCGTGTTTTTCAACCACAGGATGTAGGACACAGTAGGGACTATCCAGACTCATTCTAGGGTCTTGACCAACATGTAATGTCATGGCATAGCATAAGACTGTCAGTAAACTACAGCTAAAAGTGATCAACTTCTTGTTATACGATTTGACTTGATATTTCAGTTTTGATAGCTAGAATCTATGCCATTATGATCTTTTGGTGGAGGGAATAGTTCCAGGTTCACTGATCGCTGGACGAGGGAAGCAAAATACAGTAAGGACACCTGGTCGAGCTGACTCTCACTCTCCCACCAGATCGGTCTAGAGAAGCGGTTGTAAGAGCAGGTATTGCAGCTGGCACCAGTCCTTAGCGCTGTCACCACATACCATGTGTCCTTGGGAACAGGTTTTCTCATTTTCTTAGAATGGGGTAACAATTCATATGTGACATGTTTGTTGCATGAATTAGATATGAGAAAATATATAAAGCACTTAAGAGGGTTGCCTGGCAAACAGGAAGTTCTCAATCAATAGGAGCTATTATTAGCTCAGACTTCCTGGTATTTATTTACATTTCTCTCTGGTTTCTCTTTCCCCCTGGCCCAAGAGAAAGACAGTCGGTAACTAATTACCTCTCTGCCCTCTATCACTTCTCCAGATAAAACCCTTACTGTGGAATTAAAGATTATAAAATAACCCGTGGGCTGCATGTAAAAACCGAGATAGGTAAATGATGGTCTAGACCCTAAGGAGTCAGAATTTTCTCCTATAACTTCGGGGCTTCCCAGGTGGCTCAGTGGTAAAGAATCTGCCTGCCCGTGCAGGAGACACCAGAGCCTTGGGTTCGATCCCTGTGTCAGGAAGATCCCTAGAAGGAAACCGTAACCCATTTCAGTATTCATGCTGAGATAATCCCATAGACAGAGGAGCCTGGCTGGCCACAGCCATGGGGCCACAAAGAGTTGGACACAGCCGAACACACACACAAGAATGAGCATAGAGTCCCAGTGAGAGAAATCTAATAAGGACATGATAATAAAGTGGTAGAGAGCCTGAAGGGTTATTGCTGTAAGCTCAAGTTACATCACAAGAGCCTCCTTCCCACTTTGGACCTCCAAGTGGTATTTCTTGGAATCCCAGAATGTGAAAACCAAAAAAAAAAAAAAAAAAAAAACTTTAGGAAACATCCTGTCCAGTCCTCTCCTTTTTATAGAAGGAGAAACCAAGATCCAGAGAGGAAGAGTGACTCACCCCAGCTCCCCTAGTGATTCAGAGCCTCTCATGTTCCTTCAAGCTGTGAGATCCTCCAGGCACGCCGTTACCTACCTGGTATGGGTAATGTTCCATATTAGAGAAGGAGTTGAACATGAGCGGTTTTCTCCTTAGGCACAGGAAATATTTCTCCTTCTGTTGCAAGAACTCTTCACTCAAACAGACGTCCTGGGCTGAGGAGAGAAGGTTCTCTTCTCAGCAAAACCCTTCCACTGGGCTTCTTTCTTTGCACTGAAGGCCCCTAGTGAGTTAATCCACCTCATCTCAGCCAAGGTACCAGGTGTGGTGAGACCAAAGAAATTTTAGAGCTGAAAAGAAATCTGTAGACTGTTAACTCAGCCTTCTCATGAAGCAACTGAGGGCCAGAGAGTTTAACTGACTTCTCAAAGTCATACAGCTATTTTTCGGTCAAGTTGCTGAGGCACTGTTTCTGAAATACTGGGATTATCTCAGTTATTTTGATTTTGTGATTGCTGTTGCCAATTAGCAGTATCAATTTTGCTACCATATGACAAAACCCCCACAGCCCTGTGATCTTTTAGAAAATTAACAGCCTATGGTGATGTGGATAAATCACAAAGGGAAAGATTTAGGAAATTGGTCCATAGCCAATCTTTAGATCAACTATTTAGAAACAGGAAAATAGCCTCCAAAAACAGCTAACCAGTAAGCTTTAGGTCCTGCTGTTGGTTTAGGAAGCCTACTCGTTCTCTAGAAAACCAAAGGTGGTTTTTCAATATGGAGATGTCTGAACTGTTTAAAATAAATTGAGCCACGTGCTGTGATCAAGGGACCAAATTTCCCCATGGCTTTTTGTCTCTAGTGTGAAACTTTTCCAAGAAACAGAGTTAAGAAAAAGTTCAAAATGTGTGTCAATTAATTTAGAGAACTTCGAGAAGTTAACAAACATCCAGTAATTATGCTCTGAGAGAGAGAAACTAAAAACACGACATTAGGAGAGTTTTTGCCCCAACTTTCTGAGCTACCATGGCAGTATGAGTCTGAAGGGAGAAAAGGGGACTGGTCCAGGGGAAGGGACTACAAGCTGGATGGCTTTAGGCAAGCTCTTTCATCTCTATGGGTTGCAGTTCCACAGACATAAAATGACAGAATTGGACTAGATTTTCTTTCATCTCCCTTCTCACTCTAACAATCTGTGCTTCAAGGTCACTTAGACTTAAATACCACACAAGCAATGATGATGATCATGATCAAAATAATAATAATAATTGCCACTTATTGAGTACCCAACACGTACCAGGCACTACACGGGACGTTTTGTAACCGTAGTCTCTTATAGTCACAGCAGTCCTACAGGGCCAGTTTTCTCTCTTTTTGTATTTAGTGTACAGATCGACACTTCTTTTTTTAAAACTTTCATTGGAATATAGTTGATTTACATTGCTGTGTTAGTTTCAACAGCAAAGTAAATGAGTTGCACGTATACATGTAGCCACTCATTTTAGGGTTGTTTGTTTTTTTAAATTATTTTCCCATCTAGCCTATGGAAATATTGACTAGAGGTCCCTGTGCTATAGAAAAGCTTCTTATCAGTTACCTATTTTATATAAAGTAGTGTGTATATAGGGCTTCTCTGGTAGTTCAGCTGGTAAAGAATCTACCTGCAATGCAGGAGACCCTGGTTCAATTCCTGGGTAGGAAAAAGCCCCAGAGAAGGGATAGGCTACCCACCCCAGTATTCTTGGGCTTCCCTGGTGGCTCATATGGTCAAGAATCCACCTGTAATGTGAGAGACCTGGGTTTGATCCCTGGGTTGGGAAGACCCACTGGAGGAGGACATGGCAACCCACTCCAATATTCTTGCCTGGAGAATCCCCATGGACTGAGGAGCCTGGTGGGCTGCAGCCCAAGGAGTCACAAAGAGTCAGACACAACTGAAGCAACTAGGTATAAATATATACCATTATATATAATCTCATAGTAATCTCAAACTAAAAATCTATGATAGACATATACTTAAAAAGAGAATGTAATTCAAACATAACACTATAGTCATCAAATCATAAGAGAAGAGCACAAAAGAAAGAAACAGGAATGAAAAATAACTATAAAAACAATCACAAGACAATTAACAAAATGGTAATAAATACATAACTATCAATAATTAATTTAATATAAATGGACTGAATATTTCGATCTAAAGGCATAAAGCAGCTAAGTAAATAGAAAAAGCAAGATTAATATACAGGCTGCTGATAGATTCACTTCAGATCAAAGACACACAGACTGAAAGTGAAAGAATGGAAAAAAATATTCTATGAAAATGGAAATCAAAAGAAAATGTGTATAGCAATGCTTATATCAGTCAAAATATGCTTTAAAAGACTGTAATAATGATAACCCTGTATGCGAGACAGCAAAAGAGCAGATATATAGAACAGTCTTTTGGACTCTGTTGGAGAGGGCAAGGGTGGGATGATATGGGAGAACGGCATTGAAACATGTAAATTATCACATGTGAAATGAATCACCAGCCCAGGTTTGATGCATGATACAGGGTGCTCAGGGCTGGTGCACAGGGATGACCCAGAGGGATGGAATCGGGAGGGAGGTGGGAGGGGGGTTCTGGAAGGGGAACGCATGTATACCCATGGCGGATTCATGTCAATGTATGGCAAAACCAACACGATAATGTAAAGAAAATAAATAAATAAATAAATAATTTTTTTTTAAAAAGACTGTAATAAGAGACAAGGAAAATATACAATGATGAGAGGTCATTCCAAGAAGATGTGAAATTATATGTGCACTCAGCAGAGGAGCACCTGAATACATAAAGCAAAGGTTAATAGACAAGAAGGAAGTGGGGGCTCGTACTCAGCCCCCCACCCATCTCCATCTCCTCCTCACCGATCCCCTCTGGCAGCCACTGGTTCACGCTCTGTACCTATGACTGTTTCTGTTTGGCCATGCCTGTTCACCTGTTTTGTTTATTATTGTGTTCTATAAGAGAGGGGCGTCTGTTTGAGGGTTTGTGCTTTTCCCACATGCCTCCTATTCTCCTCATCCAGGCTTATATCTTCAGTTTCCTGCCCTGTAAGACTGGGTAGGTTATAAATAACAGAAATTTTACAGATCTGAAGGCTGGAAAGTCCAAGATGAAGGCGCCAAAGGATTCAGTGTCTGGTAAAATCCAAATTATATAAAAAGGACTTCTACAGATCAGTAACAGAAGATAATTAACCTAAAAATGAAAGAGAAAAAAAATACATAGGGGCCTTTTACAAAACTATCAAAATGGCATGAAAGTCAAGAAACAGCATTTGATCTTAAAATATTCTAAATCAAAACAGTAAAAGACACAGATTTTAAAATAAAGTTACTCCTTGGAGTTCAAGGATAGACAATGGGGTAGGCTAGAGAATAAGCACGCAGATTTAAGTTATTCAGAATGCTCAACACTTGGATTACATTATGGCTTACAGGCATTTACTTATTAAAATAACACTGAGCAGGTTGTGCCTGGAACAATGATGGCTGAGAGCCTCAGAACAACAGTCCTGATCACATCAGTTCAGTTCAGCTGAGGCCCTAAACACAGAGCAAAAAGCCATGCAACGCCTTTAAAGTGCCTATAATAACGCAGAACACATAGTATTTAGCCAGTGGAATCCGTTATAGTTAAATTAAAGGATGGGTATCCTTGGTGAGCCACATCCACGGACCATAACAAGCAGTCGTCTCCCAAGAGGGTTCCCACGTTGACCAATGCAGTGGGGAAAGTTTTGTGTATCTTTAGTCAGAATTTTCAACAGGGAAAGCAGCTCGGAAGGCTCAAGGGAGCTCATTCCTCAGAATAGGGACAGCACAGCCTTCTCTAGGTATCAAGGGGCATTTCCTTCTCCTTCTCAAGCCATAGCATTTGGATTTGAAGGAGCCGTAACTGGGACTCGTGCCCAAATCTACACTGAGGTGACGAGCAACTCTGGATCTCAGAAAGTTAGTTAACTTTGGGATGTTCTCGGTCACATATTTCTATTCTATATTTATCCTCTGTCCTTCCTGTTTACTGAAAACCTGCCAAGATCTTAACAATGTAAAAACTTAGCTTTGCTTTAGGCATCAAGACAAACGACCTTGCTTTGTGACCAAGGCAGGAATCCTAAGGAATAAACGGGAGGCTGTTTTTCAGGAGACACCAAGTAATCTCAGAGATGATGGTTTTACATATTAAGATCAAAATAAACAGAAGATACCAAAGGGGTCAAGAAACGCGTCTACAACAGACTTTTGGAAAGCCCCCTCTTTCAGGACAAGCGTGCTGATAGATTTTCTCAGGGATTGAGCATCCAGTCAGGCAGTGGAATTCAGCATCTGGAGAAGCCGAAAGTCTCATCCATTAGCCTTTGCCTCGGTCCACACTCAGCTACTGATGGAAAGCTTCTGGCACATGCGGGAAAATCCAAGTGCTGCAGCACCACTAGGCAGTAACAGTGTGGGGAAGGAAGGCGGGTAAAAGATCCTGCTGAGCCCCAGACTCTGGCAGGAAAACGGGAGAGCTTGAATGTGCTTCTCCACGGTCAGAACCCTTTTCTAAGACTGTGCCTGTCCTACAGTCAAAACGACTGTTTAGTTATAAGCCGGTAGGCCTACCGAGGGCAGAGATATCAGGACTCCACTAATTGATCACAGAGTACTGGTGTCCATCTTGGTTAATTACCTTTTAGTTAAGCTAATTAAAGTGGCAGTTCTCTCCCAGAGACCCTAGAAGAATAAAGACCTCAAAAGTGAAAGTGGCCCAGTCGTGTCTGACTCTTTGAGACCCCATGGACAATACAGTCCATGGAATTCTCCAGTGAAAAATACCGGGGTGAGTAACAGTTCCCTTCTCCAGGGGATCTTCCCAACCCAGGGATCAAACCCCAGTCTCCCACATGCAGGCAGATTCTTTACCAGCTGAGCCACCAGAGAAGCCCAAGAATACTGGAGTGGGTAGCCTATCCCTTCTCCAGCAGATCTTCCCAACCCAGGAATCAAAGTGGGGACTTCTGCATCGCAGGTGGATTCTTTACCAACTTGGCTACCAGGGAGGCCCAAGAAGCCCTCAAACATGACCATAATATCTAATTTAATTGTAGCAACACTGTGGAGTATGTAGAACTAGTCCCACTATTCTCATAAGAAATAAAACCCAGTAAGGAAAACTAAGTTTATCTACAGTCATAGCAGGTCATTGGTAGAACAAAGACTCAATTGTTATCAAATATTGCCTTAGTCTGTGCTACATTATATCACTTAAATGTAAAATTTCCATTGGCCTTTAAAAAATATGAACCTTCCTATTAAGAAGACCTAAAACCTATTTTCACTTTCATGCATTGGAAAAGGAAATGGCAACCCACTCCAGTGTTCTTGCCTGGTGAATCCCAGGGACGGGGCAGCCTGGTGGGCTGCCGTCTACGGGGTCGCACAGAGTTGGACACGACTGAAGTGACTTAGCAGCAGCAGCAAACCTATTATTAGTTCTATGTATTTCAGTGTGTTAAAACAACTAAATTAGATATTATGGTCACACACTGAGACCAGAGCCTAGTCCTCAGTACAGCCCTGTGGAAAACAAACAGGATACAGGCCACGTTGTCATTTTAAATACTTTTGTAACCACATAATAAAAGCAAAAGAAATAGGTAGAATTTATTTTTGTAATCTAATGGAGAGAGTGCCTGAAGAACTAAGGACAAAGGTTCGTGACGTTGTAGAAGAGGCAATGATCAAGACCATCCCAAAGAAAAAGAAATGCAAAAAGGCAAAATGGCTGTCTGAGGAGGCCTTAAAAATAGCTGAGAAAAGAAAAGAAGTGAAAGACAAAGGAGAAAAGGAAAGATATTCCCATTTGAAGGCAGAGTTCCAAAGCATAGCAAGGAGAGAAAAGAAAGCCTTCTTTCACAATCATTGCAAAGAAATAGAGGAAATCAATAGAATGGGAAAGACTAGAGATCTCTTCAAGAAAATTAGAGATACCAAGGGACCATTTCATGCAAAGATGGGCTCAATAAAGGAGAGAAATGGTGTAGACCTAACAGAAGCAGAAGATATTAAGAATAGGTGGCAAGAATACACAGAAGAACTATACAAAAAAGATCGTCATGACCCAGATAACCACGATGGTGTCACTCACCTAGAGCCAGACAACCTGAAGTGCAAAGTCAAGCGGGCCTTAGGAAGCATCAATAGCATCACAAAGCTATTGGAGGGGATGGAATTCCAGCTGAGCTATTTCAAGTCCTCAAAGATGATGCTTTTAAGGTGCTTCACTCAATATGCCAGGAAATTTGGAAAACTCAGCAGTGGGCCCCGGACTGAGAAAGGTTAAGTTTTCATTCCAATCCCAAAGGCAATGACAAAGGATGTTCAAACTACCGCATAATTTCACTCATCACACAATGCTAACAAAGTAATATTCAAAATTCTCCAAGCGAAGCTTCAACAGTACATGAACTGAGAACTTCCAGATGTTCAAGCTGGATTTAGAAAAGTCAGAGGAACCAGAAGTCAAATTACCAACATCCGCTGGAGCATAGAAAAAGCAAGAGAGTTCCAGAAAAACATCTACTTCTGGTTTATTGACTATGCCAAAGCCTTTGACTGTGTGGATCACAGCAAACTGTGGAAAATTCTTCAAGAGATGGGAATACCAGACCATCTCACCTGCCTCCTGAGAAACCTGTACACAGGTGAAGAAACAACAGTTAGAACCAGACATGAACAACAGACTGGTCTCAAACTGGGAAAGAAATACATCAAGGCTGTATATTGTCACCCTGCTTATTTAACTTATATGCAGAGAACATCATGAGAAACCCTGGACTAAATAAAGGATAAGCTGGAGTCAAGATTGCTGGGAGAAATATCAGTAACCTCAGATATGCAGATGACACCACCCTTATGGCAGAAATTGAAGAAGAATTAAAGAGCCTCTTGATAAAAGTGGAAGAGGAGAGTGAGAAAGCTGGCTTAAAACTCAGCATGCAAAAACTGAGATCATGGCATCCAGTCCCATCCCTTCATGGCAAATAGATAGGGAAACAATGAAAACAGTGACAGACTTCATTTTCTTGGACTTCCAAATCACTGCAGATGGTGATTGCAGCCATGAAATTAAAAGATGCTTACTCCTTGGAAGAGAAGCTATCACAAACCGAAACAGCATATTAAAAAGCAGAGACATTACTTTGCAGACCAAGGTCCATCTGGTCAAAGCTCTGGTTTTTCTGATAGTCACGTATGACTGTGAGAGCTGGACCATAAAGAAAGCTCAGTGCCAAAGAATTGGTGCTTTTGAACTGTGGTGTTGGAGAAGACTTTTGAGAGTCCCTTGGACCACAAGGAGATCCAACCAGTCCATCCTAAAGGAAATCAGTCTGGAATATTCATTGGAAGGACTGATGCTAAAACTGAAGCTCCAATACTTTGGCCACCTGATGTGAAGAACTGACTCATTGGAAAAGACCCTAATGCTGGGAAAGATTGAGGGAGGGAAGAGAAGAGGATGACAGAGGATGAGATGGTTGGATGGCATCACCAACTCAATGGAGATGAGTTTGAGTAAGCTCTGGGAGTTGGTGATGGTCAGGGAGGCCTGGCATGCTGCAGTCCATGGAGTTGCAAAGAGTCGGACATGACTGAGTGACCAAACTAAACTGAACTGATTTTTGTAATATTAAAATCTTGTTTAACTCAATTATACAAATTTTTATGATGTCAAACATTTTATATCACTTAACTTTTAAAAATTAAATTGAAATTGAAAGTTCAGTTTTTTAATCACACTGTCCATACAGCAGGTATTCAGCATTCACAGTGAGAGACCCTATTCCACACAGCAGGCAGAGTAGGCACTCAACTAATTACTATAAGCAGAGGTGTGAAGAAAACATGGCTACAGCAGACCAGACACCGGGAAACTACTGGTAATATTATCAGCTGTGATTAAGGCCTCACGCTTATTTTTTTTAATGCCTTAATTTCAGAGACATGGATACTGAAGTTGAAATGATGTGATGACAAATTTCCACTAAAATAATTTGGAACAAAAAAGTAAGGAAAAAGAGAGATCCATGAAGCAAATGTGCTAAAATAATTTTACCTCAGAATTATTGTGGTAAAAATGGTAAAATCATTTTTTAATCTGGGTAATGAGATGGTTAGATAGCATCACTGACTCAGTGGACATGAGGCTGAGCAAAGCTCTGAGAGATACTGAAGAACAGGGAAGCCTGGGGTGCTGCAGTTCATGGGGTTACAAAGAGTCAGACATGACTTAGAGACTAAACGACAGCAACAGGTATATGAGCACTGATTATCTCTATTCTGTGTATATTTGACAAGTTTCATAACAAAATGTAGGTACTGGAAATTGAGTTGGAAAACCAAAAGGCATAATTCAGTGAGCACTTCCAAAATGCTGGACTAGGTTTGGTACTTGAAACAATTCTCTCAAGTAGTCAGTAGCTACTTGAAAGATGAAGTTTAAAAAAGCTTAAATGACTTGCCAAATAAACCAACACAAAAGTAAATACACATTGTCTCACCTTTATACATCTTTGGTTCAAAGGGAGACAAAAACAGTAAAAGAAATAAATCATATTCAATGACAGTGATTCTTTGTATGGAAGGGATAACCCTAAATTTCATGATATAACATTAACTGGAGGAGACCCTGGTGTTCTCTAGAGGGACTGACCCTCTAGAGTCAATCCTTTGACCAAAGAAATTAGGTCTCAGTGAAGACAAATAACTTAGCCCAGATCTCACAGTTGGTCATTGTCAGAGGCACTACTAAATCTAATTGAGAACTGGTACCTCCCCAAATCCTATAGCAATTAACGTCAAGTAGAATCTGAAGATTTGAGTATCTTGCAAATGGTATTTCCATTTTGTGAAGCCTCTATGCACTTTCTCCAACTTCTAAACAGATGAGAAGAGACAAAGGGTGAAGTCCCAGAATAATATAATAATCTAGTGACAAAACTCATCATTCAAGAAACTGAGATCATGGCATCCAGTCCCACCCCTTCATGGCAAATAGATGCAGAAACAGTGGAAACAGTGACAGACTTTATTTTCTTGGACTCCAAAATCACTGTGGATGGTGATTGCAGCCATAAAATTAAAAGCCACTTGCTCCTTGGAAGAAAAGATATGACCAACCTAGACAGTGTATTATAAAGCAGAGACACTACTTTGCTGACAAAGGTCTGTCTAGTCAAAACTATGTTTTTTCCAGTAGTCATGCACAGATGTGGGAGGTAGACCATAAAGAAAGCTGAGGACTGAAGAACTGATGCTTTTGAACTGTGGTGCTGGAGAAGACTCTCAAAAGTCCACTGGACTGCAAGGAGATCCACCCAGTCCATCCTGAAGGAGACCAGTCCTGAATATTATTGGAAGGACTGATGCTGAAGCTGAAACTCCAATACTTTGGCCACGTGATGTGAAGAGCTGACTCATTGGAAAAGGCCTCGATGCTGGAAAAGATTGAAGACGGGAGGAGAAGGGGATGACAGAGGATGAGATGGTTGGGTGACATCACTGACTCGATGGACATGAGTTTAAGTAAGCTCCGGGAGTTGGTGATGGATAGGGAAGCCTGGTGTGCTGCAGTCCATGGGGTCGCAAAGAGTAGGACACGACTGAGCAGCTGAACTGAACTGAACTGAATGTGATAAAGACAATCAGGTTGATAACAATTTGGGAGGCCAAAGAGCTACACAGAAGGCTCATTACATCCCAGGTCTGGCTCAAAGTTGTACATTTGAAGACATGTATCAATGCTTATGATCACAAATGTGTGTGTATATTTACATAAATTCCATATTTCCCTTGTGACTCAGCTGGTAAAAAATCTACCTGCAATGCAGGAGACTTGGGTTCAATCCCTGGGCTGGGAAGATCCTCTGGAGAAGAAAAAGGCTACCCACTCCAGTATTCTGGCCTGGAGAATCCCATGGACTATATATTTCATCCATGGCGTTGCAAAGAGTCGGATACGACTAAGCGACTTTCACTTCACTTCACATTCCACATATCAACTGGAACATAGGGAAAAGGCATCTGGAATAGGAGAGTGGACTTTATCACTTGGAAACTTGATATAAAAACAAGACATAATTTAAATTCTCAATCAACTATGATTCAGCCAACTGAGAAGTGGAGAACCTAGACTCCACGCCTGAATATATTTAAAACCCATCAGTTTTTCTTTTCTCTCCCCTTCCTCCCTCCGTCCCATCCTTAGTCTCACATAATTTTAAGAAACAAGAGTATAATGAAACCAAAACCTTTAAGGGAGGACCTTTGTGAATAACTGCTAAAAAATAAAAACAATAAATCTAACTGTTCTTTATCCTTTTTCCAACAGGTAAATCACAAGGCATTTCTCTCTTGTAAACTCCCAGGTTTCTTGGGAAATAATGTTACTGAATTTATCCTCATGGGTCTTTCCCAAAATAAGGAGGTACAGCAACTAGGCCTCATTTTGCCCCTACTCTTTCGTGTAACCCTCATGACAGGGGATTCCCATCACAAGGACTGTCCTGAGGAGCCCAAATCTCAGCTCTCCGATGCACTTCTGCCTCAGCTCCCTACCCCTTGCTGAAGCCTGCGGTTCCTCTGTCACAGCACCCAAGCTGATGACGGACTTTCAAGTCAAAGTCAAAAGAATCTCTTTTGTTGGTCGTATGCTCCAGCTCTTTTTCTCCCACCTGTTTGGCTGCACAGAAGTCTTTATCCTCACAGTGGTGGCCTACGAAAGATATGTGGCCACCTGTAAGCCTCTGTGCTATTTGACCATCATGGACTGGAAATTCTGCTCCATCCCGCTGGCATTCTGCTGGTTAGGAGGGTTTGTGCATTCTCTGTCCAGACCATGCTCGCTGCACAACGGCCCTTCTGTGGCCCCAACCTGATCGACCACTACTTCTGTGACATCCACCCTTTACTGAAGCTGGCTTGCACAGACAAGGCGGGGCTCACTGTGGCGGGCTCACTGTGGCGGCCAACAGTGGCATGATTTCTCCGAGCTCCTCTGTCATTCTTCTAGGTTCTTACACTGTCATCTTTCTTGCTTTCAAGACCCGCTTGTCAGAGGGGAGGCGCAGGGCCCTCTCCACATGTGCTTCCCACATCATTGTGGTCATCTTGTTTTACATCCCCTGCCTCTTCATGTACCTGAGACCTTCCACCACTTTCCCTGAGGACAAGACAGTGGCTGTATTTGACACCATCATCACACCCATGTTGAACCCTCTGACCTACACCCTGAGAAACATGGAGGTGAAAAATGCCATGAGGAGACCACGGATCAAGAGGCTGTTGGACAGAAATAGGAGAGACCCCGACAGGAAGTTCAGTGGTACAGGAAAAGCCTCAGTTGTACCAGTTTGCAAAATTGGTTGCTGAGGATAGTCAGTAATCAGCCCTTAAACTCATTACACAAATAAGCAATTTAATATTAATCCAATACAGAGTCTTGGACTTGAAGTCTAAAGACCTAGTTTGGAGGACCTACCTTACTAGTCACTAGTGGTTTGGCTTTAGTGATATTCAAGTATCTGATAAGAGATATTCCCTACTGGGAGCCCTGAGTGGATTAAACATTTGTACAGAGAATTCTGACACCAAAGAGTCTGTCTCATAGCAGATAGTATTGTTGTCTCTGGGCAATGCCTCTAAGTCATGAGATATGTCGGGTTTGAGCAAGCTTGGGGAGCTGGTGATGAACAGGGAAGCCTGGGGTCACAAAGAGTCAGACATGTCCCTCCCCCATGACAATATACCATCCAATCCATTGAGGTCCTGTTCAGTTCAGTTCAGTTCAATTCAGTCAGTCAGTCGTGTCCAACTCTTTGTGACCCCATGAACCGCAGCATGCCAGGTCTCCCTGTCCATCACCAACTCCTGGAGTTCACCCAAACCCATATTCATTGAGTCGGAGATGCCATCCAGCCATCTCATCCTCTGTCATCCCCTTCTCCTCCTGCCCGCAGTCTTTCCCAGCATCAGGGTCTTTTCAAATGAGTCAGCTCTTCGCATCAGGTGGTCAAAGTATTGGAGTTTCAGCTTCAACATCAGTCCTTCCAATGAACACCCAGGTCCTGGATAGCCAATAAATAAATAAACCATTTTTAAATTTATGAAAAAGAAATGGTGGCTGAAAATTTCCCTGACCTGGAGAGAGAAACATATCCAGATCCAAGAAGCCCAGGAAGTCACACATGAGATGAGTACAAAGAGACTCACACCAAGACATCTTATCATTCAACTGGCAAAGTTAAAGACAAGGAGAGAATCTTTAAAAGCAATAAGAGAAAAACAACTTCTGATGTAAAAGGGAACCCCCATAAGACTGTCAACAGATGTTTGAGCAGAAGCTTTGCAGGCCAGAAGGAAGCACCCTGCCAAAAGGGGAAAAAATGCCACCCAAGAGCACTCTACCCAGCAAAGCTGTCTTCCAGAACTGAAGGGGAGATCAAGAGTTTTCCAGACAAGCCAAAGTCGCAGGAATTGATCACCATTAGACCAGTCCTATGAGATGTGTTGAAGGAAATTCTTCAAGCTAAAGTGAAAGGACTCTAGTGACAGCAAAACAGATGAAAACATAAATCTCACTGATAAAGTTAAATATACGGCTGAACTCAAAATATTCCAGTGTTGTGACAAAAGTGGTGAGTAAATGACTTATAGCTCTAGTTTTATGGTTAAACATTAAAAGTATAAAAATAACCATAACTACAATAGTTGGTTAACAGATACACATAGTAAAAAGACATAAATTGTGACATCAAAAACATAAATGCTTGGGGTAGTAAAAATGTGGAGCTTTAGTATGCATTTGAACTTGTTGTCATCAGCTTAAAATAGACTGTTATAAATATGTTTCATGTAAGCCTCAAGGTAAACACAAACAAAAAACCATAGTAGATACCCAAAAGACAAAAAAAGAAAGGAATGTAGGCATACCACTACAGGAAATCATCAAATCACAAAGGAAGAGACCCAGAGGAAAAAAGAAACAAAGGAATTATAAAACAGCTGGAAAACAACTAAATTAAATTAAAATGGCAATAGTAAGTCCATACCAATTAACAATTACTTTAAGTGTGAATGAGCAAATCCTCCAATCAAAAGACACAGGGTCTCAGTGGATTATAAAGATAAGATCCAACTGTATGCTGCTATACCCCTTCAGCTTTAAGGCAGAGACTGAAAGTGAAGTAATGAGGAAAGAGAGGCCAGGCAAACAGGCAGAGAGGGAGCAGGAGTCACTGCTCTTGTATCAGAAATAAACAGACTTTCAGTCAAAGAATGTAACAAGAGGGACTTCCCTGGTGGTCCAGTGGCTAAGAATCTGCCTTCCAGTGCAGGGGACTTGGGTGCCATCCCTGGTCAAGGACCTAAGGCCCAGCTGCCGCCAAGCAGTGAAGCCCACCCACCGCGGCTGCTGAGCCCTTGCACTATCGCAGCCGCGACTAGAGCGCCCCCGTGCTTCAAGGAAAGATGCCACCCGAGTCAGTGAAGACCCCGCGTGCCGCAACTCAGGCCTGCCGCAGCCAAATAAATAATCAGATTAAAAAAAAGAATGCAACAGGAGAAAAAGCAGGTCATGATATAGTAGTGCCGAGGTTGATACGTGGAACCTAAAATAAAAAGTCAGACTCAGGGACAGAGAGCAGAGAAGCAGTTTCTAGGCACTGGGGGCGGGGGGGGATAGGGAAAGTTGGTGAGAGCATACAAAGGTGACTAAGGTCAGAGGAGTCAATGGACAGCATGGTGACTGACACATGGTAGTCACACCATGTAGTCACACGGTGACTCCAACAGCATACTGTACAATTGAAATTCACTAAAGAATAGACCTTAAATATTCTCACCAGAAAAGATAACTATGTGATCTTGCAGAGTGGTGGACGTGCCATCACCAGATGGGGAACCCTTTTACAGTGCAAATATATGCCTGTCAAATCACCACCACGCGTACTTCAATTACCTTATGATCTCATTTGTCAACCCCTCAACAAAGCGGAACTAAAAATAAAATAAAAAATAGAAAATACAGAACGGTGCTCTGGACTAACGGGCGGCGTGCTTTCGTCACTAAATCGCGGCCGACTCTTGCCACCCGTGGACGGCAGCCCGCCAGGCTCGCCCATCCCTGGGAGTCTCCAGGCAAGAACACTGGAGTGGGGGGCCATTTCCTTCTCCAGGGGATCTTCCCAACCCAGGGATCGAACCTGGGTCTCCTGCATTGCAGGCAGATTCTTTGCCATCTGAGCTATGAGGGAAGCCCATGGACAAATTGTGTCTGCCAAAACTTCATGTGCTAAAGCTCTAACCCTAAATGTGACCGCATTTGAGATGGAGTCTTTGGGAAGTAACTAGAGTTCGAGGAGGTAACGAGGGTAGAGCCCCGATGATGCAATCAGCAGGAGAAGCCACTCTCTTTCTCTGGCTCTTTCTCTGCCATGTCAGGACACAGCCGGAAGGCAGACTCTGCAAGCCAGGAAGCAAATCCCCTGGGCTGCTGGCCTACAGAACTATGAGAAATAAATCCTATTGCTTAAGCCACTCCGGTCTGATATTTTGCTATGGCCTAATACAGGTGAGCATATCTACAAACACTGATATCGAAAGAGCTCCAAAATGCATCACGAAGCTTTTTTAAAAGCTGAAAAACAGTACGTGTAATACAACAGCACAGATGTGAAAAAGAGACCGTTGGTCAAATCCATGTACCCTCAGCAGTTCCACTAACACTCCGCAACTCAGATGCCGGCCTCTTCGCATGGAACAGAGGAAGCTCTCTGCTGCTACAAGGATCATCAAGGGAGGCAAAGAGCCGATTAGTTTTCCCTTCTGTGAATACAGTGATCAGTTGCTCCTCCACTTTCTGGAGGCCACACTTGGGTTTTCTGGCATGAGGACAACTTCAGGCAATTAATTATGCCCTCAGGAGCTGAGGCAAAGAGTTAGGAAAAATTTGTGAAGGAGCAAATCAATGCCATCCCTTGGGGGTTCTTCAGAATGAAGAAGTTTCTTTCCCTCCTTGAGATCCCCAGGAGCTTCAGGTAAGCAATTAAAGGGATGGCTGGAAGCTTCAAGAGCACATCCCCACTAAATGTGCAAGTCACTGATGAGGTCACAGTTCCTGACGCCTGTAGGCCTACTGCGGACCTAAACCAGGACACAGCATCTCCCAGTACCCCTGTTAGGTCCACAGATCCATACATTTTAGAAGCAGCTGGGTTGCCATGCCAGCGCAGAACAGAAGCCGTTTCTTTCCCACCTACTTCTTCCCCAGATAGTGGCTCTGGAAGGGAGGAGGAGACCACCATTTATGGAATCCCCGCCAGGTGCCAGGCGCTGTGCTGAGCACTTTACCCACTTGTCTGACCAACATGGCCCAGGATACCCGTGCTCCCTGGGATCCACAGCTCTTCTGCCCGAGTACCCAGTCAAATGCTGCCCGCCCACCGACGGAAGGTGGGCAAAAGTGGTCCATGTCACTTACGAGCCTGGCCCATAGAGACCTCCCTCACACGTCTCCCAGTTCTCTTTCTCATCTGCCAGCTGGATGGTGACCCCTGGATGACCTCGACAAGCTTGGGTTAAAGCTGGTGAAGCCTGGAGCAGTCCAAGTCCTTGAGTAGTGCCAGCCACAAACTGTGACATAGGTATTAGACCGTTGAGATCTCATAAAACCAGTTAGTTTAGTTAACTCGTTCAGTCTCTTCCACCATTCTTCATGTCACAAATTAAACCACATCATTTATTTACCCAGCTAACGGCTCAAGGCCACCTCTGCCTTAATAGCAGAAGTCCTTTATCGCTCACTTAATGATGGATACCATCTCATCCCAAACTGTCCAAGTACACTCAGGCCAAAGGACTCCTGCTTCCAAAGTCCAACTGAAAGAGAGAACTTCAAATCTGACTGGGCATTGCCTTCAGTCTTAGCCATGCAATTGGTCCTGCGTTATCTGATGGGTTGAGCTGACTCCGGCAGGCCTAGACCCCCTGCCATGTCATAGTTCGCGACACCAAGGTCGCAGTGATCTGTGTTCACTGCCACAGGCTCAGCTGGTACTCCCCGAAACACAAATGGCCCAGGAGAGCTGAACCCAGAGCGGCTTCCAGCTCCAGACGCCTGCGGCACCAAACTGAACCTCGCCCCTAACCCCAGGGCTGAGCCTACTTCACCAACACTGGCCCGCCTTCCCTCCAGGGTGGGCTCCCTCGTGGCGCTTTGAATGTTCTTTTATGCTTACGGATCGTGCTCAGTGTCACGCTGAGCCACCAAAACAGGTCTCCTTAGTTGCAGGTCTCAGAAACCAAAAGCTGTGAGGGGAGGTGTCGTACACTTCCTTCCCAGAAGACCTCTTGTGCAATGTGTGAACGTTGTGCGAACCACTGGGAGAAGCGGGGTTTGCTTTGCCTCAAGAAAGACATAGTAAGTACCTGTACTCACTACGCCTGCGTACGTAGGCAGGGCGCTCAACTTCTCAGAACAGAGACGCCTACTCCGAGGAAACTTTCTGCCTCTGCCTACGTAAAGCAGCGGCAGCTTGAATTTTACGTGCATCATGTCACTTGAAGCTGTGAGTAAATATTCCCTACTACTGTTCTCGTTATACAGATGAAGAGGCGCAAAGGTGTGGGGGTGGCCTGTCTTCAGTATCACAATTAGTGGGTGATCACCCAGGACACAAATCAGGTTCATCAGACGCCAAAGCCTAAAACAGTATCTGAGGACCAGGAAGCTGGGAGTGGCTTAGCCGCCTGGTTCCAGCTCAAGGTCTCCCAGAAGGTTGCAGACAAGCTCCGGGCGTGGGGCTGCAGCCATCTGAAGGCTTGACTGGGGTTGGAGAAGCTGCTTCTAAGATCACATGGCTATGGGCAGGAGATTCGTTTCCTCACTATGTGGGCCTCTCATGAGGTTGCTCGTGAGACAGACAGGGAGACAGACTAAAGAGCTGCAGAGGCTTTTACAACCTCATCTCAGAAGTAGCAGACCATCACTTCTGCTGAGCTCCGCGGCTCACCCAGACCACCCCCGTACTGCGTGGAAGGGGACCAGAGGCAGGTGTGGCACCAAGGAGTGCCATCTTGCTGGCTGGAGACCACGTGGGATTCTTTTTCCTTCTTTTCATATCTAAATTTCCTAAAGGTTTTTTCTACCATAAACACCTACTAATAGGGAAAGAAGCTGTTGGTTACTAGAAAGGGCATTTCCTCAGCCCTGCTCTTGATTTTTAAGCATCTCCTAAAACATTTACTTCTGCTTCATTGACTACACTAAAGCCTTTGACTGTGTGGATCACATCAAACTGTGGAAAATTCTTCAAGATATGGGAATACCAGGCCATCTCAGCTGCCTCCTGAGAAACCTGGATGCAGGTGAAGAAACAACAGTTAGAACTGGACATGGAACAACAGACGGGTTCAAAATTGGGAAAGGAGTACGTCAAGGCTGAATGTTGTCACCCTGTTAATTTAACACATGCAGAGTACATCATGTGAAATGCTGGATGAAGCACAAGCTGGACTCAAGATTTCCAGGAGAAATATCAATAACCTCACATATGCAGATGACACCACCCTTATGGCAGAAAGTGAAGAAGAACTAAAGAGCCTCTTGGTGAGAGTAAAAGACGAACGTGAAAAAGCTGGCTTAAGACTCAACATTCAAAAAACGAAGATCCTGCCATCCGGTCCCATCACTTCAAGGCAAATAGATGGGGAAACAGTGGAAACAGTGACAGACTTTGGTCTCCTGGGATCCAGAATCACTGTCAATAGCAACTGCAGCCATGAAATTAAAAGACACTTGCTCCTTGGAAGAAAAGCTATGACCAACCTAGACAGCATATTAAAAAACAGAGACATTACTTTGCCAACAAGTCTGTAGAACCAAAGCTATGGTTTTCCTAGTAGTCATGTATAGATGTGAGAGTTGGGCCATAAAGAAAGCTGAGCACCAAAGAACTGATGCTTTTGAACTGTGTAGTTGGAGAAGACTCTTGAGAGTCCCTTGGACTGCAAGGAGATCAAACAAGTCAATCCCAAAGGAGATCTACCCTGAATATTCATTGTTAGGACTAATGCTGAGGCTGAAACTCCAATACTTTGGCCACCTGATCTGAAGAGCCAGCTCATTGAAAAAGATCCTGATGCTGGGAAAGATTGAAGGCAGGAGGAGAAGGGGAGGACAAGATGGTTGGATGGCATCACTGACTCAATGAACGTGAGTTTGAGTAGACTCTGGGAGTTGGTGATGGACAGGGAGGCCTGGCGAGCTGCAGTCCATGGGGTTACAAAGAGTCGGATGCAACTGAGCGACTGAACTGAACAGCTACAGACAGCATCTTGTTACTGATTATAATAACAAAAGCAGTGAAAGGCAAAGGTTCAAGTCAAAGAAACAGATCCATCGTGGAGCTGGGTTTTGCTCTTCCTTGTTACAAGAGTCAGTCCCCTTAGCCGGTTCTAAAACCAGAGACTTACAGGAGGGCTAACGGTAACCAAAACTTCCCTTGTGAAGATCGCACACGTACGCTTGCTTATTCCTGGAGAGAGCGCCGGGAAAGAAGACTGAAAACCGCCTGGGGCTCTGACTGCCGCAGAGCGCACCCCACCCACACCGGGGGGCCGCGGCAGCCCCTCTTGCTCCGGGTGCTGTAGGACAGAAGTGCCAAGGCCGAGGAACGCGCCCTCGCCTGCAAGGGATCCCCGAACCAGCCCAGGCCTGGTCCTCGGGGTTTCTGCTCCCCCACCTCGGGCCCTGCCCACGCTCCCTGTGGAGCGGGGGCTGCTACTGAGCCCCAGAGAATCCCTGGCTCTGACTCCAGCCCTACCTCCCACCAAGGTGGTGGCCACCAGTTCACGCTCAGCCAGCTCTCTGAGTTCCTTCTTTGCAAACCTGCCTCCTCCAAGGCCAGCCGACAACCTGAATTGCTTTCTCTGCACAGTCCGTTGGCGCCTTCTAGTGGCCACATGCAGAATCGCTGCCGGGCCTCACCCGCCTGCAAGAAGGTGAGTCAGGCTGTATCTACA
Organism: Antilocapra americana; assembly: GCA_007570785.1. Lineage (NCBI taxonomy): Eukaryota > Metazoa > Chordata > Mammalia > Artiodactyla > Antilocapridae > Antilocapra > Antilocapra americana. The sequence continues at coordinate 21,056,799 of ML663010.1, read as the reverse complement.
GATGCTGGGGAAGAGCGAAGGCGGGAGGGGAAGGAGACGACAGAGGAGACGGTCGGATGGCATCACCACCGCCATCTCAATGGACTCGATGGGCATGAGTTTGAGTAATGGACTCAGTGGGCATGAGTTTGAATAATGGACTCGATGGACATGAGTGTGAGCAAGCTCCGGGAGTTGGTGATGGACAGGGAGGCCTGGCGTGCTGCAGTCCATGGGTCCCAGAGTTGGACCCCACTGAGGGACTAAACTGAACAGTTTTTAAGGGAGCTTTCCAGGCGGCTTAGTGGTAAAGAATTCACCTTGACTAACGGAGAAGACGAGGGAGGTGTGAGTTTCATCCCTAGGTCGGGAGGATGCCCTGGTGTAGGAAATAGCAATTCCGTGGACAGAGCAACAGAGTTGGACACGATGACTGAGCACACACAGGGGAACGCCTCGGCCCTCCTGTTTTCCTTCAGAGGGCCCAGGGACCATCCACCGAGGGAGCCGTGGAGCCCAGACGGGGTGGGAGAGCTGTGAGAACTTTGAGGTGCAGGGCTAACCCTCTTTTCTCCCTGCCTCCTCGCCCTGCCCCCCGGGTGTCAACCTGGCCCTCTGCCCTGGCAGACACACACTCAACCCGGAGTAAGAAGGTGGGCCCCTGTTCCTTCCAGCTTAACAGCTCAGCATCTAATACCCGTAAATTTAACTTTCACTTTTTAACAAACTCCTTGCAACTGTAGGTACTCAAAAAGGCCTTGGGTTCACACTCATTTTGAAGAACTTCGTAAATGTGGACTAATATATCTTATATGTTACAGCTTACTTTTCTGAGTCAAGAAGCAAAATGCTAAAGTTTTAAATTAGTCTCAACAAGAACTCCATACTCAGTGGGGAAAATTATAAAATTTAGGAAAGTCAAAATAAAAGCTACTCATAACCCCCCACCATTAGGGGCTTCCCTGGAGGCTCAGTAGTACAGAATCCTCCTGCCAATGCAGAAGACATGGGTTCGATCCCTGATCTGGGACGATCGCACAGGCCACGGAGCAACTAAGACCGTGTGTCTCGACTCCAGAGCCTGAGCCCTAGAGCCCGGGACCTCACACTGAGCCCGCTGGCCCTGGAGCCTGGGCTCTGCACCAGGAGAGGCCGCCGCAACGAGAAGCCTGCTCCCTGCAGCTAGAGAGCAGGCCCCGCTCACCGCACCTAGAGAAGAGTCCGCACAGCAACGAAGACCCAGCACAGCCAAAACCAAATAAATGTTTTAAAAAGTATGACCCCTCCATCACTTTACTGTAGTGTTGTCTTTCTTGTCTTCTTATGTCTTCTAACTGCTTCCTGGGATTATTTTCTTACAGTTCTATAAATTGCTTTTCTCACTTTAGCTTTACACGTTATGAGAGCCCCGGTGATTATTTCCCATTATAACTGAGCAGGACAGGACCCTTCCCAGGACAGACCTCCCCGACCCTCCCCACTGTGTCCTCTGCCTGCCTCTTGTCTGCAGAGAAATTTCAGCCAAAGAATAAGCTTAGGGACTTCCACTGTGGTCCACTGGTTACGAATCCTCCTGCCAAGGCAGGGGATATGGGTTCAGTCCCCGGTCTGGGAAGATCCCACATGCCAAGGAGCAACTAAACCCACACGCCACAACTATAGAGCCTGAGGGCCCCACCCTCTGAGCCCCTACCCCCGAGGGCCCACGCCCCACCACAGGAGAGCAGCCCCCGGGGGCCGCACGGAGAGAAGGCCTCCACGCAGCAATAAGACGCAGCACAGCCAAAAAACAGAATAAATTTAATCAGAGAAGTGAGAAAGTGCAGCAGAGAAACAGCCAAACGGGACAAAACAATAGCAGTTTAGCCTTTAAAGTCAAGAACATTTAGCTCCTCGCCAAGGGCTACGAAGTCAAAGTGAAAGGCACGACTCTGCGCCCCGCGGACTGCAGCCCGCCAGGCTCCTCCGGCCTCGGGGCTCCCCAGGCCGGAGTACGGAGCGAGGAGCCGTCTCCTTCCCCGGGGCCTTCCCGACCGGGATCAGACCCGCGTCTCCGGCCCTGCAGGCGGACTCTACCGTCTGAGCCACCGGGGAGGCCTCGGCGGCCGCGGATCCATCTGTTTCCAAAGCCACTGCTAAGCCCGAGGCTCTAACGGGCCTCCCTGCCTCCGGCTGCCGCAGCCCGAGCCGCAAGCAGGGCCGGCGCGCCGGGACTGCCCTGGGAACTCGGACGGCCTGGCGGCCCCGGACGGCCGCGCCTCTCGGGACTCGGCCGCGAAGCTCGGCTCCACGGCCGACCGGCCCTCCGGCCCGAGCGGCGCCCCGGCTCCCCCGCCGCGGCCCGAGGACCCTCCCGCGCACTCCCCGGGGCTGCTCTTCATTCCAGCTTCACCTCCTGCCTCTGCTGTCCCGTAAATCCCAGGGCAGTGATCACGCCTTTTTTTCCCCCACAAAGGTCCATACCAAGGGCCCACGGCCAGCCCACAGTACTCGATCAAAACAAACTTACGTCGGTTAAAAGCCAGAACAGCCGCGCCTACCGGGTGTTTCAGACGTCCTAGGCGGTGCGCTGAGCGTCGCGCCACCACACTCCTCCTTTCCTTCTGAACTAACGCTCCAGGCCCCTCTCTGCTGGGACATGAAGGTGGGCCCTGGAAGCTTCCCAGCTGAAGGGGTAATGGTCAGGGGCCCATTCAAGAGGTGTGGGTGGGTTCAAAATACACGTGGGACGATGCCCTCTGAAGAAGCTGAGTCTCTAGACTGCTTCGGATTTAACAAGAAGCCCCCCCCCCGGGGGCCCACGTCCACTCGGGCCCCCGAGGCGGGGGATTCAACAAGCCACAGATGTGGCTCTCCAAACTCCCCAGGCAAACTTCAGCTCTCTGCCCCCTACTGCTTCTCATCTTAAGAGAACAAATTGACGGTTACCAGAGAGGAAGCATCAGAGGAGGGATAGTTAGGGAGTTCGGTATTGACGTGTGTGGGTGGGCGTGAGTGAGTGAGTGTGTGTGGGGGGGTGGGCGTGAGTGTGTGCTCAGTCGAGTCCGACTCTTTGCAACCCCATGGACCATATATATGTAGCCCACCAGGCTCCTCTGTCCATGGGATTTTCCAGACAAGAATATTAGAGTGGGTTGCCATTTCCTCCTCCAGGGCATCGTCCCGACCCAGGGATCAAACCCACGTCTCTTGTGCCTCATAAACTGGCAGGCAGATTCCTTACCGCTGAGTCGGCTTGGAAGCCCCACTCACACACACACTGCTACACTGAAAATGGATGACCAAGGAGGACCTGCCGTGTAGCCCAGGGAACTCTGTGGTCAGGCCTCTGAACTTCAGACCTGCGACGTCCCTGTTAGCACCACACATATGGAAGCTTCTTTTTAAAAGCAGAAGATTTTCTATCCTCACTGAGGCAGGTAATCACGTCTGGAACAATTACGTTGTCATATGCTCCAGATCTGTGCTGTCTGCCTAATCAGAAAACTAATTACAGCGACAGACTTCGGGCGGACCTGGACATACTACAGGAGTCCATGCCTGGAACACTGACCTGATTTCACTCAGTATTTCAAATAAACAACTCAGGAATGTGCTGGAATTCTCAGCAGTTCTTTTGACTTGGCAAGCAGGCCAGCATTTAGCTGTTGTCTCCAGATGGCTGGCACAGGCGAGGACGATGAGCAACAGAGAAAGGGAAGTGGGGAGACAGAAGAAGACTGAGCGGGCGCAACCAGCAAAGCAAACGGAAGGTCTGCTAGGGTCCCCGCTTGCTCTGCCGACAGCGAAGACCGCCGAGGACCCAGCGGGACCTGGGGGTCAGGGGGACGTGGCTCCCGCTGAACGCGCTACAGCGTGGTCTGTTCTGTGCGGGAAGCTACACCGTTTGCGCCCATTAACCAGCCAAGAGTCTGGTGTGTCCCTTCCTTCCATCCTTATTGTGGTCACTCACCTTTGTGACCACCATGTGGTTTCCACGCAAAGAAAATAGTGAAGACAAAATAGAGCGTGTGTGTGCGAGTGTCAGTCCTTCAGTCGTGTCCGATCCTTTGGAACCCAGGCTGAAGCCTGCCAGACTCCACCAACCATGGGATTCTCCAGGCAAGAGTTCTGGAATGGGTTGCCATTTCCTTCTCCAGGGAATCTTCTCGACCCAGGGATGGAACCCAGGTGTCCCACACTGCGGGCAGATTCTCTACCACCTGAGCCACCAGGGACGCCCGTGTCTCGGTGAGTTTACTCACTTATACGTGTACACACACAGACACGATTGGTGCGGCATCGTCAGGGTGAGACCGTTTGCATCAACCAGGCTTACAGTCCAGGGTCCTTCCCTGCCAGGGTCACCAGCCACCACCTCACCTCACCTCACGCTCCCTGCAAGCTCACACCCCAAAGTGCTCACTAGCCTCCAAGCAGGCCTCCCTCTGCCTTTGCCCTGGTGTCCTCCTACTAAAACCCTGCTGAGGACTCAGCTCAGCCGGCATCCCCTCTCACGCTCCTGGGATTCCTGTCTCCTGCTCCCTTAAGTCACTTCTGCTAGTCTTCGGGCTCCTTTTGCACTGGCATCCCCTCGTGCCCCTGGCCCTCTGGACCATCCACTTCTTCCGGGCAGGGCTTCTGCCGTGCTCGCCTTTGTCTTCCTGACAGGCTTGAAGCAGGGTGATGAGCACGTGGCAACACCTTCTGCTTCACACAGTGTGGCCGCACTGCCTTAGTGAAAATGAGCTGCTGCGTCCAGGCATGCTATACCACTTTTCATCATATGTTCATCATCTGTTAGATTCTAACATACTAAGGATTTAATTTACATATGCTTGTCCACCTCCTCTTACTTTGCTGGTAAAGAATCTGCTTGCAATCCGGGAGACCTGGGTTCGATCCCTGGGTTGGAAAGAACTCTTGGAGAAGGGAATGGCTACCCACTCCAGGATTCTGGCCTGGAGGATTCCCCAGACTGTAAACCCACAGGGTTGCAAAGAATTCGGACACAACTGAGTGACTTTCACTTTCCACGAAGGCAGAAATTTCTGTTTTGTTCACAGTTGAACCCTCAGCCACCAAGGTATAGTTGCTGGTGGACAGCAGGTACTCAGCACATGACTGTTGAATGGATTGATTTATTTCAGGGAAGAGGAGCAAGAGGTATCTTAAAATCATCTCCATCTACTTAAGAGTTTGCATCAAGGCATAAGGGAGTGAGATGAAAGAAACCCCTCCCCAAACTGCTACCGTCCCCCAGAAATTTTGAGAGTCCCCAAATCCATCAACCAGAAGGCCTCTGAAGATCCTGGAGGCTTGCCTAAGGCATGTGCGCTGCCGCAAGTGGGCGTCTGTGCACCCGCAGACTCCTGCCTCCCGCCCTCTGAGAACGCATGCAGCCGCACTTTAGAGGCCCACACACTCCCCACAGGCCCCCACTTTATCACCCTCCATGTGTGTTTTGAGCTGACTTCTGTTGTTGCTGCTGTTGTTGTTTAGTTGTTAAGTCGGAATCCAGCTCTTTTGTGAGCCCATGGATTGTGGCCCACCAGGCTCCTCTGTCCCTTGGGTTTCCCAGGCAAGAATACTGGAGTGGGTTGCCATTTCCTCCTCTGGGGGATCTTCCTGACCCAGGGATCAGACCCTCATCTCCTGCACTGCAGGTGGATTCTTTACCACTGAGCCACCAGGGAAGCCCTTTGGGCTGACTTACGTGCCCCCAAAGTTTACATGCTAAAATGCTAACCTCCAGTGCCTCCCAGCGCAGCTATATTTGGAGATAAGAGGCTTTCCAGAGGTCACTAAGGTCAAATGAGGTCATTAGCAAGGGCTCTGATCCACAGTGACTGCTGTCCTTGGAACAGGAGATTAGAACACACGGGGGGAGGACGGTCGTCCACCAGCCAGAGTGGGCTCAGAGGAAACCAACCTGCCGACACCTCAATCTCGGACGTCCAGCCTCCAGGACTGTGAGATGATCCTTTTTTAATCTTTAAGCCCCTCAGCATGCTGTACTTTGTTGCAGCAGGCCCCTAGCAAACCGAAACAATGTGGAAAAAATCCCAAGGAAACACGCTTTTGTGAAGGGTCCCCAGCTGAACCCAGGCCAGTAAACCTCTTGGTAAATGATATGATGTGGGTGTAAAGCAAGAAAGACCAGCAAACGGAGGCATAACATGTTGACTTTTTTTAATATTTGGTGTTTATAAGTCTTTTTAAAAAAATTTTTTCAGGCCATGTTTTTCCTTAAAAAACAAACCAAAGGGGGAAGAAAACAACAGCAATACTCTGTACAAGTATAACAAACATTAGAAATATGCATCATTCCAAAATAGTTACAAGAAAATTACAGTTTTAGAGTCCACGTCAACACATCCTAGTCATAGGTGCCCCAGGGGATGGAAAGCTACAGTATATTGAACACGCAACTGCTACAGAGTCTGAAAATTCAGAACTTGGACTTTGGAGGCAAATCAACCTCAGTCACCAAGGCCTGCTTAGCTCAGCAAGTGCAATCAAGCATTTCAAAAGGAAACGAGGCTTTTTCACCCCCAGATGAAAAGCAAACACGAATCGGCTGCGTAGTCGACCCCACACACCAGGAGCCTCCAACTGGGTGATGCCCACGTCCAGTGGTCAAGAATGCCAAATCTAGCTGGTGGTTGTCACACGGCCACAGGGAATCGACCCGAACCCCATTTCACACTGCTGCCAACCACCACTAGATTTAACTTGGCAGGCAAAAGTGTCCTTGCTCTTGGAAGGAGACTTTAGAGGCCAAAATCCCTCAAACCAGCTAAACCCACGCTGGCTGGCTTACTTCTGCACTTGTCAAACACTGGGCAGGGGCGATCACACTATCCCCCGACTCCACTGGACTCTGACTTCAGCTCATTGCTCCTGGGACGGTTCAGAGCAGGAGCTCAAAAGCATTTTATCTCTTCTGTGACCAGCCCGCAGCCCGGTCCTCTATACTGACACGTTAATCTTCCCTTTCCAATCACTGTGCTATAAATACCCTCACCACCCCCCCACCCCCTGGCCTGTCGCCAGGCCTCTTCAGGATGCACAGCAGCATCGTGAATGACCTTCGTGTGACCTGCCCATTTGGAAGCCAGACCTGGCCACCACAGCCTTCCTCCCAGGACCAGGGGTGACGTCTGAGTGAGGCTGACCAGGCTGCAGCCCATTTCCCAAGCTCATCCCAGGCGGAAGGGAGGAGGGTTTCTGATCTTTGCGTTTTTCACACCCATATGTTTCTAATTATTGTTGCTTTCATCTTTTAAAGGAATTTCTGGAGTCAAGTCCTTCCCCCCGACTTCTCCGGGGCAGCAGCAGGGAGACAGGCAAGGTGGACACCTACGTGGGACTTGACGATACCTCTGCACCCATCACCGTGGTTTCCTGGCAAACTGCCGCCTGGACCAGGACCTCTGAAGAAGCTAGGGAACTCTCCAAGATAGGCATGCAAGGGGCGGACCCGTGAGAGGAACTTGGACACCATCGCCCAAACCCAGCTTCACTCAACAGCCCAGGATGGCAGGGCTTCCCTGATTCAGGACCAAAGAGGACCCGGCCAGGCCTGGCCAGCCCACTCCGCAAAGAGTCTGCCATGGAATGAACTGCTTTCTACCACAGAGAGCAAAGGACTAAGCCAAAAGTGCAATTTCCACTTGGGAAGTAAGGTTCTCCCAAAACACACCGCCATCATCGTCTCTATTCCTTTCAGTACCTCAAAGGGAAAGGGAGGCAAAGGACAGATAGCCCCCGACCTCGGAACTGAGTCAAGGGTTCTCCATCCACTGTGGCTCCCCCTTCGTGACCCTAAAACACCGGACTGTCCCAGCAGGGATCAAAGTGCCGGCGAGCCGAGGCGCACAGCAGGGTCAGGAGACGGGCTCCCACAGGTCCAGGGTGACCAGGGCACTCGGAGAAGACCCCACTCCCATTTCCAATAGGACGCATCGCCCTACACTTACAGCAGGACTGATTACTGTGGGAAACAGCCACAGGACTTGAGGGACGTGATCGATCCTTCATAAGACCTTGAATACTTCATTGCTTATTGGAGGAGAAAGTGAATACATCTTCAAAATATAACCTGAGCCACAATATAAAATAAACAAAACAAAACAAAAAAAGAAACAAATCCTTCTGTGTTAATTAATGCCTTGACAAGTTTACAGATTATGTACCAATAAAATAAATCCACATAGATTCGGAAACTCTCAGTGGATACACACCTGAAAGCCAAATAACAATAACGACAAAAATCAATCTACAGTTTAAAAAAAAAAAGGAATTACAGCAGCAGTATAGTGAAAAAGAGGTTTTAAAAATAATAATTACATCTTTGATACAAATTCCAACTTTGTACACCTCAATTCCAGGGAATGACTGTTTTAAGAGTTTAGTATATATATATACAGTAGATACGGGTATGTGTCACTGCGGATACACACTAAAGCCAGTAGACTTTAAGAAGGGATTCATCTGACACCGTTTTCACATGGAAGTGTTCACAGATCGCAACACTTTTAGAAACACACACACACACACGCGGACACACAGAGACACATAAAATGCCAACCTGAGTAAAACGTTACTAAAAACCTAGAGCATCATGAATCACTAAGTCACATATTGCACCTTTAAATAATCCTTCTTACCAAATACAGAAATGAGAAAAAAGATAAAACAGGGACCATAAAAGATTATTGTGTCACTGAAGGGTTCTCCTCTGCTTCCCTAGACTCCCACCCCCAAAATTTTCAAGGTGATAATTTAGTTTCCACTCTTGCTCAACCAATGGGCAGAAAATGTGGCCATCAGAATTATCGTTGGGGAAAAAGAGGAGAGGAAAAGGAACGAAAGAATAGAGCACAAAAATGGAGATGGAGAAAGTGGCGGGCGGGGGGGAGTGGAGGCGAGATCTTCTCTAATCAAACAAGAACAGGAATGTTACTGAGAAGGCTGAACCTCCGATACTAAACTACTGTTTAAATATTCCACATAGTCCAATTATGAGATTCAGTACAAAAATAGAAATATCTACTGAGTTTTGCCTGTGGAAGCATAATTCAGAAAAGGCACATGTTCAAATAGAAAATACAGGCAGAAGAGGTACCACATAGCCTCCCTGTGCGAGAATCAGCCACAATCACGTTATTTTCCATCAGCTAGATCCCAAGATACAGTAGGTAAAAATAGACCTCTGATACTTAAAATATATTCAACCCAACACAATCCTGGCTTTAGCGTGTGAATCATAGAAAATAGTCTTTTTAAAAAAGAATGTCTTGTAAAAGAAAAAAAAAAAATCATAGCTCACTTTTCCTGGTATTCTGTAATTCTCAAGAGGAAAAAAAAAAAAACAGTGAACTCATCCCATTGGTAATCAGGAATGTAGTTGACTAGCTCACCACCCATCCACAGCCCCTGACAGCCCCAGCCTGTCATTTGTCATGTTTCACATGTGCAGCTTCACACTCTCAAATTAGTTCTAACGAAACAGAACAAAGAATTAGGATATGAGACATATAAAAACACGTCAGCATAGGGGCATTCTCCTTTGCTGTGGGTGTGGCAGTCTGGTTGATTCCAGAAAGGCTTTCCTCTGGAATTAGGCAATGTAGCCATTTGTCTTTCCAAACGTGGTCACGGGTGCAAGGTTCTCATAGATTGTCATTGCAGTTGTGTTCTGGTAGATGAGATCCACTTTCGAGTCCTTCTGGGATCTGATAATATCCAAAACACACTGATTGAGGAAAACATACTGGTCCTGTTAGAAAAAGGGGGAAAAAAACAAAGGCACACCAAAGATTAGCACCCAAGGTCTTTCCAAACAGACGTCCACCCTCCAACCCCACCCACCACCCCACGAGCGAATGCTCCAAGCTCGCGTGGTCAAGGAGTAATCACACAGTGGTGAAATCTGAAACTGGAGCTGGCGAGGTCCACATCGCTAACGAGTATCGGGCAGAGGGGCACACCCCCCACCCAGCTCGGTGCCTCAAGAAGTGCCAGAATCTTAAGGGCAAAGAGAAGATGTGGGGAGACTCAGGCACATGGGTGTTCAGCCAGCAAAATGCCCAGCGGCTTTCTTGGCTCGGGAGGGTGCGAAGAGGAAGCAGGAAAGGGCGATTCTCAGTGAGGAGGCGGAATAAGGGTGGGTGATCAGAGGTGAGTTGAGGGTGTAGAGATTGGGGTTATGATCAGGGCCCCCACCCTTCAGGCAAACACACCAAAATCTGCAGGCAGGCATTAGAAAGAAGAAGAGGTGTTTGCTGAAAGACATCTACAAACTTTAAGAGGGAAAAAAATCGTAGGGCAGCATTATCATAAAATAGGATCCCATTTTTCAAACATGCTCTAGGAAGGAACATCTGTATTCCTTTAACATATGCTAAAACCTGAATGAACTGGAGGACATTATACTAAATGAAATAACCAAGCCATTAAAAGGCAAAAAAAGTAATTATAAATCTTCTCAAACAAACAAACCATGCTCCACGTGTGTGTACACATCCGTGTGCTTTTGTAACAGACGTACATAAAGAAGCCTATGAAGATGCACTGTCGTCAGTCGTGTCTGACACTCCGCAGCCCCATGGACCGCACACCCAGGCTTCCCTGTCCTTCACCATCTCCCGGGGTTTGCTCAAACTCATGTCCATTGAGTCGCTGACACCATCCAACCATCTCATCCTCTGCTGCCCTTTCTCCTCCTGCCTTCAATCTTTCCCAGCATCAGAGTCTTTTCCAGTGAGTCAGCTCTTCCCATGAGCTGGCCAAAGTATTGAAGCTATGCAAACTGTAAACACCAACTACCTCTAGGGCATGGAATTGGAAAAGAAAAGGAGAAAGAGAAAAATGTCCTCTATATAATCCTGCACTAAGTTTTTTGATATGACCAAATTTATGCAATTTTCAAAATATTTTTAAAAAGGGCAAGAAAATCTGTAAACAAGCATGAGATTTCTGTGTTACCCAAAATCTAAAAGATTAAGAACTGCAACTCCATATAATCAGAGCAGAAAAAGGAAGATCTCTCTACCAACCAGCACAGGAGGTGACTCCAATCTTCCCACCCCAGTCACACTGCTCACCCCAAAGCGCACAGTGTACCAGACCTCTAGAAGATTCTCTGATGGGCTCAGAAACACAGCACCTCTTCAGAGAGTTCCAAACTGGTTCAAGCTGGCAGCCTGACACCAGATTAATATTCTGCTCTACCCTGGTCAGGATGTCGTCACCCCAACAGCTTTGAGGAGGGCTATTTCCCAGTTCACTTATTGAGAACACGCCTTGAATATACCATTTATCGGGAACATTTCGGGGAACACATATAGCTGATTCACATTATCGTACACCAGAAACTTACACTGTAAAGCAATTATACTCCATCTTAAATAAATGAATAACATTAAAAAAAAAACACCACCACGGACAGGAAGGGAGAACTGGCGGACACGGACGCTGGCCTCACCTCTGTCTGCACCATTAATGGCCTGTGCATGCGGAGGTCGTACACGGCGCCGTACACGTCCACGGCGTTCTCGTTCTCTATCTGATAGATGAGACGGTCGATGGCAACGAAAGTGCCCGTTCTTCCCACCCCAGCACTGAAAAAAAGCGGAAATGGGCACGTCAGCACGGCTGAGTGCGCTAAGACGCCCCAGTCGTGTCCGACTCTTCGCGGTCCCATGGACTGTAGCCCACCAGGCTCCTCTATGCATGGGATTTTCTAGGCAGAAATACTGGAGGGGGTTGCCATGCCCTCCTCCAGGGGATCCTCCTGACCCAGGAATAGAAGCTGAGTCTCCTGCAGTGGAAGGCAGGTTCCTAACCACTGGCACCGCCTAGCATGGGCCACCTCTACTGGAAAGCCCACTCCCCATTCGTCCGTGCGTCCCACTCTCCCAGCTATCAGGCTTCGAGGGCCAAGGCCAGGACCAACCATCGGCTTAACTAAAACCTCAGCAATCAGACTGTGCCGGCCTGGGACTGGGACCCAAGTCCTAAAGTCCCTTTCAAATCAGATGCCACAAACGAAACACCTTGTTAGAGGTCCTTGGTCTGAGTCCCACCGAAGCTGCTACTGCAACTAGGATGGCGAGCCCCAGGAGAACAAAGTCTGTCCCAAAATTAATTCCTTCAGCTCCAAAGCTAATTCATTGTTGTTCTGCAGGCAGGCAGATTTTTTTCTCTTAAGGACCAGAAAGTAAAAGGTCAGCTTTGCAGACTCGTCCTGCCACTGCAGCAGGAAGGTAACCACAGCCACTATGGAAGCAGAAGGACATGCCTGTGTTCCGATAAAACTGTATGAGATGAAAACAGGCAGCCACATAGACCGTGGTGATGGTTTCACGGAGGTATACTCATCGCCAAACTTATCGGGTTGCATCCATTCATTTACAGACAGTTTTTGTATGTGGAAAACATATTCTTAAATAAATAAAATGAACCTAGAATTATGCCTCTCAACACTGTTAAACAGCAAACCAAAATGCTAAAGAAAACAGGCTACAGGATGATCTACACATTACAAAATCCAGCAAGAGGTTAAAGCCATACAAAACAGTAGAGTTACCTACATATGTGATAAAATACAAAAGCACGCAAGGGAATGATACAGATCAACTTTAGGACCAAATGTTCACCTGTGTAAGGAGGAGAATGGGATAGGAGGCTGGTAAGTAGAGACTTTAATTATACCTGTGATGTATTATTAACAAAAAGAAACATATATGGTGTCATGCTGAGCTTGGTTAAATTATTATTTTCTGCATTTTTGTAAGGTTGAAATATCTGAAAGGATAATATTATAAATAAGAAATTAAACATTATGATTTTTTTTAAAATACAGTTAGCTGACCAGATCTGACCCCCAGGTTATTGTTTGCCAATCCCTGTTCTACAGTCTCAAGGTTTAGGGAATAAACCCATTGTCCCATACACAAACCTTCTTGAATTTATAAATACCTATTGCATTCCCTCTCAGGCTTTTTTCAAGTGTCCGTATTGCTAATTGCACTGGAAATCTGTCACACACACACGGAGAACCACATGCATACCTGCAATGCACCAGTATTGGAGACTCAGGAGGACTCTGCTTCATGTAGTCACGAACAAGGTACCGGAAGTTGATGAGCAGGTCAGTGGTGTCGGGAACACCATGGTCAGGCCAGGAGGTGAAATGGAACTGACGCAGGGGGTGACTCTCACTTGTCAGAATCTAAAACCCAAGAAGCGAGGTTAGAGCCGGAGAGAAAGGCAAGCTAGATCAAGCCGTACCTGAAGGCTGAACTGCATGGTACAGCTGAAAAGCAGCTCAGACGTGGTTATGACTACAAATTAGAATTGTACGTTGGTAAAATAGCTAATAAAGTGCTTGCATGGACTGCAAATCTGTATAACATGCCGAGCAGGAGGGTTTATTATCTCCCTTTTAAGAAGGGGAAACATGCTTTCCAAGCTGTGAAATGACTTCCCTAATACTCAGCTCTGACGCAGAAATCTCGTATCCTCCAGTTTAGGGTTCAGAATCTTCCCTTTTCACCACAATATGCCTGCCAATATGCACTCACATTCTTCTGCCTACGCCTCCTTGGCGCTTCATAAACCCCCACCCCTGAGCCCAAGGGGGGATGTCACCGACCAGAAATAAACTGATGCAAATGTAACTGTGATAACCAGTGCCTTCAGAGCAAGAACTGTCTCATAATTCACATGTCATCCAAAGAATTTTGGCTTCCCTGATAGCTCAGTTGGTAAAGAATCCGCCTGCAATGCAGGAGACACCCCCTCAACCGGTTCAATTCCTGGGTCAGGAAGATCCACTGGAGAAGGGATAGGCTACCCACTCCAGTATTCTTAGGCTTCCCCTGTGGCTCAGATGGTAAAGAATCCACTTGCAATATGGGAGACCTGGATTCGATCCCTGGGTTGGGAAGATCCCCTGGAGAAGGGAAAGGCTACCCACCCCAGTATTCTGGCCTGGAGAATTCCATGGACTGTATAGTCCATGGGGTTGCCAAGAGTCGGACATGACTGAGCAACTTTCACTTTCCAAAGAATTTAATAAAGCAATAAGCAATCAGCAAGCACCAAGTAAATATTTAGAACTGTAGGGGTTTGAGAAAGTACTCCCCCCAAAAAACATCTACTTCAACTTCAGACAGACAATAGAAAGTAAAGCTCATTATGACAGAGTTAGTTTCGACACGGACTGCCTTGCTACAGTGGGCCAAAGCACACACCTTTAATTACCAGAACTCTGCCCTGGCTGAAGCCCCTGCGTCAGCTCCCGTGCTCGTTATGCCTGCACCCGGGGACCGACCTCACCTCGTCCAGGTGTGTGTACTGCACTGGACGGCAAGCACTTGCTCCTTACGACAGCTGCCCTTTGAAGCACATGTACTTTCTTTTTTAACATATATATATATATACACACACACACATATATATATTAGGGACTCCCTGGCAGTTCAGTGGCTAAGACTCCATGCTTCCAACGCAGTGGGCCTGGGTTTCGATTCCTGGCCAGGGAACTAGATCCCACATACCACAACGAAGACCCAGGGCAGGCGCATAAATAAATAAATATTTTAAAAAGAATGATAATGCTTCTCCTCTATTTCAGATTATTTCTCTAAGACAGATTCTCAAACTTGAAACCAGCAGATCGAAGGGGAACAGATATTTTTATGCCTTTGACATAAGCTAGAGAGGGCTATATCGATTTACACAGCCATCAAAAGAGATCAGTCTCCCATGATACTGATTCAGTTTTTAAATACTGTTAAAAAAAATAAAAAGGACACATACACTGACTTCTTAGAATGCCTACAGAATTTAATTGCATTTGTTTTCGTAACTTTTGAGAGGAAAGGAGACCATATTTCTATGTCGTGGACTCCTATTAACGTAACTGTCATCATAAACTATTTTCACAGCAAATGGACACTCCTGATGTCAAATTTCCAACCAAGCAATCCAAAAGGGCCTTGATCTGTAAGAAAAACTATAAGCAGGTCACCTGGCAGGAGAAGAAAGGAAGTTAAAGATGCTGAGCCATGCTCCTAAGAGTCTTTCAAGAATAACTTATGAAATTCTCAAGCAAGCAAAGCCAACGGGTTGCATTAGAGTATATGCAGATACAGACTGTTACATTTATGAAGAAGAAAGCGAATATGGTTTTCTGATGCGTTAAAAAAAATGACTTTTTCAATATCAACCTTAAAGTGTCACCCCAAAAGTGATGTATGCCTATTTTATATGAGAGCTACGCATCTTGACTTCTTACTCACATTTTTCACTGTGAAGTCTCTGATGGTCCATTCTGGAAGAACAATTTCGGACGTCATTGCCACAGTTATGTCCCCGTAATCCTGAGCCTGCTTGGAGGGCCAGTACTCCTCACATTTGGTCTAGAATAAAACACAAACACTCGGATCACACTGTCTGCCTCCACTGAAGCCTCACAGGGAGATGAGACATTAAAACCGAGCATCAGAGTCTGAATCCATGCCTTACGTGGGTTCTGCCTGACCCTTGGAATTTTGTATTTTAATTTTCAATTCCTATCAACTTCATCAACTTGGGAGTCTTCCCATAAAAAAATCTAGATTTCTAGCTTCTCTTGAGAAATCAGAAGACCTAGCCAACACTGAGCCCTGATTTCTGCACAGAAACCGATGTCCAGCTGAGCAGCCACTGCTCCTTCTCGGGGGGCCCTCTGTGCCCACCCAGTGCCCCCAGCCCTGCGGCAGCCCTTCCACCCACTGCTCACTGAACTAAACTTCTCCCCGTGCAAAAGAAATGAGAGCTTTCCTTAAGACTTTTAGATATACACTAACTACAGTATGAATATGGACACACAAAAAAAGAAAATCAGATTAAATTATTTTGGGGTCTTTGATTCTGACAGCCAGTGGGCAAATGTGAACAGAAATAAAAATCAAGAAACAACCGCTCTCTGAAAGTATCTGAATCCCTGTTTGGTAACTGACTTTTTTAAAAATGAGAGGTTTGTTTTGCTTTAAAAACAGATGCCTGCTTCTCAACTCCAGAGATGCTGACTCTGGCCCAGAGATCTATGTTTAGAGATCCCAGCTTCTGCTTTTTAAAAATTCTTAATTTGTAGAAAATCATAAATACTTCATGGCCTTCCCTGCTGGCTCTGACAGTAAAGAATACGCCTGCAGTGCAGGAGACCTGGGTTCAATTTCCGGGTCGAAAAGATCCCCAGGAGGAGGGCATGACAACCCACTCCAGGATTCTTGCCTGGGGAATCCTCACAGAGGAGCCTGGCGGGCTACAGTCCATGGAGTCACAAAGAGTCAGACACGACTGAGCGACTAAGCACATAAACACCTCACTCTCAAACAAGAAACTGACTTAAATGGTACTTGATGTTAGCACTTGGTGAAAGGTGGGAAGCAGGTAACACTAAACTGTGTCATTTTATTTCTTCACGAAAGAACAATGTTAACCTCTGACATTTTTTGAGTTAATCATGTAAAAAGTTATACTGATTTTGATGTAATTTTTCTCTTTGTTGAAACCAATTGAAAACCAATAATTTAGGTTGTTCATGATATTAGTAACTTTGCCACATGATACACCAAATAAATTTTATTGGTTTATGCCAAAGAAAATCCCAGCTTCTGGACGACTGCTCCAAGAAAGAACACAGGACTGGGGCATATACTGGCACGGAGTTTTTGCCTAAGTTGGTCTCTTACCAGCTGGATTTATGTTGCTAACTTGTGGGCAACTTCTTAAACTCTAAGCTTCAGTTTCCCCATCTATACACTAGTAACATCTCCCAGGGTTATTAGAAGGAAAAATAACATATGGAGAATCTAGTGCAGGTAATCAGTCAATTCTAAAGGAAATCAACCCCGAAAATTCACTGGAGGGACTGATGCTGAAGCTCCCAAACTTTGGCCACCTGATGTGAAGAGCCAACTCACTGAAAACGACCCTGATGCTGGGAAAGATTGAGGACAGGAGGAGAAGTGGGTGATGGAGGACGAGACGGTTGGATGGTATCATCGACTCGTTCAGCTGATAAAGAATTCGCCTGCAATGCAGGAGACCCTGGTTCGATTCCTGGGTCGGGAAGAACCCCCTGGAGAAGGGAATGGCTACCCACTCCAGTATTCTGGGCTGGAGAATTCCATGGACAGAGAAGCCTGGTGGGGTACAGTCCATGGAGTCGCCACAGAGTCGGACACAACTGAGCAACTTTTACTTCCACACTTTTCATACACCAACTCAATGGACCTGAGTTTGAGCAAACTCTGCGAGATAGCGAAGGACATGGGAAACCAGGCATGCTGCAGTTCATGGGGTCCAGAGTCAGACCCAACCTAGCATCTGAACAACGACAATAATACAGGCCCCCTTCTCCGCTCACTTAGTCATCAACGTCCGCTTCCCTCCCACTGTGAGATGAACAGGGCCCTCGAGCCACAGCCCTGAGCCCATGTGCCACAACGAAGACCTAGCACAGCCAAAAAATTAATTACTCTTTTTAAAAAATGAACAAGGGCCCATTTAAATTCACCTTGCTCTCCATTAACTATGTCATTTTCATTTATCTAACAGATACTTAGGGGAATGTTCCACGTGTGAAGCCTTGGGTTCGACAGCACCATAAAGGTTATTTGCACACAATAAGCAGTGGCCTTCCGTTTGCATAATAACCTGCTCTAATGTAAGAAGCAGATACAGAACCCAAGCTTCTGCATCACAGATAAAGACGGGAACCACCTCTAACTGCTTTTGTTACCTCTCCCTCCTCCATCCCCAGGCCCCAGCACAGGACCTTACA
The DNA here is from genome assembly GCA_007570785.1 of Antilocapra americana. Classification (NCBI taxonomy): domain Eukaryota; kingdom Metazoa; phylum Chordata; class Mammalia; order Artiodactyla; family Antilocapridae; genus Antilocapra; species Antilocapra americana. The sequence continues at coordinate 21,038,996 of ML663010.1, read as the reverse complement.
CAGGCACTTGGGCCGGACACACACCTGCTCAATTAAAGTGAAAGAAAAGAGCATGGAAAGAAATGGTGCCTGTCAGGTTCCCACTGCCCCTGGGATAGCGCGAGCGCCCGGGAGCAAGAGCACCAGGAATTGGCAGAAACGCAGCTCTGGGATCCACCAGAGACCCTGCAGGCGGAAACTCTCCAGGGAAACTGGAGACCCTCCAGGAGACTCCGAGGCACCTTAGTGTTTGAGAACCGTGGGCTTAGGGACTTGACTCCCACCCTGCTCGTCAAGAAACAGCCTACACGAAGAGGCTCACAGAGCACACAGGGCCTATTCCTCAGGCACAGGCTTCTCTGAAGTTAGCCCATGGTTTTCAATTCCCCTTGGTTTACTTGCGGAAGAGTGACAGTCGCTCAGGAGTGCTCGACTCTCTGCAACCCCACGGACTGCAGCCCGCCAGGCTCCTCTGTCCGTGGGATTTGCCAGGTGAGGATACTGGAGTGGGTTGCCATTCCCGTCTCCAGGGAGTCTTTCCAACCCAGGAATGGAACCCAGGTCTCCTGCGTTTCAGGCAGATTCTTTACCATCTGAGCCACTAGGGAAGCCAAGGGATTTTATTACTAGAAGAAATCTTATCTTTGATGGGGGGATTCCAGGCCATCACAGGGGAGAGAGAACTGCTGAGGCTTATCAGGGAATAAGTTGGAAATTTTGCATAAAGAAAGGGTTCCGATGCTAAAAACGCAGTTTGAAAATCACTGAGTCACTCGAGTTGGTCATCTCACAGGTGCAGCTGGTTGCTCGGGGACAAGACAGGCTTGCATCCACTCACAGAGCTGATGGGGACTCCCCCGTGGTCCAGGGGTTATAACACTATGCTTCCAATGCAGGGGGCAGGGATTCAATCCCTGGTCGGGGAACTAAGATGCCATGTGCCACGGGGCACAACCAAAAACATGCATTAACATGGAGCTGATGCAGGATGGAGTCGCACAAAGTTCTTACACTGCACTAACCCAAATCCTGATGTCTCTTAACTCCAGCTGCTTCTGCTGCTAAGTCGCTTCAGTTGTGTCTGACTCTATGCAACCCCAGAGACAGCAGCCCACCAGACTCCCCCATCCCTGGGATTCTCCAGGCAAGAACACTGGACTTAACTCCAGCAGCAGTGACTTAATGTATAGAGAACATTCCTCTGTTCACAAAGAAGGTAACAATAACATAGACTTTTTTTTTTAGCGTTTTTTTAAACTTTTAAAGGGGAAAAAGACAAAAAATACATTTCTAAGAATAGAAGTGCTATTGTTTGGGAAAGTGTCTTTTTAAAAAACATGGGAGACAACAAAAGGAACGCAGATGTATAGAATAGACTTGTGGACTTTGTGGATGAGGGTAAGGGTGGGATGATATGGGAGAAGGACATTAAGCATGTTAATTGTCATGTGTCTAATCAATCGCCAGCCCAGGATTGATGCTCGGGACTGGTGCAGCGAGATTTCCCGGGGGGGAGGGAGGAGGGAGGGGGGACCCGGAGGGGAAGCATATGTAAACCCATGGTGATATCATAACAATGTATGGCTAAAACAATAATTAAAAAAATAAAAAAAATTTATAAAAAAAAAAAAAAAAATAGGTTTTAAAATACCCTCCACCATAGTAACTATGAATGAATGAACTGAACGGAATAACAATAAAAATAAAAATGACTTACCCTTCCCTGTTCAACACATTTGGTCAGCATGACAATGGCATATACATTTTTCTCCCAAACCATACGCCAAAAATCTTTCAGAGTGTTGGGTAAAGGTCCTTGCGTGGCAATAAAATCTTCTTTGGAATGGTAGCCCTAAAAAACGGAAAGCAGCCCAGAGTCGATCTCAAAGAGGCAGCAAGAGGAGCCCCGAGGCCCTCCTCCTAGCCAGCCAGCACGGCAAGCCCCGCACCCCACTCACAGGCATGTAGTTGGCGTTGATGTAGTCATCAGCTGAATGGGTCTGAACTGAAAGTTTGACACGGGAGATGTCATCTGTGACATTCAAAGAAAAGAGCTCCACATTAGAATGGAATGGAACATCTTATATCAGATAGAGAAACCAGTACAGAGCGGCAACGCAGGGGCTCCGTCACACCTTGAAGCTGCGTGGCTCCGTGTTTTAGGCCCACGGCCTTATTTCATTCCCGCCGTCACCAGATATGACCGTGGCACCGAGAAGTTACATGATTCCCTGGGCAGAGCTAGTAAGTGGCAGAGCTGGGGTTCGAATCTGGACAATCTGGCACCAGTGCCCAAGCTCTTAACCACTCCAGACCACCTTCTAGATGAAACCAACTACTTCCATCTTTGGGTGTATGCCACAAGCCAGGGACGGCCCTCCGCAGTTATTTATCCCTCATCACCATCCTACGAGCTTCTGTGCCCATTTTACAGATGAGAAAACTGAGGGTCAGAGAGGTTAAGTGATTTTTCCAAGCTCTTTCATCCGGTGAGTGGCAGCCAGAATTCAAATCCAGTGCCCTTTCCACCATAGCAGGGTAGATCCTCAGGGCAGAAAGTTAAGTCTTTCACACTTTCTCTGTTCTCATTAAAAATTTGTTATAAAAAAAGTCCCAAATGCAAGAATAAACAGAGCGTATTAGACTACCATAAGTGGTATACGTGGAATCTCAAATATGACACAAATGAACTTGTTTACAAAACAGAAACAGGCTCACAGAGTAAACTCAGTGTGTTGTTGATCCTGCCAGGCTACACTGTCAATCCTCAAAAACAGGAATGAATCCAAATATAATTCACGTTTAGTCAGGGAATGCACTCAGCCAACCAGAGACATGTCCGGACAAGCAAAAAGCGTTACTCCCGGCTTGTCCTCCACCGCTCCCCTTTTGTTCCAGAACTGTCTTTATGTTGAAATAAAGGGGCATATGTGAGAATGAAGGGAGGCAAAGCGCGGAGTCTGGCCTTTCCCTGCAGGAAGCTGCCAGATCCAGTCCATGCCTGGCTCTACCAGGACTCTCAGTGTGACTTCGGACGAATCACTCAGCCACTCTGTCTGTTTGTTTTTTCTTTTTTTTGCAGAACAAATGTCCTCCTACCTATGGCCTAAGGCTACTGTGAGGCTGAATCCAAAGGCTCACACCTAAACCCAGTGCTGGCACATGGCAGGTGACTGACGGATGGCTGTGGGAGTGGCTGGCTGGCATCCAGGTTCCCTACCCCATGCTCTTAGAGACCTGGTGTCCGAGATGGGAAAAAAAGGGAGGATGTGGGGAAAACCACTTACAGGGCAGAACGTTGTTATAGCGATTCTTCCCTCTGTTCTCAGCCAGTTCAGCTGCATATTTAGGTAGATTAATTCCAACAAGCTTCAGATCCTGAAAGCAGACCGTAAGAACTGTTCATTCACTCAGGTTTCAGATAGTATTTATAGTGCACAAAGGGTATAGCAGGATAAAGTGGGAATGCAGAGATGTTATGGGTAACACTGCATCCCAAAAAAGACATAGAAGTTCTAAGCCCTGGTACCTGTGAACACAACCTAACTGGAAATTACTGCTTTTATGGATGTAGTCAAGAGAAGATGAGGTCATACTGCAGAGGGCAGGGCCCTTAATCCAGTATCCCTGGTGTCTTTTTTATTTATTTATTTATCTGGATGTTCCAGGTCTTACTTGCAGCATGCAGGCTACTTAGTTGAGGCATGCAAACTCCTAGTTGCAGCATGCGGCATCCACTTCCCTGACCAGGGATTGAACCTGGGCCCCCCGCACCGGGAGCGCAGAGTCCTGGCCACTGGGCCACCAGGGAAGTCCCTGATACCTTTACAAGGAGAAAAGACATAGAGACACATAAGGGAGACACGAAAAGATGGAGGCAGGGGACTTCTCTGGCAGACTCCAGCACTTCCACTGCAGGAGGCGGGGTTCAATCCCTGATTGGGGAGCTAAGGTCCTATATGCCATGCAGCATGGCCAAAAATAAAAAAAACTTCTCTCTTCCCTCGAAGAGGGCTACCTCTTACCCGAAGCTTCACCATAAAACAGAAACAGGCAGCTTTCCAACTTTCAGGAAAAACATAAAGCAAATAAAACTGCAATATTTAACAACCACGTACCTCATACTCCTCTGCAAACCCACAGTTGGAGTCAGCTTGCTGTTTCTTGAAGTAGGCCTCAAAATTCTCTACTTTGATTAACTTGGATCTAGGAAAACAAAACAATGTATCAGGATTGGCTGTATTCAATCAAGTTCACATTCAAGATAGAAAAATGCAAGTTATTTTTCAAAAAGCAAAACATGTACTCACTTTTTAGGTCTTCATCATAGAAAAGCAAAGAAAAAAAAAAAAAAACAATTAGAAAAAAAAATGACTCAACCATAACTCCAGAGACTTTCCCCAAAGAAGAAAACCTATAGCATAAGGGCAGGGGGCGGTTGGGGGAGGTTCGCTGAAAATGTAATTCACAAAACACTGAAATGTGAATCAGGAAATCTGACTTCTAGACCCTGTTATATAACTGAGTGGCTTTGTGACTCTGAGCAATTCTGTCCTCCTAGACCTTGAATAACCATGTTTTTAATCACAAAATATATACTTATTGGTAGAATATGGCAAGTATAGTTCTACTTGGCATGGTAGAAAACCGCAAGAAAGCCAGCTTCAGGAGACAAGCAAACACAGAGTCCTTGCAGGATAACAATGCTAATGAGAACTTCTGGATGATCAGGTCCAAAGGTGTCAATCTGGACAAATGGCAGCGGGTTCCATCAAAAAAAAGCTCAAAATAGTCACTGAACAGGTTGGGGGGTTAAATGTCTTAAGGCTCATAAATCTAGAGACTTACTTAATTTGAGAAAAGGTCACTTCATTGTTCTTTGCATCTTTCCTATTTTGAAGGAAAAAAATACCCATTAGATCAAAACAGCCTAATACTGCGTTTTGTTCCCTTTGTGTATCTACAAGACGCTTCTTCCCTGGGCCTTAGTCCGTACAGCACATCAGATCCTGTTCACTAACACTAAAGCTTAATGGTCTAAACCTGTGAAGTTACTCACCTTTACACCATCTACAAGTATCACAGGCTCCTACTCAAGCAACTTGTAGGAACTTCTCTGAGTAAATACAGATCAGCAGCATCACCCTATTATACAGTCAAACTCGCTATTTCGTACTCTGACTTTTGGTTTTTGAGTAAGCCTTTCTCAAATGTTCATGCACTAAACTAGAAAGCATACCCAGTGCTGGCGAAGGACCAGGGCGGTGCTGGGATGGGGGACCCGCACCCTCCGGCACTGCTGACTAAGCCCACACCGGCATTGAAACAATGATGGAACTTCCTGGAAGGCAATTTCGCAGCATGCATTAAAGTTAAAAGCATGCATACCCCCTGGCCCAGCAACTCCCCAGCCTGGAATGTGGCCCAAGGGAAGAACCAGGACTGTGCCCAGATTCACACAAGGAGAAGCAACAGTGGCAAATAAGGACTCAAAAATGCCAGAAAGTTGGCTGAATAATTCCCATACAGCTGAACTCTCGATAGCCACTTAAAATGAAGATCTGAAGCTGTCCACAACGTCTTAAGCACAAAAGCAAGCCAGAAAGTAACGTGCATAATATGATTGTTTGCGGGTGCGGGCGTGTATTTATGTGAGTGTTGTAAGCACATCCATGTCAAGAGTAGTTTTCCATGGTGTAAGCATGGACTATTTCTTGTCTCTCTGGTTTTTATTGTTGCTTTTTTTGTCATAAGTATGTATAAGTTTACTTTGACAAGAAACGACACAGCTGTTTTTGACCCCTCCCTCAAAAAAAAATTAGACTCGAATGCAAAAAGCCGGGACGCAGGCAGTGCCCATCAACCCGGGAGGGCGCGGTGCGAGAAAGCCGGTGCGGGGGGTCAGAGACTCGGGCGGGACGCGGCCGCCGACGGCCCGCAGCGGCGGGCTCAGCCCCCTCAGCCGACGGCACATGCGGGGCGTTGTTATTGGCGCGAGCAGCAGTCACCTTTTCTTCCTCCAGAAGATGAAGCCTCCCACGGCCACGATGACCAAGGCGCCGAAGATACATCCAAACACCGCTCCACAGATGACACCTGGGGGGTCCACACGGAGGCGCGTCAAGAGGTGTTCACAGCCAGCCGGGGGGGGGGGGGGGGGGGGG
>ML663010.1:20883461-21032843 GCA_007570785.1 Antilocapra americana | reverse complement strand
GTGTGTGTGTGTGTGTCTGTAGTGTGTCTGTGTGTGGTGTGTCTGTGTGTGTGTCTATGTGTGGGGTGTGTGTCTGAATCACTTTGCCATACTCCAGACACTAACACAACATTGTACATCAACTGTATCAACTACTTCAATAAAATTTTTTAAACATAAACTGAGCATAGGGTAAGATGACTTCCACGTCCCCTTCTGATCCCAGTATTCAGGAGGTCCAGGCATGCAGAGGGCCGTGTGTGTCTGCACACGGTCACACAAGTAACTACACTGAAAAGAAAGGCGCGGACATGCGTGCAGCCTGGGGCGCAGCTGGCCCTCGGGGGGGCCCAGGAGAGGGCAGAGCTGGGTCCCGACGGCCAGGTGACATCTCAGCCTCTGGGAGAAGGCGCCAGCGTTGCGAGCCTCCTGGGGACCCGGGGAGGCGGGCAGACGCCTGTCCTTCTGCGGCTCCTGGAAGCAAAACCTCAGTGAACTGCGGGCAGCACTTCTGGCTCCTCTACCTGGATCCTGGGGCAAGAAAACGGCCTCCGAGCAGGGGCTGAAGGACACGTAGCTCTCGTTCCCGTCTATGAGCCCCTCACTGTGAGGGCTGAAGGCGATGTTGGTGAAGCCGGCCACACAAGCCCTGTGGGGGACAGGGGGAAAAAGAGGCGACTGAGACCTGACGTCACAGGCACAGGGAGCTCCGCACCCAGGGGCCCGGCCCCCCGACGAGCAAGAAGCACGAGCGTTACCGATAGGAGCCCAGGGGCTCCAGCTTCCCGTTGTAGTAGCCGTGCGTGGTGGACTCGTTGCCAACGTCAACTTCGTATTTCAGGACTTCAGACAAGCCCTGAGCACGTCTCTTTGCTTCTGTTGTTAGGAGGTATGTCACGTAAGTATCCGAGGCCCCCCTTTTGAAATCGTTATACGTGTATCTCAAAATATCTGCCGACGGCGGAACAGCTACGAAAGGCACACAGAAGGAGAGGCATGAGACAGTGAGAGGGCACTGCGCACGGGCTGCAGAGGGGAGATACAAGCTACAGGTATAACGCGGGCTCGAGGATGTCTTCCACAACACGGAGGACGTAGCCAAGATTCTGTGACAGCTGTAAAGGGAGTGTGACCTTTCGAAATGGTTTAAGCTCTTTTTTTAAAAGAGAAGAAAATGACCGCAGAGATTTACTGTGTCTCCTGCGTTTCTAATTAATGACCTTGACACTGGCTGACGGTGGTGACCTCTGCCATCTCTTAGGAACGCTCTCTCTGCCACGCTGTCCTTACACGGAGTTCCGAGAGCTTTACTTATTCACTTAATGCCCACAATGATGTCACTGCACAGGCTGACTAGCCCCACTGTACAGATGGGGAAAGAAGGCACAGAACGCTAAAAAGACCCGGGCCCAAAGCTGGTGGAGTTGTATTTCTAACCCAGAACACCCGACGTGGAGGGTGTGTGACCTCCCCATCCCAGGCTGGCACTGGTCTGGCTGGTCAGTATGCAACATCACCTCCCCCATTCAGCAAAGATAGGAGCTTGGGATTTGCTGGAAACCTTCAGAGCAAGATGACTAGGTGTTTGAAACAGACTCAAAACAAAAGACAGAAAGAGAGAGAGAGAGAGCAAGATCTCGACGTCTCTTTTTTCAAATTTAGCCGCAGGCTGACGACACCAGCAAATCCTCGTCTTCCCAGATGCCCACTGCCTGACAGTGGGTTTGATCTCCGTCTTCCTCGGGGAGATGAGGACAGAATCACAGCCTGCACGCCTGGGCAGGGGCAGCCCTGCATTGTTCACAGTTAGCTTAAAGAATCACCAAAAAGCAAAACTTGACACTTTTCTGGGTTTGGGCCATGCCATGTAACTGGCAGGAGCTTAGATCCTGAACCGGGGATCGAAAGGTCAGAGTCCTAACCACTGTGGCCCCAGGGAAGTTCCAACCTCAGACCTTTAACCCAAACCTTGAACACAGCACCCCGAGCCAGCTAACAAAGGCATCCTCGAAGCGTTCCCTTGTTACTTCCAAGGAATGCAATAGAGCCCTTTAAGGAGAGGTGGCATTTAATCCACCTCCTCTCTCAGCTATGGCCATGCTCTTTGCCAGCTCCCACTGCAAACACAAATTTTGTTGTTGTTTTCTTCCAAGAAAAAGTCACCCTTTGAGGACCATTTGGGCGTGTGTGTGTGTGTGTGTGTGTGTGTGTGTGTGTGTACATGTGCAAGAGACAAAGTTGGTTAAAACTATTAATCTGCCACCTAAAAGACCCTGTGTTGCAATACAGATGAAAAACCTAGATTAGAGGCAAGCAAGTCAGATCCAAGGGCCACAGCCAGCCCCCCGCCCACTTCTGATAAATTCTGGAACAGTCACCCTCCCTCTTTCTGCATCTTCTGTGGTTTCTTTCACGCTCCAGCAGCAAAGCTGAACAACTGAGAAGGAGACTGCAGAGCCTGCAAAGTTTAAAATGGTTTGCCGTCTGGCCCTTTACAGAAAGTCTGCCAACCTCTGACTGAGCTCCTCAGAATTACATCCAGCCATCCCCGGGTGAGTGCCGCAGTGTCAAATCCAACACGTGATTGTCTCACTAAAGTGCCTCGGTGGGCATGAAGTGGCGCCCGGTCACACCAACACCCACCAGCCATGTAACCATAGGGATGCCTCCTTACCATCCACAGTGGTGAGGACGAGCGCGTAGGCTTTGATCGGTCCGTGGCTGGCTTCGAACCCACTGAACTTGACCTTCACCGAATTGTGACTGACCGATGTGATATTAGGGGACCCATCTGGAAGAGGGGGGTCTGAAACAGGACAACACAAAACACGATCACCCAACATTTAAAACCAAAGAAGGAACAAAATTGTTAAGGAGAGGATTTGCTTAGCGTCCCCCTCAAGATCCCCCCAATTCTGGATGCTGTGTGTTGGGCTCATGCAAAGCAAATCTAGAAGCGAAGGGCGAGGAGGGGAACTGGTGGGGACAGAGGTGGTGGGTCCGCAGGGAGCCTGCCTCGCTGACAAGCACCCCTTCAGTGGGTCTAGTCACATTCCCATGGGGGCCTCCCGGCAACCTCGTTTCTAAAAGGTAATGAGTCTTTCCCATTTTCCGCCAGTCCTTCCTGACCCAGAAAGGCCAGGTTGCTTAGCCTGAGAAGGAGGGCAGAAAGAGGAGAGCAGAGCAAAGACTGTGCAGGTGGAACTTCCAGGTTGGGACCTGGGAGCCGGACTTGGCCCCAGCACTGGTCAGTCAGCTGAGAACAGTGACGGAGCAGGTAACGACGACATGGAGACAAGACACTTCCTCCTGAGACCCGACTGCAGTCCTGCCCCGTGCCCTTCACACCAAAGTCCTCATTTTTCGCAGGGGATGGTTTAAACCCGACCCTCTTCCTGGAAATCAGATAAGCCCAAGCGGAACCATTCTGAAAGTGGCCTTCAAAATCTCGTGCCTCAGCTTCCTGCGCTGAGCTCCTAAAGCCACTCTCTGAATTGACACAAAACGAAAGAAAAGCTGAACTAGAGATGATCCCTCTCCTCATACACACTCTCTACCTAACTTCGTCTCCCGTGCACAGTGAGTGCCTTTGCTATTATATCAAGGGAGACTCAGAAAAGTGAACTCCAGAAAGACAAAGCCCACAGCCCAATTCTCCAAACATACGCTGTCCAATGTGGCAGCTACTGACATGGCAACCCTCCCCAGGACTCCTGCCGGGGAGATCCCATAGACAGAGGGGCCTCATGGGCTACAGGCCATGGGGCCGCAAGAGTCAGATGTGCCTGAGCAACTAAACAACGATAAACCACTCTGAGAAGCAACTAGTCCAACTGTGGACGTAGAGTATCTCATTAATAACGTGTGTGTGTGTGTGTGTGTGTGTGCTTAGTTGCTCAGTTGTGTCCGACTCTGCGACCCCATAGACTGTAGCCCGCCAGGTTCTTCTGTCCATGGGGATTCTCCAGGCAGGAACATTGGACTGGGTTGCTATGCCCTCCTCCCTGGAATCTCTCCCAACCCAGGGATCAAACCCAGGTCTCCTGCACTGCAGGTAGCTTCTTTACTAGCTGAGCTACCAGGGAAGCCCCATTAATAACTTACTTTATACAAATTAAATGAAATTAAATGCTGAAATAACATTTTTAATATACTGAGTTAAATAAAATGTGATCAAAACTCATTTCAGGGACTTCCCTAGTAGTCCAGTGGCCCATGCTTCCAATGCAGGGGTTCAATCCCTGGTCGGGGAACTAAGACCCCATATGCCACACAGAGCAGGAAAAAAAAAACTTCTTTCAGCTGCTCTTTTTAGTTTCTTAATGTGGTGCCAAGAAAATTTTTATTATACAAGTGGCTCATATGATTTCCTATGGAAGGCACAACTCAAAACCATCCTCCAGCAACCTTTCACGTAACTGACAGCAGTGGCCACTACTGGGAGATGCTGTCCCCACATCTTGGTGTCACCTGCTCATCAGACACTTCGTAACACCCACTCCCACCCTGCCCACAGCTCTTTGCCTTCCAGCCAGCCAGCAGCGAGTCCCCAGCTCCCTGCTCCAAGACAGCATACCCACCTCCAAGCCTGGAAATTCTTTCCTTCTCAGTGCCTCTCTCAGTCCTACACTCAAGGGGCCGTGCCTGCCTGCATTGGGAAGACCCCCAGAGAAGGAAATGACAACCCACTCCAGTATTCTTGCCTGGGAAACCCCATGGACAGAGGAGCCTGGAGCGCTACGGTCCAGGGGGGTGCAAAAGAGTCAGACACGACTGAACGACTAGACATGAGAACATTCACTAGGAGGAATCTCTTGCGAATGATCCCAAAACTGCTGTGGAATTTGCTGACCCAGACTCGAGCAAAATATGAATCTTGACTGAGTATCTGAATATTAGTTTAAAAAAAAAAAAAAGGATGGTTGGGAGTTCCCTGGTGACCTAGTGGTTAGGATTTAGCACTTTCACTGCCTTAACCTGGGTTCAAACCCTGGTCAGGGAACTGAGATCCCACAGGTTGTGCAACGTGGCCAAAACAAACGATCGCTAGATTTTTTAATGTAATTGTAATAGGAATGCCAAAGAATTGATGCTTTTGAACTGTGGTGTTGGAGAAGACTCTTGAGAGTCCTTTGGACAGCAAGGAGATCCAACCAGTCCATCCTAAAGGAAATCAGTCCTAAATATACATTGGATGGACTGATGCTGAAGCTGAAACTCCAATACTTTGACCACCTGATGCTAAGAACTGACTCACTGGAAAAGACCCTGATGCTGGGAAAGTCTGAAGGTGGGAGGAAAAGGGAACGACAGAGGATGAGATGGTTGGATGGCTTCACAGACATGAGTTTGGGTCAACTCCAGGAGTTGGTGATGGACATGGGGGGCTTGGCGTGCTGCAATCCATGAGGTCGCAAAGTGTCAGACACGACTGAGCAACTGAACTGAACTGAATAGTAACGTAGTTATGTTGGAAAGAAAGGGAAAAGGAGTCCCTCTATTGCATAAATACATGTGGAAAACGTACAAATGAAACTACAGAATAACCAGGACTGGTCTCAAAGAAATCCAATAAGAGTGGAGGGGAAATAAATGAAGCAAGACTGGTCAAATGCCCCAAACGGTCAACTGGGTGATGGCGGTACGTGGGTCCCATGACACTGTTCTTTGCTTCAGTGTCCATGTGGACATTCGTAAAAATACTTTGTTTTAATGCAGTAGAGGAACTGACCACTTAAAAGAATACGTGGCAACAAATTGTTGCATGAAACAAAGGCAACTTTTAGAATGTAAAAGACAATTCTCACTCAGTAAATTTCTATAGATTATACAGTTTCTATGCTTCCCTTGTGGTTCGGCTGGTAAAGATTCTGCCTGTAATGGAGGAGACCTGGGTTCTATCCTTGGGCTGGGAAGAACCCCTGGAGAAGGGAAAGGCTACCCACTCCAGTATTCTGGCCTGGAGAATATACAGTCCATGAGGTCGCAAAGAATCAGACACGGCTGAGCGACTTGCACTCACTCACTATAGTCTCTATAGACTACGTAGACTAGATTTCTACAGAACTGGGTTAACAAAACCCAACAAAAACAAATATTTTGGATAAAGGTTTTAGAAACAGGTTTCTAGGCCACACTTGGCAGATCCTCTGGGTCAGCTTTCCAGGAGTGATCAAATGACCTGCTGGCTACCCTGCCCTCCAGGAAGCCCACCTGTGATGCCAGAGAGGCAGATGTTATGGGCAGGTGGTGCCTTCTTGTTACAGGACCAGGCAAAGATGCTGATGTCGTACAAGGTAGAAAAATTCAAATGCGTGACTTCCGTCCTGAACTCAGTGCCATTCTTCGAGGAGCAGCCCTCCAGGGTCGTTGTATTTTTCCAGTATCCATGGCTGACCTCCAGCTCAAAGCCTGCACTGGTGCCTGAAGGGCAGGTCCACTTAAGGACCAAGGCGGCCTTCTTGGGGACTGCTTCACAGCGGAAGGAGGCTACCGGCTCAGGGTCTGCAAGGCAAGCACAGCACATCATGAGACTCCTGGACGTTTGCCTTTGCAAACACTTAAACTTGGGCTGCCTGGCCCATTGGTGACGAGGAGATGGCAGTGGGGGATGGCAGAAGAGGCAGAGGCTGACCTTGAATCGGGCCTTACTCAACCATGTGACCTCGGGACAGTCCTCCAGCTGCTCTCAGCCCCAGCTGCAGGACTATCTGAGGATTAGATCAAACGGTGGCCATCGGGCTCCAGGCTGGAAGAGCACAAGGGCCCGCGAGACGTAGCTGCCATACGCTGGGAGTGGTAGCAATTTCTCCACCTGCGTCCCCTCAACTGGGCACCCTCTTGACCATCCTTCTGGAACAGGCAGGGTTAATACTGACCCATTTTGCAGTTGAATCAACTGAGACTTAGAGAGATTAAGTCATTTGCTCAAACAATATGGCTGGCCAGTGGCAAAGCCAAAACTGGATCTTGGGTTTTCTAAATCCAAGTCCAGGGTGTTTTGTACATACACAACAGGCTGAATAATCAATGGTAAATGGTGCCAGTTTATTCATCTTTAATATGGGGTGTTATTTGTCTCTATCCATTTGAGGGCCAGTAGGATGTTATTAGGGCTTCCCTGGTGGCTCAGTGATAAAGAATCTGCCTGCAATGCAGGAGACCCGGGTTCAATCCCAGGGTTGGAAAGATCCCCTGGAGGAAGACATGGTCACCCACTCCAGTACACCTGCCTAGAGAATCCCATGGGCAGAGGAGCCTGGCAGGCTGCAGTCCATGGGGTCTCACAGAATCAGACACGACCGAAGTCAACTAAGCAGCAGCAGCAGGATTTTATTAAGTGTCAACAAAAAACTGACATAAATGGAAAACTCTTTCAGATCCCTGTGGTGCCTCCAAAAATAAATAAATGGAAAACTCTGTTTTAATGTACTGGGAGCGGGGATATTATCATGACTTAAACATTGCAGTGTTTTAAAGCAGAAAAAGTTTTACAGAGTCACCCAGTACCGTGCCCACATTCTCCACCTGAGGACTGGAAGGACAACCTGCCTGATACAGTCCCCCTCCCACAGTCCTGTCATCCACCCCCACTCATAAATGCTCACAGATATCTTTCTCTTGCTACAGGCAACCATGAGTGCAGCTAAGATAAATATTAGCAATGGAAGCCACCCAAATGCCAAAGACCAGAGTCCAGACCCAGTGGATGGAGTCTGAGTTAACACAAGGGGCTCAGAGCTGCCATCATCTCTTCTGCCACTCCACGTGAAAGGTCAGAGGTCATCGAGGTCCCAGCCCCTATACTACCCCACTTCCAGATCAGCCTGAACACACCTGAAGGGCTTAGTCTAAGGAAGAAAGGAAGCAGGGGCAAAGGGGGTAGGGGACAAGGCGGCGCACAGGTCCAGAAGGATAAAGGCCCCGCCATCAGAACTGTGAGCAGAAGGACTCACAGCCGTTCGCCAAACAGCCCCCGACTCTCTCTGAAGGCTCCTTCAGTTAAACACAGGGCTCTTCTCTCTAAACGGTCACACTTTTTGCACTGAGAGATAAGGATCAAGAAAAGTGAAAATGCTGAGCATCCCTTTTAACTATATCCTTTCTGTCTTCTTCAGGGTAAAAGCCAAACTATAAGCTGCAAGCCCCACATCAGCCATGCCCTGGCCCCTCCCCCCACCAGCCTCACCTCCTCCCCTCCCCCTGTTGCTCCCGTGGCTCCACCTCTGCCATCCTGACCCCCGGCTCTTCCTTCAACACGGCAGGCCCACTCCAGGCCCAGGACCTCCGCGCCGGGCTGCCCATCTCTCCTCTCCACCGGACAGGCTTTGCTTCCTGCAAGTCTTTGCTCAGAAGTCCCCTCTTTGACAAAGCCTTCCCCAAGATAAACATCTCATCTCTCCTACCTTTGTATTTCCCTTTCCTCACAGTGACCATCACCTAATAACTTATGTTTCTTGCTTATTATGTCTCCCCTGCCAGAATGGAAGTTTCAGAAAGGCAGGGACTCGTCTGTGTCCTCCGACAGCACCTGACATACAGTAAATGCTCAGTACACATCTGTGGGATGCATGAACAACGAGGGCAGCAAGACAGCACTGACAAGATCACGGGGTGCTCACAGGCCGCACAAAAGCTAGCCAGCTAGAGTGGCTCCCCTGGTGGTCCACTGCAGCGGGGGCGAAGGTTCTATCCCTGGGTGGGAAAGCTAAGACGCCATGGTGGTCGGCAAAAAAAGGAAAAAAAAGCCACGGATCAACTAGAGTTTATTGCAAGGACGTATGTGCAAGGTCAGCAGGATACAAGAAGGGGTGCAAGAGGCCCCCGAGACCACTCACCTGTACAGAACAACCGCCTGGCGGGTTCAGGTGACTTGACGTTCCCCACCTGTGTGGAGACCTCTACGCTGTAGGAGGAGCCAGGTGTTAACTTGGTGACCGTAGCAGAGGTAACGCCGATGCCTGTGACTATCTGCGTGGCCTTGCTAGAACTTCCATCCTGCCTAAAAAGAAGCTGGTAGGTGTAGTTCATAGAGGCTGCATCAGCATTCTGCCAATTTAAGGTTGCTGCTGTGGTGTTGGTCCTTATCTCAATGCTGGACACCTTGCTGGGCCCTTAAGTTTTAGGGGGAAAAAAAGGATGGATTAACTTAAGCCATTTTATTGACTGCATCTAAAAATAGCCTGGAAATTTTTTTTCATTAAATTTAAAATAAAAATAGCCTGGCTCTTTTGGGTAAAGAATAAATAAAGCTAATACTTGCTGGGATCAAAAAAGGGAAGCCTTCCCCAAAAAGACATTTAGAAAATAATTATACAGATTACATCTCAAAAGAATTGAAGCTTTTCAGACTTCTTATAATAATTTATGTGAAATCTACTTTCAAGATGTAATTTCCTACTTGTTTTTGAAATATGATTAGTGAGACAAAAACATACAAAAAAGACATTATAGACTTCCATCTCTGCCATATACTTAGGTCAAATATTAGCAAAGCGCGCCCCTCCCTGGGGCATGCACCAGGGCGGCATCTCCCATGCCAACATGACCGGGTGACCCTCCTCCAGTCTGTATTCCCAAAGAATGAATGAACGGTGATGTTTCCCGTGCTTATGGGATCCCTTTCTGCTTCAGAAGACAATCCCAGGTTCACATGGCTCAGCACCAGAGCTGCAAGGGCAGGCCAGAACCTTGGCTGAGGCCACTGTCTTCAGCTTACTCGCTTTCACTTTCTACCTGGAGCCCAGAAACACAAGGGCCTCCTACCTCATCACTGAACCAATGCTTTCTTCGCCTCATCCCGGGGTAAGTCTGGGAAAACGCTTCCTGAGGAGGGTGTCCAAAGCACTTACGTGTGTACTGTAGAGTGGAGTTGGCCACCCCCTGGACAGAGTTCATCTCAGGCGTGACTGTGATCTTATACAAGGTGCCTGGGATCAGGCCATGGAAAGCGATCCCTCTGTGAGAACTGTTTTTCAAATCAGAGCCGTGCTTAGACTGTATCTCTACGCTGTAGATGTACCCAGGAGCACTGTCTGCATTCTGCCACTCCAGCTGCATTTCGGTTGTGGTGACGTTGACCACGCGGATGTCAAACACCGCACTGGGGTCTGGTCAAAGGAAAGGAAGAAAGAGGGAGTCGGTCAATGACCATCGTAACGTCCAGCTTTATCCTAGAGTATCTGTCGAGAGAACTCGCTGTTCTGTCATCAGATGACAAAGGGCAGACGCTAACACTTGGGTGAGACGCAGTTTCTTTCAAGAATGTTGGCTCTGCTACAAGACAGATGAACTCACCAGCCTATCCCATCAGTTCTCTGGCCTTCTGCTTTTGTCATAGAGACATCCCCTTGGCTGGGGGGTGGCTGGGAGGGGGTCTTCTAGAGTGGAAACCATGCTCAGTTTTCTTAATCTGAGTGCTAGTGACCAGATGGGTTCAGCTTGTAAAGATTCACCAAATTATGCATTTAGGAGGTGTGTGTGCTTCGGTGCATGTATTATATCTCAGCAAAGTTTTTTAAAAACCTCTTTCTATAACATAGGCAGGCGTGCTGAAGAGAAAAACTGAAATGGAGAGTTGACCCTACATGGGGGCACGTGAGGCTGGAGTGAGGAAGGGGAAAAAGCACCCACGGCCTCATCCTCACAGCGGGGAGGCAGAAGTGAAGCTGCCCAGAGTGCGCTGGGCTCTGCACTCAGGGCATCTCCCCTCTACACACTGAACCAGCTGCAGTGTAATCACGCAGAATCTTTTCTTTTTAAGATATATTTTACGTGGCCCATCTTCAAAGTCTTTATTGAATTGTGTGGTAGTAAAATAAACAGAGCATGATATTGACCATCTGAACCATCTGTAAGTGTACAGCTCAGCAGCATTAAATACATTCACAGCATGGGATCACCACCATCACTGTCTAGACACAAAGCGCTTCCTGATGCCCCACACGAACTCTGTCCCCATGAGACAAGAGCTCCTCATTCCTCCCTCCTCCCCGCTCCTCTGCTCTGTCTCCTGTCTCTAGAACGTGCCGTGCCGGTTCTAGGCGCCTCACGTAAGTGGATTTACAATGCGGTTGTTCTTCTACGTCGGGCCTTTTTCACCCGGCATAATGCTTTCAAGGGTTATGCACGCTGTAGCACGTCTCGGTACCTCATTCCTTTTATGGCTAAATAACATTCTATCGTGGGGCTTCCCTGGTGGCTCAACGGTAAAGAATCCACCTGCAATGCAGGAGATGCAGGTTTGATCCCTGGGACAAGAATATACCCTGCAGGAGGAAAGGGCAGCCCACTCCAGTATTCTTGCCAGCACAATCCCACGGACAGAGGAGGCTGGTGGACTACAGTCCATGGGGGTCACAAAAGAGTTGGGAATGATTTAGCAACTAAATAAGAACTATTCCATTATATGGACATACCACATTTCATCTGTCCATTCACCTGTTGATGGACACTTGGCCGCCTCCACCTTTTAGCGGTCGTGAACCACGC
This sequence comes from Antilocapra americana, assembly GCA_007570785.1. Taxonomy (NCBI): domain Eukaryota; kingdom Metazoa; phylum Chordata; class Mammalia; order Artiodactyla; family Antilocapridae; genus Antilocapra; species Antilocapra americana. The sequence continues at coordinate 21,021,374 of ML663010.1, read as the reverse complement.
TACACTGAACGGCGGTGCAGAGAAACTACGCTCAAGTCCCTGATTTCAATTCTTTCAGAAACACGTACACATGTGAGATGGGACCGCTGGGTCATTCGGCACTTGCTTCCCTTTTCCAAAATTGCCTTTACCTCTGTTACACTGATTCTCCCCAATAACAGCAAACGTTGGTCAATAATAGAATGGTAATGTCCTAGCATCTAGTGCCTTACTATAACTCTTCCTGATTTCCATTCATGGGGACAATCACAGGCAATAGCACAAGAGATGCCTTCTCCTTATGAACAGTCCAAAACTATTTCTGCAGTTGCTCCATATCGGACTGCAGTCCACACTGTGGTGAAGACCTCAGTCTTCAAAGTCAAAGGCCAGTTCACTCCCTCGTCACCCTGGGCCACTTACTTAAGTTCACAGAGTCCCCATTTCCTACTCTATAAAACAGAGATGATAACAGCACCTACCTCATACAACTGTGGTCAAAGTTTAAAACCAAAGGCTGGGAGCCCAGCACTTTATAGACCCCCAGGACATAACATTATTATTGCATTAAACCCTGGGAAGTGGCAAGTCACACAATATCAAAGGGACCCAGATGGTGATCCCCTTACCATTAGCTACATTTTCAAAAAGAGAGAAAAACTGTATATGTTGATACTATACCCTGATCTCAAAAGTCTAATCTGAAAATCAGACTTGAAAAGGAATTATGCACTTCATCTGAGGGATGCATTTTAGCAGCTCCCTTATTTTGGAAGCAGATCTTCCAAATACCCATCAATGCTAATAACCCAACCCACGGAGCTGAGGAGACCCACACAAGAAGCATCTCAAGAGCCCAGCTGGCCTCACACATGGCTCAAGCAGTCCGTCTCAGTTCTCTCCTCTTTCCTTCAGCAGAAAGGACTTCAGTTCCCTTGCAATCAAAGGTCAAGGATACTGGATGCTTTCCAACCTTTCCCAGAAATTTCATTTCAAATTTCAAAGGTAACCATAATCAACAATGAATTGTTTTCATGAAATACTTTTATCAACATCAATTAGCCTCACAGAACAAACAAGACCACTGCATCACAATATTGTTCATGAAAGACTGTCGATGACCTACCTGTCCAACAACAGGCAAGTGGTCAAACAATTCATAATACGTCCAGACCAGCAGTCTGGACCCCTTTACCTTCTGAAAAATTATTGAGGCTCTCAGAGAAGTTTTATTTATTTAGGTCATATTTATGTATGCTGTAACAGAACATTTTTAATGAGGAAATGCTTAAAACATAAGGATACAAAAGCATACATTCCATGAGCCAACAGAAATATGATGCCATCCCATGTCACACTGCATCTGGAAAACTCCACTGTACACTTACAGTGAGAGAAAGAAAGAGAGTGAAAAAGCCAAATAGCATTCTAGTATTATTATGATAATAATACCTCACAGACCCCCTTGAAAGAGTCTAGGGGACCCCCAAAGATCCCTGGACCACACTTTGAGAACCACTGGTCTAACCAAAGGGTCAGCAAACTTTTTTATATGGACCACAGAACAAATATCCGAGGCTTTGCACGCCTTGTATTCTCTGTTGCAACTATTCATTTCTAGCACAAAAGAAGTCATAGACTTTATATAAAGAAATGAGCATAGCTGTGCCTGAATAAAGCTTTACTTTAAAAAAAAAAAATAGGCAGTGAGCCAGATTTGACCCATGGACCATTATTATCTGCTGACTCCCAATTTGGACAACAGAATGCCAGGCAGGTGTTAAAATTAATCTGCAGGAATATTTATGCTGATAGGGAGAAGAGTCATAATAAACTTGAATAGAAAAAAAGCAGATTTTAAAAACACATGTAGAGGATTTTAACACTTGAAATATACATGCACACATACACACATATACCTTTATATATCTTAAAATTCTAGAAGAGCAGTCCCCGACCTTTTTGGCACCAGGGGCTGGTTTCATGGAAGACATTTTCCCACAGACAGGGTACAGGGGTGGTTTGGGGATGATTTTCATAAAGAACACGCAGCCTACATCCCTCGCGTGCACAGCTCACGGTAGGGTTCACACTCCTATGGGAATCTAATGCCACAGCCGATCCCACAGGAGGCGGGGTTCAGGCTGCAAATGCAAGCAGTGGGGAGTGACTCCTTCACCCACCACTCACCTCCTGCCATGCAGCCTGGTTCCTAACACGCCACAGACCAGTACCAGTCTGTGGCCCAGGGGTTGGGGACGCCTGTTCTAAAACATCACGCATCACAATCGATTAGTGATTATCTCTAGCTGTTGGTTTACGTGTGACTTTTCTTTTTGCTTATCTGTATTTCAGATAATGAACATGCATTGCTGTCATTAACAATTTTTTTAAAGGTCTTTCTTAGATAATTAAAAGAAGAGCAATATGTGGAAATTTTGACATTTAAGGTTTATACTGATTTCCCTTGAGAAACGCAACTAATGCACAGAAAATACAGCCCATTTGCTTACCAGTTCTACTGGAAACTGTTTGGAAATCCCCTCTGGTCCCATTTGGTCCTTGTGGATATATGTCAAAACGATACATAGTTCCAGGGTACAAGCCACCAATGAGAATACTTTGATTGGTGGTGGTGGTGGTTCGAGTTTCTCCAGCTTCGTGAGGTGTGACATGTATCTCAAAGGAATGAGAGTCACTGCTGTTCCATGCTAAGCCAATTTCCCTTGTGCTGGTACTTGTCACTCGAAAGTCAGAAACTGGATTGGGGGCTGTGGGTAGAAAGCAAATGACCAGATTAAGAATCTGTTTCTCCAGAAGACAAGGGTGACTGAATCTCACAAAACATTCACACAGAGATTAAACGTACACTTGGCAACACCAACCTCTCTTTTCCTCTTCTTTTTATTATCATCTACACCCCAAGCGCCTTAGGAACTCATGGTTCTGACCATCAAGAGGACAACTGGCCACAGGCGTTCAGACACTGGTTAAGTTGGACAAAGTCATTCAAAGGAAATGAGAGGAGGCATGAATTCCCGTGGGTTCGGGGCTCAGCCTCTGGAGTGGGACCTTGGCCACGGCCCGCTGTCCTATCTTGCATGCAACACCTAGCTGCCCAGAGTCCTTTTTCAATGATGCACAGCACAAGCTGCTGTTGACCCCAAATTCATCCCCCTCCAATTTCTTTAAACTCACACTCCCAGACTTTTAGCAAAGTACGTGACTGTTGAAGATTTAAAAAACTACATTTCCCAGCCTCCCTTGCAACTAGTCATGTGACTAAGTCCTGACCAATGGGGTGTGAGCATAAGAACAAACTGACTCCTAAGAAGCACCCTTAAAGGGTGGAGCACTATTTTCTGCCCTTCCCCCTCCTTGTAGCTGAATTGTGGGTGTGATCCTCGGACTCAGGCTGCCTGGCTCTAGAACCAGCAATGCTGGGGTGGCTGCAGCCTCCTGATGCCCGGACAGCAACTCCGTACATTCCAAGAGCCAACATCTACAACAGCTGACTGTGACCTGCCGGGGACTCCTGGGCAGGCGGAGTTCTGCACCCTTAGGCTGGGAGTCATTTCTGGGTCCCAGCCTAGACCCTGCACCTCACATGTTATGAGCTCAGTTATGTCCCCTCAAAATTCTTATATTGAAGTCCTAACCCACAGTACCTCAGAATCTGACTATACCTGGAGATGGGGTTTTTAAAGAGGTGTTTAAGGTAAAATGAGGCCATTAAGTAGGTCCTAATTCACAACAATTAGCATCCTTATGAGAAGAAATTGGAAGGAACTGTATTCAACATCCTGTGGTAAACCATAATGGAAAAGAACATCAAAAAGAGTATAAACGTGTACAACTGAGTCCCGTCTGCAGCACAGCAGAGATTAAAGACAACACGGTGAACCGAGAGGAGTTCAGTACAATGGGACAGAGAGGTGACTGGGACACAGGCATGCACAGAGCAGGGGACAGTCTCATGAAGACGCAGGCCGAAGCTGGCGTTGCAAAACCAAGATGGCAGATCTCAGAAGAAACCGACCCTGACTCACTGGGTCTCAGACTATCTGCTGCAGGCTGTGAGAGAGCAGATTTCTGCTGTTGAAGCCTCCCAACCTGCGGTGCCTGTCACGGCAGCCCTAGCAAATTAACACATCAGCCCTTCCAGTGATTCTATAAACTCTCAATTCCCAAGGTTAGATCCTTCCCAGCTTCAAATAGCTCATAGTCTCTCAGCCATAAAAAGGAACGAATGTGAGTCACCTGTAGCGAGATGAGTGAACCTAGAGCCTGTTATACGGGGTGACGTCAAGTCAGAAAAGCCAGCGGCGTGCATCAACAAATGTGTATGGAATCCAGAAAAACAGCACTGATGAACCTAGCAGAAAACGGACTTGTGCACGCACTGGGGGAAGGTGAGGGTGGGACAGACTGAGAAAGCAGCTCTGACACAGATATACTCTCGTGTGTAAAATGGTGAGTGAGTGGGAAGCTGTTCTATAACGCAGGGAGCCCAGCCAGCCTGGCACTCAGGGATGACCTAGAAGGGTGGGATGAGGCAAAGAAAGGGAGGCTCAAGAGGCAAAGGATATATATATATATATATACATAACTATGACTGACTCTTGTCATTGTACAGCAGAAACCAATACAACCTGCAAAGCAATTTTCCACAAATAAAAATAGAAAACAAAAACACTGCGATGAGCAGTACACAGTAGCTCACAGTTTCTGCTTCTTGCAACTGAGCCGTAGCTAAGACTCTGCCATCGCATCCTTGGCACTGGGCTTGGCACTGGGCTCCTTTTACAATGAAAGAGAAACAAACTCCTGTCTTGGATACTTGGGGAGTTTGTTACCCACAGTGAACCTAATCTTAACAGAGAGATTAATTTTTTCTTTTTAAAGTAGAAGATGAAGGAAAGGAAGCAGATTTCATTTACTCCAAAAACCCAGTCAGAAGACATTTGTAATGCCTAAGGTGCCTTGTGGGAAGTATCAGACACTCAGATAAAGCCTTCTGATGGGATGAGCCCTGGGTCCAGAGCCAGGCACCCCAATTCAAGTCCCTGCCCTGCCACTTGCCAGCTCTCTGGTCTTAGGCAAATTCTTCAGCCATACTGGGCTGTAGTTTTTACATCTGTAAAACAGGGATCCTGTTTGGGGAAGAATGGATACATATATAGGTGTGGCTGAGTCCCTTTGCTGTTCACCTGAAGCAATCAGAACATTGTTAATCAGCTATACACCAATACAAAATAAAAAGTTAAAAAATAAAATTAAATTTAAAAAAAAACAGGGATCCTAACAGCTACCCCTGCCATACATGCGAAGCCCCTGGAACAGTGTGATACTGACATCATTGTGTGATATTAACACATTGTGTTATGACATTACTCTGCCAATAGACTAGGATTGTTTTAATTATTGGACCTTCTTTGGAACAGAAAGGTTTTTATTCGCTGCCAATCACCTTATCTTTAAGAGAGACTCAAATGAGAAACAGAGATAGCTGCGCCCTGTTTCATTATTTTGTCACCACCCAAAGGACAAAGGGATGTGAATATCCAGGCCCTTTTCAGCTCCACACACCAATTTGCTCCCCGTCTCCAGCATGCTGGTTGTGCCCAGCACAGACTGGAGCTGAGACAGCCCAGCTGGCTGACCCCACCTCAGACACTTACAAGGTGTGATACCCGCCCACAGCATCTCTCTCAGCCTTGACTTCCTCATCCACAAAATGAGGCCAGTGCCAACCATGCCACAGATGTGTGGATGTTAAAGGAGACAGCACAAGGAAAGCATGTCACGTGACGCTGGGCATGTGGGCAGGGTCAATGGTCACCGTTATAGGACCGCACATCTTGAAGGCTGTTAGAGTCCCCACAGACCCACACGCTGCACTGTGCATTCCTCGGAAAAGGCAAAGGGTTTGTCTTGTACCTGGGCCTGGCACACACCGGCAGGAAGAAAGGCTAGCAAAGCCATGAGTGGACTCACGGGTGTAAACTTGGACGAAGCCTGGCGTGCCCTCGGAACCATCATCAAGGACAGGATACACCGTGATATTGTATAAGGTGCTTGAGCTGAGTACAGCCATGACGGCACGAGTCTCTCGGACGGTGAGGTTGAAGGAACCTGTCTCGCTGACAACTTGTATCTTGTAGGTATAGACTGAGGATGACTCATTATCATTGATTTTCCAGGTCAGGGTCAAGCTGGTGGCACTGATATTCACAATTTCGACGTCAAAAACCTGACTGGGATCTGTGAAAACACAAGAGACGTTAACAACCACCAGGATGGCCAAGTCAGAGAGAGAGACAGGGAGGGAGATGCTCTCATCAAGGCATCTAATCCAAGAAACGCTGTCAGCAATTCTTCTTCCTGTTCCACCCCATTGAACACAGCACGTGTAGACAGGGTCCCAGCAAAAGTCAGACAGAATCTTCAGTGAAGAAACAACCTGGCTAACTGCAACTGCATGGTTTACCCTTCACCCTCCCTGCTAAGCTGACTTCAGAGATGCAGTAGATGCCTCAATCAACAGCATGGACTCTATACACGCCCGTCTAGGTGCTGGGTGACCCCAAAAGGTCTCAGGCATCTATCCATCCAAGAATCAACACTATCTACACGATCAAGTAAAGATCACAGGCTTTTGCACGAGGCAGGTCTGGGTTCCAAGGTCAGCTCTACTTGAATAGCCTGGTAGATCTTAGGAAAATCACTGAGCTCCGTTTCCTCATCTATTAACAAGAAAAATCAAGATAGCAGCCGTAACTCCAGAAAAGATAACGCAGGAGTGCTAGTTACTCATCACTTGTCCACCCCACCCTCCTGACCCACCCTCTGTCCTTCTCTCGCCTGCTCTGAGTCCCCGCAACGACCCCTGCACACTGCATCACTGGGGCACTCCGCCAGGTAAACCTGGAGCCAGGTTCCACCAATGAATGGAACAAGCAGGCTGCTGAGGGGCTGGAGGGGACAGCCTTCGGAGCCCTCTCCTCACCACCTCCTGTTCTGGGTCACCAGGCCCAGCCTGGCCCAGCCCTCCAGTGTCCTGGATGCTGCTCGGTGTTCTGTCCTCCAGCTCCAGCCTCCCCTCTCCGCTCTATGGAGCTATGACAGCCTTTGAGAATAGGTATGTTTGAGGGAGGGGGTGTTTGTTTGTTTTAGTTTTTATTGGAATGTACTTGCTCTATGACGTGTTAGTTTCTGCTGTGCAGCAAAGAGGCTGCCATGCAAAACAGATGTATTTTTGGATAAGATAACCCGAGTCAGTCTGCACTGCCTGCAGGCAAGCCCCCGAAGGCCACAAGGCTACAGCGTCCGTTTCTGAACCCACGGAGCATGGCTGTGTGCTTTTCCTGGATTCTCCTTCTGTTCTGAAACTTCCATGCATTTCTTTACGCCCTCATTAGCACTAATCCAAAAAGTCTCCAAAACTGTTCAGTGTACAGAGTAAGAATGCTGACAGGTTCTAGGTGGAAAGAGCAGTGTGCATGTCGGCAAGAGTCACAGGAAGGTCAGCATGCCTTTCAAGTTTAGGTCCAAAAAGAAGACTCATTTTCTCCTCTCAGGGGAGAGATACTTAACCAATGTGGACAAAGTGAATATCAACTTCCAAGAGAGAAACCCTGGCCAGTATGCAGAGCTCTGAAAGAGAGAATAAGGGAGCGCCTCGCATCCGCACAGTCGCTGCCCCATACGCTGTGAGGGGGTCAAGGAAAGCAGAGCCTCGGCCACAGAGCTCAGAAGAAACTCACTGGACCTGCTCTGTCCCAAGTCTCTTCCAGCAAATTCCCCCCAACCACAAAACAACTTATGAAGCAAGAGAGAACTCAGGACCAGAACCACAGGAGACAAGCTCTGTGCTCGCAAACTCTGGCTGAAGCCATGTCACCCAACGGCACATACTTGTTCTGAACTCTGTGGTCTGGGGCTGTCCTTCGGCACCGCCAAGAGCTCGGGGGTAGACTGTGGCCTCGTACTGCGTGTCCGGCTTTAACCTGAGAAGCAGGACTCCCACGGTGTCTTGGGCCAGAGAAGGGTCAGAGGACAGGGCTGCCTGGTCCAGCTGGCATTTGTACTCCGGAGCCGCGGGACCCTCAGGGGGCTGCGGCAGGTGGGCTGTGTGGCAGGCATCTGTTTGAAACACAAAGGCAGAGGTGTGACCTGTGACTGAAGTGCATTCCTGTCTGCCCTCCCCACGGAAGGGTGCCACAGCAGATGGCGCCCACATCCGGGATCCTGCAAACACCTGCTCCCCTTCTCCCCCAGAAAGAGACCCGTGCTCCTGAGAGGAAGGAGCCTGATGCTTTTAGGCAATGGTTTAGGGGTGTGTGTATGTGTGTATTGATTGATTCACTGATTGTGTGGTACACATGGGATCTTAGTTTAATGATCGGGAACTGAGCCCACGCTCCCCAGCGTTGCGAGGTGGCTTCTTAACCACGGACCTGCGGCGAAGTCCCAGGAGTCTCATTTTCAGCAGGCATTCTGCATTGTACTTTTAGCGCAGACGTGTTAAGTCGCTCAGTTGTGTCTTTGCGACCCCATGGACTGTAGCCCACCAGGCTCCTCTATCTATGGGATTCTCCAGGCAAGAATACTGGAGTAGGTTGCCATTTCCTGCTCCAGGGGCTCTTCCCAACTGAGGCATTGAAGCCAGTCTCCAGCACGGCAGGCGGACGCTTCACCGTCTGAGCCGCCGGGGAAGCCCAGGTAGCGCCACAGATGGATGTGCTTTTCTCTTCAAAGCAGCCATCTGCATCTCTCCCCAACTTCTTCCAAGAAACCATCTTCTCCCACCCAACTCCACACGTGAATTTCCAGGGACAACCCCATGATTCACACAGAGCCCCCCTCAAAGCATTCTTTCCCTGGACCAGACCCCTGCAGAGAGAGGGTAAAACAGGCAGAACTGCTGGACCAGGGGGAAGGCTGGTTAACAGGAAAGAAGCAGGAAGAGAGACTGGAGTCAGCTCCTCTCTTCCTTCCAGGCCCTTCGGACCAGAAGCCCACTCCTGTGACTCACCTGAGCCGTTTGCTGTCGACAGGGGGCTGCTCTGTGTCTCGTGTGATTCTGGAGGATCCAGGGTGACCGTGTACTGACTCCCCAGCTTCAGGTCAGAAATATTGAGCATCACGTGTTTCGTTGACTCCTGGACCCTTTCCAGGAGCATCCGGCAGGTATTCGTGGTGTTACCACTCTTCCAGGTAAGAGCCACATGCGTCACACCCACGGAGGCAGCACGCAGATCCGTAACTGGATGAGGTTCTATTTGAAAAACACACCGTGGGCACCGATGGGACAAAATACCGGCAGTCACCTTTCATGATGAATGCCGGGGACATCAATGTCTCAGTGGGGCCACTAAAAATACCTCCTTTATGTCAGACTCCAGTGCAACTCTATCAGTTCGCAGTGGGGAGAAAACTGAATCATTATGCAGGAAAAAGGAGAAAAGGATAAACCTTAAAGCCAAAATTTTTAGGATCTGAACTATTCTCCAAGACAGTTAACTCCTACGGTGAGTCGACACTCTTTTAAACAGCAGCATTTAATATTTGTTTTAGATATCAGGAAGAAGCATCCAAAAAAGTGCCCATTTGCTACATCTAAAGGTCTCAATTCCAGATAATACAAATATGTCATAGTACCAAGACATTTCAACCGAGACGCTCATCCCTGTTTTCCAACCCCACGGGGAACTTTCTGAAGAATTCCAATCTATACTGTCCCCCTACCATCCTTTCTGTCACTTTACTTGGCTGCCTGTGACCGAAACCAAGCCACTTTGGCCGAGATGACATCCACATCCTTCAGTCTTGAGATGAGAGCGTGGAGATTCAGAATGGCAGGGATTCAGTAGTGTGAGTTGCTCAAGAACGCACACGACTTGGAGCACCGGGGCACTAGAAGCCAGGGCTCTAGCGTTAAGCGTGGGGCCACAGAGTCAGACCCGACTCAGCAACTAGACAGTCGCACCAGCAGCAGCACTGTGGACCTCGCCACAACCCTGCGTGAGGAGCTAAACTCAGACACGGGCACGGATGCCCGGCAGGCCCCATCCGGCTCTGAGGCGAGCTGACCCACGCTACAATTTTCTTCCTCACGTCAAACGATATCTGAGGCCAAGACTTCTACACTGGGTCAGGCAGGTGTCTTTTTTAAAGAAATGGAACGTGAATAAACCAGCCGGCTCAGTGATCTGGGCGACCGCTATGGATACCGCTGTACCGCCGCGCTCTGGAATCAGGCTCCTGGGTTCCCAGCAGGCGGTGCTCAGTGACTCCAGGAGCGCAGAAACTTAACTTCTCAGCATTACAGGTTCTTCCTCTGTAGCCCTCAGGGTTACTGTGAGGGCACTCTGATGTATTAGGGGCAGCGAAGCACATTGAAAAGATAAGGAGAAGACCCTGATGCTGGGAAAGATTGAAGGCAGGAGGAGAAGGGGATGACAGAGGATGAGATGGTTGGATGGCATCACCGACTCGATGGACATGAGTTTGAGCAAGGTCCAGGAGCTGGTGATGGACAGGGAAGCCTGGCGTGCTGTGGTCCATGGGGTTGCAGAGTTGGACACAACTGAGCGACCGAACTGAACTGAAGCACATAGTACATGCTCAATAAACAGCAGCTGATAAACACAGCCTTGGCCTCGGGGGCCTTAAGCTGGAGTGAGGAGCCTCGGCCCCTGAGCTGAGTGCTTCAGGTCTCCTGGCCACCTCCCCATTCCTATAGTCACCAATTCTGTGTCCCCTTGCCCCATTACCAACTCTAACTCTGCTTTCTTCCTTCTCCTTCACCCACTTCCATCTCCTCCCCGCCCTGTCCTGCTTTTCCTCTCTCTTTCACAAACACGGTGAAGCATTCCTACAGCTTTTTGTTTTCTCTGAAACTGTGCTCTGAGGACCTCCAGGAGGTTTTTGAAGGTACCTGCAACACTGCATCCCTGGCACTCCTCTTTCTCCAGTTCTTTGCTGGGCACCTGGGCAACATTTTATTTAAAGAAATAATTTCTTGGCTTGAAAAAAACCATGTTCAAAACCACTGGGCTAGCACTGGCTTGCTCTGTGCACAGAAGAGGCTGTGCCAGGTGGTCACTTCAAACCACGGGCTCAAGAGGTCAGCTTTCCATGGCTTCCACCAGCCAGTGACAGCATAGCCCCTCCAGATCAGAAAACCAACACAGGACCTCTTTTTTTGAATTCTGTATTCTTCTGAGCTTTAAAAAAAGCATCTTGACTGCTTTTTATGTTTTTGGTTCTTTTCAGCTTAAAAATAAAGCTGTTATTTGCAGCTTAAAATAAAAATAAAAATCTAAGCTTAATCCAGTGTCACTGGGCTCTTATTGCATTTGAAGCATACACTCCTCTATAAAGTATCGAAGCATTCATGCCCAACAGAAGCTTCTGGGAATACAAACACAGCAGCAACTTTCCTGGGAAGCTTAAAAGCAGCCTAGTAGTTACCAACAGCATCAAGACACATTTCTAACAGGGTCCTTGTTCCCAGTCTTAGCAGAAAAGCAAGTATTCACCAATAATAATGAAAGATTTTTTTCAAAAGCAAAATGGTTGGAAGCAGTTAAAACACCCCCAAAACACACAGGACCTTAGTATTAGATGATCCTGCCACCTGAACTCCTGAGCTTGAAACCACATGGAATCTTTCCTCATCTTCCACAGTCAACAGAAATCCATCTCTTTCCAACAGGCAACTGAACGGACAGGGCTCCAGGGTACAGGACGAGAAGGCCAGCGCCCGACCAGTCCCGGGAGCCGCTCGTCCTACCTGCTGCGGGATCTCCTGAAGCCCCGCTGCGTCCTGGACTTGAGTGCCTGCTGTCACCGCCTGTCGGGCCTGCAAAGCTCGTCTGCTGGGTCCCACTCGTGCTCTTTAGGCCGCCCATGGAGTCAGAAGCAGTTGTGTTGTTTTCCCAAATTGGGGTCACACTGGTTGGGCTGATGGTAACAGTTTTCATAGGACTGGATTCTATTTTAATATTGTTTCCCAAAAAATAAAGGACAGAAAAAAATTATTTTTCAAAAAAACTGAAAGAGTAAGGGCTGTTCTGAATATCTACTTTCCATAAGCGAGTTTACAACCATAAAACTTCATTTCTCTTTATTTGCCTCCTGGACTTTCCTCCTACAAAATACATTTCGATTCCCATGCATTTAGATAGATATATACAGACACGCATACATATATGAATATAATACATCATATGTGCCAGTGAAACAGAAGGCTACAAAATAAAGGTGAAATAAGCATGGATATAGATATTCACACTGAGTGAAGAAAGACAGAGGAGAAATGTTGTATGACATTCCTTACACGTGGACTCTACAAAACAGAAAGAGATCCAAAGACTTGGAGAGCCACTCACAGCTGACAGGGAGAGCAGCGGGGAGAAGGGATGGCTGGGGAGTTTGGGACGGACACGAGCACAGCACGCATTTAAAAGGAGCAGCCAACAGGGACCCACTGTGTAGCGCAGGGAACTCTGCTCAGTGTTGAGCGGTGGCCTGGATGGGAGGGGAGTTTGAGGGAGAACAGGCACACTGCCGAGTCCCTCTGCTGTCACCTGAAATTGTCACAACGTTGCTAATCAAACATCTAGCCCAATACAAAATGAAAAGGTTTTTTGAAAGATAAAAATAAGAGTTTGGCCTTGTTGGCTACAATTTGAATTTGGAGTTAAATCTGTACAGAAGCTGACCTGAGATGCTAAATGCGTCCACCTCCCATGTTCAGAAAAAACTGTTTATGGAGAGGTGTGGACGCTACACGGTCCCAAGGACCACGCCAAGGTGCCGTGCACACATTTTCTCATGTATGCTTCATAACAACGTCATGAAGGAGGCTACGGCTCCATTTTAAGAAGGAAACAACTGTGTTAAGACCTAAACTTTGTGTACGTGATAGCTTTTTTCCCAAACCCAGATATTAGGAGGAAGCACCACAGCTCTCTGGCATAAAGATGGCATAGGAGAGAAGAGCATAAAGAAGAAAGGGTTGGTCTTGGAATCCAAGCTTGGATGGAAGGACCGGTTCTGCCCCTTAGCTGGGTGACCTGCAGGCAGCCCCTGAAAACGTCACAGTCTTGGCTTCCTGCTGACAGCTCAAGGATGTTATATTTAAAAATAAGGGAATATTATTAAGACACCACGGCATCGTAAACACCGTCGCTAGATTTGGCCATTCAAAAGTCAGGGCTCAAGAGTCCAGCCCTGCTAGTCGCTGACGTGTGATTTTACTGAGTCAAATGCACTGCTCTGCATGTCACTTCCTCCTCTGTCACACTGCAGACAAGTGGGCTCTTAACACAGTGGAAGCCATGCTGGTTACTAACAGGAACTCGAACTTCAGGATGGATGTCTGCTAGTCACAACCTAGACGGAGGAGTTACAGCCCGAAACAGAGGAGGAAGCACAAGCAGTAAGGCCCTTCTCAAGGACCCAGGGCTGGATCCCAGACGAGTACCGGTGGTATGGGCAACACCAGCTCCGCCCGGACGTGCCCTTCAAATGGCAGCGCGGGGGTGTGCCCCGCCGGGAGCATCGAGGCGATGGAAGAGGAAGGGAGGGAGAGGGAGCAAGAGCAAGGGAGAAGGCACAGCCACACCTAGTGGCCCTCATGCTGGCAAAGTGCACGTGAGGGAGCCCTCCAGACGGGCAGCTCAGCTCACAGCATCAGAGGGGCGTTCGGGCAGGCTATCCCCGCGATGCCATCCGCAGGCAGCGATGATGAGGGCGAGCAGGAGAATGGCAACATGCCAGCCACGGTAGAGCGTGGAGGCAGCAAGGATGGCCGAGTCCTATTCTGGGTGCTGGCCGGGTCCCCGGGAGCCTGCCGAGGTGCTGTGCACACGTGTTCCCACGTATGCTTCACAACACCCTCACACAGGAGGCTACGGCACCATTTTAAGAAGGAAAGAAACTGTGTTAAGCCCTAAACTATGATACATACAAGGATTCTAGGAAGATTTTAGAGAAGCCAAGTTCTTCTTTTTGGCCATGGACCTTAGGTTCCTGGACCAGGAATCAAACTTGCAGTCTCTACAGCGTGGGGTCCTAACCACTGTTTCACCAGGGAATTCCTGAAAAGCAAGTCCTTAGCTTTCAATAATAGTTCAGCAAACAAAGTACATCTTAAAATATCTTTTAAAAATATGTGTGTATATGTGTGTATTTTTGGTGATAAAGATGAAGAATCCGAGGGCTAAGAGGACCAATGAGGGGCTTACCCAGTGGTCCAGTGGTCAAGGCTCCCATGGCAGGGGCACAGGCTCGATCCCTGGCTCAAAGGACCGGGGGCCTCCCTGGGGGCTCAGATGGTTAACAGCGTCTGCCTACAATGCGGGAGACCTGGGTTCGATCCCTGGGTCGGGAAGATCCCCTGGAGAAGGAAATGGCAACCCACTCCAGTATTCTTGCCTGGGAAACCCCATGGACAGAGGAGCCTGGTGGGCTACAGTCCCTGGGGTCGCAAAGAGTCGGAGACGGCTGAGCGACTTTACTTTCACTTTCTTGGGGAACTAAGATCTTACATGCTGTGTGGGTGAGGCCAAAAACATAAATAAATATACTAAGAAGAGAACTAGCTCTGGGTCACACGGTGAGACAGTGACAGACCCAGGAAGCAAAGCTGGGACTCTGATTTTCAGTCTGGGCTCTTAACCTCTATGCCATTGGAGTACTGCTCAGAGAGCAGACAGAAAGACAAGTGTTAAAACAGCTCGCAGGGGAGCAAGGCTGCGGGGCCAAGAACAGGGAGCAAAGAGACATCAGTAGTTGCATTTCACTGCTGAAGCCTCGATGAAGTGGTCTGGAACCCAGCGCACATATGAAGATGCTGCATGCTCCAGAACCCACAAGCCGCCCCAGAGGGCTTGCTCACGTGTCTGCACTTTTTGATAGCAAGTACATTCTAGGAATCAGCAAGCTGAGATGGACTGGGGTGGGCAGATTTAACTAGATGACCATCGTATCTACTACTGTGGGCGGGAATCCCTTAGAAGAAATGGAGTAGCCACCCTGAAATGCCATTCTTGGGTGCCATCTCAAAAACGACAGAGTGATCTCTGTTTGTTTCCAAGGCAAACTGTTCAGTATCATGGTAATCCAAGTCTATACCCCGACCAGCAATGTTGAAGAAGCTAAAGTTGAACAGTTCAATGAAGACCTACAAGACCTTCCAGAAATAACACCCAAAACAGATGTCCTTTTCACTATAGGGGACTGGAATGCAAAAGTAGGAAGTCAAGAGATACCTGGAATAACAGGCAAATTCGGCCTTGGAATACAGAATGAAGCAGGGCAAAGGCTGACAGAGCTTTTCCAAGAGAACGCACTGGTCGTAGCAAACACCCTCTTCCAACAACACAAGAGAAGACTAGACACATGGACATCACCAGATGGTCAACACCGAAATCAGACTGATTATATTCTTTGCAGCCAAAGATGGAGAAGCTCTACACAGTCAGCAAAAATAAGACCAGGAGCTAACTATGGCTCAGATCATGAGCTCCTTATTACAAAATTCAGACTCAAATTGAAGAAAGTAGGGAAAACCACTAGACCATTCAGGTATGACCTAAATCAAATCCCTTATGATTATACAGTGGAAGTGACAAATAAATTCACAGAACTAGATCTGATAGAGTGCCTGATGAACTATGGACAGAGGTTCGTGACATTGTACAGGAGACAGTAATCAAGACCATCCCCAAGAAAAAGAAATGCAAAAAGGCGAAATGGTTGTCTGAGGAGGCCTTACAAATCACTGAGAAAAGAAGAGAATCAAAAGTCAAAGGAGAAAGGGACAGATATACCCATTCGAATGCAGAGTTCCAAAGAATAGCAACGAGAGGTAAGAAAGCTTTCCTCAGTGATCAATGCAGAGAAATAAAGGAAAACAACAGAATGGGAAATACTAGAGATCTCTTCAAGAAAATTAGAGATACCAAGGGAATATTTCATGCAAAGATGGGCACAATAAAGGACAGAAATGGTATGGACCTAACAGAAGAAGATATTAAGAAGAGGTGGCAAATATACACAGAAGAATTATACAAAAAAGATCTTCATGACCCAGATAACCATGATAACTATAGCCATGAAATTAAAAGACGCTTACTCTTTGGAATAAAACTATGACTAACCTATACAGCATATTAAAAAGCAGAGACACTACTTTGCCAACAGTGGTCCATATAGTCAAAGCTCTGGTTTTTCCAGTAGTCATATATGAATGTGGGAGTTGAGCATAAAGAAAGCTGAGCACCAAAGAATTGATGTTTTGAACTGTGGTGTTGGAGAAGACTGTTGAGAGTCCCTTGGACTGCAAGAAGATCCAACCAGTCCATCCTAAAGGAAATTAGTCCTGAGTGTTCATTAGAAGGACTGATGCTGAAGCTGAAACTCCAATACTTTGGCCACCTGATGTGAAGAACCGAGTCACTGGAAAAGACCCTGATGCTGGGAAAGATTAAAGGCGGGAGGAGAAGGGGACGACAGAGGATGAGATGGTTGGATGGCATCACCGACTCGATGGACATGAGTTTGAGCAAGCTCCGGGAGCTGGTGAAGGACAGGGAAGCCTGGCATGCTGCAGTCCACGGGGTCACAAAGAGTCAGACACGACTGAGCACCTGAACTGACTGGAGCCATTTGAAAGGGTGAAAAATGGTAGTGCGTACCAGGATCCAGGGTTGAAAACCTCCTACTGTCTGCTGGAGTAAACTGGTTCGAATCCACTCCATTTGTCGTTAAAAGGTTTTCTGTGGGCCACGGACTCTCACTGGCTGTAGGCGAGAATGGAGTCGAATGGCAGCTGGTGCCTAGAACACAGGAAAGGAAACAAAACGCAAGCTAGTAAAGCGGCGCAGACCCCGCCCCCACCACCACAGACAGGCCACACAACAGACTTTCAACTGTAACTTTTAAAACGTACCATAGTTCTTTCATCTCCCCTCCCCCGCTCTACACACAGATGTTTCTCTTCTTTTGCACCAGTGACTCGAGCCTGTGCAAGGAACCTACCGGCTTACTCACCAAACTGATTAACAAGGAAGAGGAGGCAATTACGCAGTTCTTCCCATTGTTTGCCGGGCTTTGCATAATTACTGTTATTAAGTGAGATTCCCTTTATTAGAGGGTTTCAGCAAGGTTTGCCCCCTTTGCATGTCACTGTGAGAACCTCCTAAGAATTTTATCTCTATGGTTCACAGGCTGAGATTTTACCAACTGGGGAAAAACAAAAGTAGTCCTTGAATTCTGATGACAGACCAAAGCCACCGATTTTTATTTTTCAAAGAGGTACATTAAAAAATTACTAAATACTATTCATTTTATTTCTTATAGAAGTGAATAATGATCAAAAAATTAGTGAGGACATAAGCCCAGAGTAAACAGTGCTTTCAGCTGAATATATTAAGTTCCATTAAAAATTTACTATAGCAACCCCATTTTTCTCATTTTACTATAGACCAAGGAGGACTTCAATGGACAGGAACTAATTAGCAACTGAAACTCAGCCCTCCACATGGAAGCACAATATACAGGAGGCTATGTTTGGTTTTCCAACGATTATATATAAAACCTGTACACCATTTTAAAAATCATGGGGTGATGCAGCAACACAAGAAAATACTTACAGGGTAACAGTGCATGAAATAAATACACATCATACTGCATTATGAAAACTAAGTTGTCTTTAAAAAAAAAAAATCACCCATAAATGTAGGCTAGGAAATAATCACAGAAAAAACTTTGTATTTGTCAGGGTTGCACAACTGATCAAATTTTTTCTTTCATTTGCTGTTTCCACCCTCACCCCACTTTCAAAGAAATACTGGAACTAAGCGAGTTTTAGCAAATTAGCCTTTTGTGTGATTTTTCACCGTCCTGTTAATACTGATGTGTCCATTAGGGGGCAGCAGCGAGCAACACAGAGCCGAGCGGGAAGCGGTACTCACTATTATTACAGTCACCTGCGCACAGGACCTGCAACAGAAAAAGGAAACGGAAGTCAGTAGATTCCTTCAGCCAGGGCAAACTGCAAAGCAGAAATAAAGCAGATGAAAATGCAGCGACTGGGGTGGGGTGCTAAGGCATGCATTAACCAAAGGCCTGCCGGCAGGGTTAGGGTGTGAAGCCACTGAATGTGGGAATTCAGGGTAAGCGCCAGCCATCTGCAAATGATGGATGAACTCAGTTACAGGGAGACCAAAGGGCTGTGGCTACCCCTGTTTCTTCCCCTGGAAACATCCAATAAGAGCAACTCCCTAGGTCCGTGCTCCTCCCCGTCACTACACTGTACTTTGAGGCAGAAGGACACTGCAACAGGAGACTCTCTAGGTCAAAAGAAAGAAAGCAGGGCCATCCCCACCCCCGTCGCCCCTTCCCCAGAGCCACTTTGGGTTGAGAGCGGAGGATACGAAGCCAGACGTGTGACAGCAGAAATCCACCGCGTTAGAGATGTTCTTTGTGCAAAAGTTCATCTTCTATCAGGAGGTGGCAGGAATCTTTTTAAAAATCATACGGCAAACAGCTTTGTGAAGAATCAATGTTTAAAGCAGAAAGTATCTCCATCTGCCATCTATATAGATCCCTGAGGATCCTCAAAGATATTTATCAAGTCCCTATTATTTCCCCACACTTTAAAAGCCTAAAATAATTCAAGATTGTTCAATCTGTTGTTTAGTAAAATCAAACATTTCTGGTTAATGGGATATTTCCAACTACGGCCCTTATAAAGTGGAAAATAATCAAAAAGGACCCCAGTGGAAAAAATGTCCTCAAACCTCCCATCACACTTAGAGTAAAATGCAAACTCTTAACCACAGCCTACAGGCCCACTCTGTTATCACCTCTCATGCCCTTTGCAATGTTCTTGAAGCTGGTTCTCCCCTGGAGCCTTTATGCATTGCTTCCCTTCTCCAAAAACACTCTGCCCTCACCCCCTACCCCACCATCCAGACCTTCCCAGACGGTGCCACCTCTTCACGGAGTCTGTCCCACCAACCGATGGAAATGAGCCCCATTCACACTGCACGACTGGGGAGTTTTCTCCCAGCCTTCACCACAGTCACCATCGGTCTCCTCCAACTGAACTGGACACTCCAGGAGAGCAGAAATTGCGTCTGTGCCCACGCCTAGGATATTACACACAGTGGGCACTCAACAAATGTCACAGAAGGAAAGAATGAGCCTCTCATTTTACAGAGGAGCCAATCTCTAAGGTCCAGCAACGGGAAAGATCTGCCCAAGGTTCCACAGCAAGGCCAAGGCCAAGGCCGGTCAGGTCCCAGGAGCCTGATTACTTGGCCTAGTATTTCTCCCACTTCTCCCATGAGTTTGCACTTATCAGATGGAGAAAACAAGCTCATTCACTCTTGGCTCATGAGATAGGGGGGCAGAAGGGGGCCCCAGCCTGTCTCCCAGTGACCCCAGCATTGCTCCTCTCCTCACTCCCTGCCAGCCAGTAGGATGGGGTGCCAGGGGGCAGGAGTGGGGAGCAAGGGGTGGGCAAGCCCTGTTGATTCTCCTTCCTGCTCACACCCTGCTCTCCAACTTTCCATTCCCATCGCCACCATGTACCCTTCAACTCGCCTCATCTCAGGTCTAAATGGTCCCAGCTCACCTCCCTCCCTCCAGCGCTCGCCCCTCACTCTAAGCTATGCATCCTTCCACATCATCCAGGATGGACCACAGAGGGAGAAAAGGGAGGACTAGGTCTCTAGGTAAGCAGCACAGGGGAGTAACCATTTTTTTTTGCCCCAGAGTTGGAAAACATTAAACTACATCACCTGTGACCCTAGGATGGCGCGTCCCTGCCCTTTACAGTGTCATTCTCTCTCGCTTGGGCATCTGTGTGCTGTGTCCTCACCTGGAAGCCATTCAATCATCCATCCATCCCACCAAATATTGCCTAAAACAAGAAAGGTCTGTGCCCTGTCTTCAAACTGTTTACAGAAAAGTAAGGGGAATGAGACACATCTGTAAATCAGTCAGTCAAGGTAGAAAGCTCTGACATTTAACAAGCAACTCTTGAGCGCCTGTGTGTGCCAAGTGCTGGGCTGAACCCTCAGAACTACAGGGGTCCTGGCAGGGAGAGGGAGAAAGGGGACGATGGAGTGTGCCCTGGGCTCGGTGCCACCTGCTGAGGGAAGTCAGGGAGGCACGCAGGAAGGTGAAGAGTGTCTGCGCGCTGTCAGTCTGTCCTCTGCAGTCCGAGACGCGGCAAACACTGACGGGCTGCTGGTCACGATACAAAACAACATGTCAAAGAGCTCTGAGTTCTACAGAAGAAATTCCAAGAATCACAGTCATGGCCAAATGCAAGTTTCCCAAGATTGGAATCGTGCTTTGACTCTGTATTCGCAATGCCTTCGGCCCAATACACACAGAGTACGGTTCTAAGTCCTTTCAGATACTAGCTCGTTCACTCTTCCAAACAGCCCTAAATGGGAGGCACAGGTCCCTCCTGAGCTATTGCACCAGGGTCTGAACGCAGGCAGCCTGCCTCCAGTCTGTGTACCGAACCACGAGCTCCACTAGCTTCCATCGTAAAGCAACGGGCAAGAAGTGTACTAAAACTAAGGGAAGGTTTAAATATTAACTTGAAAAGATATTCTCAGTGTGATTCTTTGACAAATCCAGCCACAATTTCTCCTGGCAACCCTCCCAAAGAAGACCTTATATGCCAGGTGTACAAACCAGCTGGCATCTCTTTGAGGCTCATGATGAAACAGTAGTCAGAGTGACATCACCCTAGCTCATGTGGCTTCACGTCTTTCCTGGCTTCATTCCCTCATCTTGACCTCAATGGGCCTTGACTTCCCAAATAAAGCATCAGCAGCTTAATCCTTGCCTTAGGACTCAGGGAATCTAAAGGCCACAGGCTAAAACGAAGGACAAGGGTACCTAAGAGAAATCTGCAAGCGGTCTCTTGGGGGAAAGCTTCTTCTCTAATAAAAAGGAACTGCATGGAAGGAAATACCACCCTGCTTTGCTGGACTTCAGCAGGTCTGCCCATGATGCTTGGAGCTGCTGCAGCCACTATGTGACAAGGAGGGAAGAACTCACCCACCAGCTGAGGATGGCTGACGTGGGGAAAAAGAGAAAACACTGGATCCTTGCACTGCCAAATCAAGCAGTTCTAGGCGCTTTCTACTTCTGGACTTCTTGGCTATGGAGACGTAACCCCTTTTAATTTAACTACTTTTGTTTGGGTTGTCTAAGGTTTGCAACCAAAAGAACACGATTTGGAACACTAGTTGACACTATCAAGAGCATAAAGCCAGATGACCAATTCTCACACTAATCTTCATTTTTATCAAAAAAGAAAGTGAAAGGTCAGTGACCTATCATCCAGGGTTACCGAGCTGGTCAGTGAGAGGAGGAGGCCAGTCCAGGTCTGCCAGGCCCCCAAACTCTTCCACTGACCACAGGGCAAAAAGACCCTTGCAAACAACACCCAACGAGATACATGGCATGGGGGACACCTTATGAGTACTTTTTAAAAGAAGACAATCAACAGAAAGGGCATCCCCGTTGGCTCAGCGGATACAGACTTCGCCAGCAAAGCAGGAGGCACGGCAGACGCGGTTCGGTCCCTGGGCTGGGAAGATGCCCTGGAGAAAGAAAGGGCAACCCACTCCAGTCTTCTTGCCTGGGAAATTCCATGGACAGAGGAGCCTGGCAGGCTACAATCCAAAGGGTTACAAAGAGTCGGACATGACTGAGCGACTGAGCACAGCCCTCATTCCAGTCACTCAACCAACAGAAAGCTCACCTTCCTAAAGGCAGCTCAGAGCACAGCTGTGCCTGGGGGAGGGATGGGAGGAAACCATTTCCACAGATTCCTACACTGAGCCCCAGAGTTAACTGCAGAAAAGGGAAGTGGGGACAACTTTCGGGCAGTGACAACTAAGCATGGTTAAGAATGACTGCGGCTCCTTCCGCTTCTGAGGACACCGGAAGACACTGTGCTTGCTCCTCAAGGACTGCATAGAAATCGCCCTGCCTGTGAGCTGCTGTTGTTCAGTTACTAAGTCGGGTCCGACTCTTTGTGACCCGTGAACCGCAGCATGCCAGGGCCCCTGCTCTTCACTGTGGAGTCTGCTCAAGCTCACGGCCACTGAGCCGGTGATGTCCTCCAACCATCTCACCCTGTCGCCCCTTCTCCTCCTGCCCTCAGTCTTTCCTAGCATCAGGGTGTTTTCCAAAGAGCTGACTCTTTGTATCAGGTGGCCAAAGTATTAGAGCTTCAGCATCAGTCCTTCTGGTGAATATTCAGGGTTGACTCTCTTTAGGATGGACTGGTTGGATCCCCTTGCAGTCCAAGGAACTCTCAAGAGTCTTCTCCAGCACCACAGTTCAAAAGCATCAATTCTTCAGCCCTCTTTATGGTCCAACTTGCACATCTGTACATGACTACTGGGAAAACCATAGCTTGGACTAGACGGACCTTTGTCGGCAAAGTGATGTCTCTGCTTTTAAATATTCTGTCTAGATATATTAAAAGTCATAACTTTTCTTCCAAAGAAAGCATCTTTTAATTTCACAGCTGCAGTCACCTTCCGCAGTGATTTTGAAGCCCAAGAAAATAAAATCTGTCACTGATTCCACTTTTTCCCGTTTCATTTGCCATGAAGTGATGGGACCCAATCCTGTGATCTTAGTTTTTTGAATGCTGAGTTTTAAGTCAGTTTTTTCACTCTCCTCTTTCATCCTCATCAAGAGGCTCTTTAGTTCCTCTTTACTTTCTGCCACTAGAGTGGTATCATCTGCATATCTGAGGTTGTTGATATTTCTCCTGGCAGTCTTGATTCCAACTTGTGCTTCATCCAGCCTGACATTTTGCATGATGTACTCTGCACAGAAGTTAAAGAATCAGGGAGATAGTATATAGTCTTGACATACTCCTTTTCCAATTTTGAACCAAGTCATTGTTTCATGTCCAGTTATAAGTGTTGCTTCTTGGCCTGCATACAGCTTTCTCAGGAGGCAGGTAAAGTAGGCATTCCCATCTCTTTAAGAATTTTCCACAGTTTGTTGTGATCCACACAATCAAAGGCTTTAGCACAGTCAAGGAAGCAGAAGTAGATGTTTTTCTGGAATTCCCTTCCTTTCACTATGATCCAATGGATGTTGGCAATTTGATATCTGGTTCCTCTGCCTTTTCTAAATTCAGCTTATACATCTGGAAGTTCTTGGCTCACATACTGTGGAAGGCTAATTTGAAGAATTTTGAGCATTACCTTGCTAGCATGTGGTAGTCTGAACATTCTTTGGCATTGCCATTCTTTGAGATTGGAATGAAAACTGACCTTTTCCAATCCTGTAGCCACTGCTGAGGCAAATTTTCCAAATTTGCCCGCATGTTGAGTACAGCGCTTTCACAGCATAATCTTTTAAGATTTGAAAGAGCTCAACTGGAATTCCATCACCTCCTCTAGCTTTGTTTGTAGTGATGCTTCCTAAGGCCCACTTGACTACTCATTCCAGGATGTCTGGCTCTAGGTGAGTGACCACACCATTGTAGCTATTTGGGTCATTAAGACCTTTTTTGTATAGTTCTTCTGTAGATTTTTGCAACTTCTTAATCTCTTCTGCTTCTGATAGGTCCATACTGTTTCTGTCCTTTATTGTGTTCCTTCTTGCATGAAATGTTCCCCTAGTATCTCTAATTTTCTTGAAGAGATCTCTAGTCTTTCTCATTCTACTGTTTCCTCTATTTCTTTACATTGTTCACGTAAGAAGGCTTTCTGATCTCTCCTTGCTATTCTCTGGAACTCTGCATTTAGTTGGGTATATCTTTCCTTTTCTCCTTTGCCTTTCGCTTCTCTTCTTTTCTCAGCTATTTGTAAGGCCTCCTCAGACAGCCATTTTACCTTTTTGCATTTCTTTTTCTTTGGGATGGCTTTGGACACTGCTTCCTGTACGATGTTACAAAGCTCCGTCCATAGTCCTTCAGGCACTCTGTCTGCCAGACCTAATCTCGTGAACCTACTGGTCACCTCCGCTGTAAAATCACGAGGCACTTGATTCGGGTCATACCTGAATGGCCTGCAAGGGCCCGTCTTCAAACTGGTCCCTCACCCAGAGCTCCAATTCCAGATAGGGAAAGAAGTAAGCATTCCCCAGGCTCCATCTCATTTAACCCTCACACAGGTCTGTGAAAAAGGGATGATATCCCCCTTGTGCAGGTGAGAACACTGAGGCCAGAGAATGCCTTAGGTCACAGAGCTCAGAAATTCCCTGGCTGGCTGTTATGAACTTGCCCCAGGCACAGGAGTGAGAAGTGCTTCACAGTGGAGAATTTCCAGCCGTTTCCACTTGCTACTTTCCTCTGGGCAGAAATTAAACCAGATAAAGTGTGTAGAGCCAGCCCAAGAGCGAGGGGGCACCTCTCGCTCCCAGTCTACTCCCTCCTGGCTTAAGGAGACCCAGCAAGGAGTGATGAATGAGCCCACCCTGTGGCAAGGACTCAGGGGACACCAGAAGTCACAGCCCTGGTGCTCAAACAGAAACAGGAGGCAGCGTTGCATAAAAGACGGTGGGGGTTAACAGCTGCACCACTCGCAACAGCTAAAGGGTGGAAACCCCCCCACTGTGCACTGGCAGATAAGCGGAATGTGGTATACCTGTACAAGGGAACACTGTTCAGCCTTAAGAAGGAAGGAAACTCCAGCACACGCTACAGTGAGGATGAATGCAAACACAGGGCAGTACATGAAAGGAGTGAGGCACAGAAGGGAACATGCTGTGATTCCATTTACACAAAACGCCCGGAGGAGGGAAATCCACAGAGACAGAGGCAGAACTAGCTGTTGCCAGGGGACAGGAGATGGGAAGGGAGCATGCCTGCTAACAGGTACTGGATTTTCTATGGGCGGATGAAAATGTTCTGAAACCATAATCGATGGAGGTGGTGGTTACACAACATGGTCAGCGTACTGAATGTCAATGAACTGCACACTTTATAATGGCTAATTTTATTTCATGTGAATTTCACCTCAATTAAGAAAAAAAAAGACAGTGAGTCGGTGACTACTTATTATCAAGCTGAGCCCCTGGGAAGAAGGAGTGAAAGGTCGCTGCTAGCAGGACGAGGTTGGGGGAGGGAGGAGAAGAGGAAGGTGATAAATAAGAAGGTTTTGAAAGGTGGATTTGGACAGTTGGAGAAGGGGGAATGAACCTCCCTGAACCAGACATTAGATAGCATGAGCTAGGCAGGGCTTCCCTGGTGGCGCTAGTGGCAAAGAGCCACCCCTGCCAGTGCAGGAGACCTGAGAGACGCGGATTCAATCCCTGAGTCGGGAAGATGCCCTGGAGGGGGGCATGGCAGCCCACTCCAGTATTCTTGCCTGGAGAATCCCATGCACAGAGGAGCCTGGTGGGCTACAGTCCATGGGGTCGCAGAGAGTAGGAGAGGACCAAAGGAACTCAGCTCGCACGCCATGCACACCTTGATTTGGTACTACGAACCTCCAGAATTGGGAGAAAATAAAGTTGAAAAAGAAAACATGAGCTGAAGAGCCTGACCAGAAGCACAGTGGGGACCTCCACTTCCAGGTGCATTTTGAGGATAAAAAGGAAGGAACACAAGCTTACTGAGCACCCACAGCCAACCGGGCACTGAGCTGGGCTGTCTGTGGCCTTTGTCTGAGCACAGACTCACGGGATCTTGGCTAAGAGCCTGGGCTCTGGAACCAGACCCACCACCTGCGGGAAGGCGTTCAGAGCCCCCGCTTACTGGCAATGGGACTGTGAGCAGGCAGCTTACCCTCTCTGTCCCTTGGCGTCCACATCTATGAACAGGGATGACCATTAAATCTGCCTTGTTACTGTGAAGATGGAATAAAACGAGCTCTTTAGCCACCATCACTGCCATCATCGCCTTGAATCTTCAGAGCAACTCTGCAAGGTGTTTTTATCTCTATTTTACAGATGACAAACCAAAGCTCAGACTCTACTGATACGGCCAATAGGCAATTTGAAATGCACCCTTTCCAAAGTGTATAAGTAGTTGAACAAGAACCCAGTTACAGAGGTGGGCACGGAGGCCCAGCGGCACTCAGCAGCTTACCCAAGGACACACAGCCAGTGAGGAAGTACCAAAAACAACCCAGGTTTTGACCTCAACCACTCTAGCCAAGATTCCCCAAAGCCTTCTCTCCTGGGAGGCAGACCCGGTGGAGTACTCATAGCCCACCCACGTTCCCGCTTTCCCCCTGCAAAGTCACCCATACAGGTGGCCCAAGGCTTCTGCAGGGCCCCAAAACTGGGCCAAAGGGGCCCAAAGAGAAGAGACACTATGCTCACTGTCCAAGGAGAAAGACATGCCAACATACGAGAAAAGAATCTAATACTGTCCTCAGTTCTGCCAAGGACGTCCAGTTACCCAGCTGCCCCAGGTACAGCAGACAATGGTCCACCCATTGGTCAACCAGATGGCCGAGCAGTAACACCACCCAGGAACACCCAACACTGCATGGCAGCCTTCTCCTTCCTCTTTTCTAAGGAGCAGACCCTCCCTGTCAAGACTCCCAGCCTTTTTCATCACTCCCCTGCCCCGGGGATGTGTTCTTGCTTCACAGCTTCCTCTGGTTGTGCTGATGAGCCAAACCCTCTTTGGGAACCACCTCCAGTCCTGAAATTTTGGTTCCAGTTACAAGAGTCTTCCTCCACGCCCAGAGAAAACGAAACTGCTAACACGGCCCTCAGTCCCATCCCAACTCAGCCAAAGCTACGGTCATCACCCCAGTGGTCCACGTTGAACACTGGGTGCTCCCTACCAAGCACCTAAATCACAGGGATCTCACTAGCTACATTCACCTAAAACTTCTAAATGCCCCTCAGCTCCTCTTCAGGTAAACACTCCTAGATACACACCAAAACAGACCTGGATATGTTCTCTTCCCCCTCTCCAAGTATTGGGTTGGCCAAAAAGTTCGTTTGGTTTCCAACCAACACCTCTCTGCCTGCCCCATTACACCTGCCTCCCGGTTCATGAACTCGCTCCCTTCATCCTCTGTGGGTACACTCAGCGGTCATGGCCTGACGATGCTTGGGTGTTGAATGCACCTGGACTTCCCACTTCCACACTGCGGCCACCCAAAAACAAGACCTCATAACCCTCAGCCCAAACAGAAGACAGCATTGTCCTGGGGCTGAAACAAACCATTTCCCCTTTTACATCTTGGAGCTCTAAGTACACACACACAAATTAAGAAGTGCCAGCAGAGGATTCTATCTGCTGCTGTATATTTGGGTTTCTGTCCTGTCATTCTATCGCTGTGACTCTATCTACAACCCCTCATTTGAACATAAAAGGCCAAAAGCTAAATTGAAGCTCTTTGTGCATAACCAGCCCTATTCCCTCATCCACATACCTAGCTGCTTCTCTCCATCTCTCCCTTCAATGCATAGTGGAAAGTTAATATAGAACTGCTAGATTACTCTTTTTAAAACATGCCAGTGTTCACAAGGATCCTGTGGGGACAAATGACACGCTACCAGGGTAACTGAGGAGAGTTTTAAAAGGTCTGTTTACAAGGGTGTGACGGGAACCCAGCAAGGGCTGGGTGAGAGTTTTAGCAGCTGTGGGACCGAACAAGGGAAGAGGCTGAGGGGCCAGCCCAGCAGGAAGCTGCAGACCGAGGGCAACTCCTGGCAGAGCCCAGGAGGGCAGCCTCCTCCTGGCGGGTGGAGCGGGGCAGAGGTGGGTGGGGAGGCGGGGCTCTGCAGCTGCACACAGAAGAGCCAAAGCAGAGTTCACGTCACATCACCGCAGGGCCTGTGAACCTGGCGGGCACGGCCCAGAGTGGTGGCCGAGAGTTTAGGTTCCAACTCCCCTGGCACTCGTGAGCTCAGGGACTTGGCCGGGTCTCACCGAGCCATCCATTTCATCAGCTGGAAAGACTCAGAGGGATACACGCAATCCAGAGCCCACGTCGGTATTCTCCTGGGGCTCTAACAAAGCAAGGTTCCTAAGTGCCCAACCTCATAACCTTCCTCCTGCCTCAGCAAAACGCCGAAGTGGCTACCGGACACTCTTGATGACCTTCTATGACCCTTCCAGCCCCGGGATCTCCCCAGGCTCTGAGACCCTTTCAGTCCCAGCCAAGTGTGCCCTTGCCCACAGCACCAGGCCCTGGGCTGGATGATACCAGGGCACATCTGACTCACCAAGAGCCAAGGGGAGGAGCAACATCAAAGACAAAGACCATGCAATGCCAAGAGGGGGCCAGGAGCCACCCAGCTGGAGGGCGGGGCTCCCGAGCGTGTGGTGAGTTGGGGCACAGAGGGAGGCACACGGGCGGTTTGAGAGTGAGCCCGCGGGGACTTCATGCTGGTGGCGTCGACGTCCAACAATACCGACTAAGCCCTTAACTGCCGGCCAGCCGCACTCCAGGTCACCACCTAAGCGTCCCCTTTAAGACCCTTACGACAAGGACCTGGGAGGCAGGAGCTGTGTTGACCCCCGTTATACAGATGAAGAAACCAACCCTTGGAAAAGCTAAGTTCCTGACCCAGAATCCTACAGCTCGCAAGACTAAGGTTCCGGCTCAGGTCTGTCTGACTCTGAAGCTCTTGACCTTAATGACTCCAGGGGGCACTAAGCTGGCTCGTACCCTGGACACGTCTCACCTGAGACCACGGAACCCAAAGGCACTTCTGGGGCTGCACACCACAAACCCTGCCTGTCGCAGACCCTGTGGTCAGGTTCCATCCATCTGTTTAAAAGGGCTGAAGGAAGAAGGAGTCTGCACCATTCTCAAAAGGAGCAGAGTTTGAGGATAAATTCACAGAGCCTGGATTTCAGCAAGTGACAAAGGTTCAGGTTTTCTATTACACCCGGTCGGAGTTTCAGGGTGGGTAATAAGTGACTGAATAACACAATGGGTAACAATAGATTCTTTATCTTTAAAACCAAGCCCGCACACCACATGACAATAGTTATTTTTACCCACTGACGTAATTAACCAAAGTGTGAACCGCGTCAAGCGATTTTCAAAATCAAACAGCGTTTTATGGGATTCAGTGCGGGCACACATTCCAATCCTGAACGGTCGTCATTCTTCCATTATCTCCCTTTAAAACTGGGATAAAAAGGTAAATCACCAGCACTTCCCTGGTGGTCCAGCGGCTAAGACTCCATGCTTCCACTGCAGGAGGGCACGAGTTCCATCCCTGGCAGGGGAACTAAGATCCTGCATGTCACACGGCCCAGCATGCAGTTTTGTATATCAGTTATATCTGAGTAAAGCTTTAAAAATCTGTATTGCTTTCACTTAAAAAAAAAAAGATGGTAAATCAGATAGAAAGGCTGGAAAGGCTGAACACTCCCTGTGAAGCCAGAAGCCAGGCAATAAACACCTTTATGGGAAACTTCCCAGAAGACAGGTGTGACATCGTGGGGCAGCCTCAACACCTGGCATCCCATTTCCATCCTAGAGTCCCCAGGATGGGAGCGGCAGACCCACAGGCAACATGGCAAGCGGTCCCCACAGCACAAGGCATCAGGCAAAGCAAGACGAGAGTGGGATGGCTCACTCTGCCTCATAGGCAAATATGTGACTCTGAACTTGACACTGTCATCAAAAGAGACTGTGGAGAAGGGTCAGCATGATCCCTAATTTTGTGCCCCCAAAAGAGTCAGGTGAGGCTTTGATACAGGGACTGAGCAACAACTACCCTGGCAAACACCAGCTGGCTCATCTTCTGCCTGCTGGGGCAGCTGAAGGCATGATCAACATTTCCCTTCCAAATCAGAGAGGAAAAAGTAACTAGCGGGGCTATTTTGGTGAGGCTGTGTGAACTCTGAGATGCAGAGCTGAAGATGAACTTGGAAACCCCAGGCCAGAAGTTTCCATGGGTATTTTTAGCAGCAGAACTATTTCTTTTACAAAGAATCTCATGAAGAACTATATGCATAGAGTTCCGTATCATACATATCTATGTAGGTATAAACGTCTATGTGCCCTCAGATAGAAGCAATCTTTTCATTATACATTCAAAGTTCACGTTGTTCTTATTTTCAATGTAATAGATGCATAATCAAGTTAAGACCCTGTATTCTCCAATGTATTAAAAATTTGGTGTTTAACACACAAGTGTTCTCACTGCAGTTTATTACAATTTCACTCAGCCAAGTTGGGAGGGGTTGGAGATGGGACGGGGGCGTGTTTTTTTAATGAAACTCACAGGAAACACTTATGGAACCCCCTATGCACCTCAAGGGACACAGTTTGTAAAAGAGTGATCATTTTCCCCTTTGACTTCATGAAGGAAGCAAGCCCAGTCCAAAGCAGTTCAGCAACTCAACAAACATGACCCAGCCCTAAGACGAAAGCACAGAGCAGGACTCACCTCCCCATTTCATGAGAGGATCAGAGCTGGCAAGATCCAGGCCCCCGTCTGAACCTCTTTCCCACATCCCATGCTAAATCCTGGGGTCTGAAGTTAGAACTCCACTGCTCAAATCTAGCCCACTGACGTGTTTTATTTAATCCACAGTGTTGTTGCTTTTTTTTTTTTAATTTACCTCCATTAGAACACTGTTCTACTTCCCCCATTGTACTTTTTTCCAACTTTACTGATATAATTGACCAAAAAAATTGTATATATTTATGGTATAATACATAATGCTTTACCAAAGTATTTCTTAAAATCTTAAGCGAATATTTTAAAATTAGGAGACAGCATGTTTTAAAGTACTGATTTTTAGCTTCTCAAAAGAAAAAAAAAGGCAAAGGAGATCTGGCCACATGTAAGCAATGAGTCAGGATTTCCTGGTAGTTCAGCGGTAAAGAAGCCACCTGCCAAGGCAGGAGATTCAAGTTCTATCCCTGGGGAGAGAGGATCCCCTGGAGGAGGAGATGGCGACCCACTCCAGATTCTTGTCTAGAGAATCCCACGGACAGAGGAGCCTAGTGGGCTGCAGCCCATGGGGGTCACAGAAGAGTCAGACCTGACTGAGCGACTAAACAACAGCAAAAGCAATGAGTTGCATCTAAGCATCAGCTCGCCCCCGCTGGGTGAGTGCTGGGAGCTCACCGCCACTCCCTAGCATCGTCACCTCAAAGCTGAGGATGCACAGCGGTTGCCCGGCAACGTGGCGCCCACACTGTCCGTTTCCTCTATCACACAAGAGCACGTAAAAGACGAGAGCGGCGCCGTGACGTGCCAGTGTTTGGCATGTGCCCTTTGTGTTCCCAACAAGTCGACCACATTTGAACTTCTGACCATTGACTGTGGTGCGGTTGATAAAATTCATGGGTTGCAATTATTCATGATGTTCACTTTCTAAGTTTGCCTCTTAGGAAGAGACCTCTGGCCAATGTCAGATGTAAAACAGACCATTTTGCCTGCCCCTAAATTCTCTGTTCAGGCTTCCCAGGTGGCTCAGTGGTAAAGAATTTGTCCTGCCAATGCCAGAGACACGGTTTCAATCCCTGGGTCGGGAAGATCTCCTGGAGGAGGAAATGGCAACCTACCAGGAAGATTTTTCACTTCCTACTCTTGAATCTGAATAAAACCACTCCATAAATCCCACGGGTTCCCACCCGCACCACCCACCCACCTCAGAGTGTGGATAAAAATAGCTAAGAGCCACCCTTTACTAGGGCTTCCCTGGTGGCTCAGATAGTAAAGAATCTCCCTGCAATGCAAGAGACTGGGGTTCAATCCCTGAGTTGGGAAGTCCCCTAGGAAGAAGGGCATCCTTACCTGGAGAATCCCATGGACAGAGGAGCCTGGCGGGCTACCCTCCATGGGGTCACGAAGAGTCGGACACGACTGAGCAACTAACACTTCTTTTCACCCTTGACTAAAGGGGCACACTATGTTCAGGGCCAGCTTCTTGTGGACACCTCCCCGTCCCCACTCTGCCCCCTACCTGGGTGCATCCACAGCCCATCCTTCCCAGCTCCCCAGCCCCCCTCACCTCTCCCCCTCTCTCCCAGAGGAGGACTCACCATCAGGACCCCCAAGTGCCAGCCTGGCAAGTTCTGCCTTCAACTGACCACAGACGTTAAGGGGTCTCTCCTTATCTATGAAAAATGGCCAAAAGGTCAAGGGTGGCTTCTGTCTCCAAGGCCACAAGGACCAACAGAGATTTCAAGAGGCCCAGAAGCTCCTCACACCCTTCTAGCGTTCATCCCAAAGCAACCCTATGGTCTCCCAAAGTTCGCAGCAAGGGGTTCCCACAAGCCAAACCGCCACCCCACTGATTCCCCCTGCACTGCTGAAGAGAGGAAGGAAGAGACTGGAGTGGGGAAGAAAATCCACAGGGCCTGGAGTCAGTTCTGGATCTGAATCCTAGTGTGTTCGGTTGTCAAGTCACGTCCGGCTCTTTGTGACCCCATGGACTGCAGCATGCCAGGCTTCCCGGTCCTTCACTACTAGCTCCCAGCATTTGCTCGAACTCATGCCCATTGAGTCGATGATGCCATCCAACCATCTCATCCTCTGTCGTCCCCTTCTCCTCTTGCCCTCAATCTCTCCCAGAATCAGGGTCTTTTCCAGTGACTCAACTCTTCACAACTGGTGGCCAAAGTACTGGAGCTTCAGCTTCAGCACGTGTCCTCCCAATGAACACACAGGGTGGACTTCCTTTAGGATGGACTGGTTTGCATCCTGGCCCTGCCAGTTATCAGTAAGGAGTCTGGAGGCCGGGGACCTCACCTCTTGGAGCTTTCCACCTGTAAGTTATCATCTGCTCTATCGGCTTGATGTGGGGGGTGAGTAGCCCATAGTAGGCCCTCCCTTAATAGCAGCAGACATCAGTCAGCAAGGAGAGCACGGGAGTTGAGAGAAGACAGTCCGGAGCCAGCTCCCTGTCCTCTTGCAGCAGCTACAATAACTGCCCTCCTGGGCAAGGGAGGGGGCAGAAGAGTCTACAGAACCCGCGAGAGGGGCACCTGGAGTCCATCTGTGTACGTGTGCGAACCTTCATAACTTCAAAAATAAATGGTTTAAACAGCATTTACCGCACAGGGTGACTCTGACAAGCCTCAAATGATACAATCCATGCGAAGCACTCAACAAACACTGGGTGCCCGATAAATATTAGCCAGTATTACCATTATCACCACGAGAGGAGCTGGGAAGGGAAGGTTCCAGAGGTGATGCGTGGGGAGGGGTCAGCTGTCGCAACAAAGAGTAAGAAAAAGCAGACCAGGGAGTGTTTCAGCTAACACAGAAACAAGGAGAGCAGAGAGAGCAAGCCGGCCCAGGACTCTGGTGCACGTGAAGAACCGGGGCTGAGATTCTCAGACTGACTGCAGTCTCAACTCCCGCCTGCTACCACGGCCAGAGCAGCACCGAGACCATCCAGCTTCCGCCAGAGGAGAAGATGCTCTCAGCAAACCCACCGTCCACCCCGCTCCCCACGAGGCCAGCAAAAGGAGAGCCCAGGACCCAGCCCGGGTCCTCCCCACCCACCAGGACAGTCTCAGGGCGGCCTTCAGAATCACAGGCGGTGGTGATAAGTCAGTTCCTAGATTTTTCTGCCTACCATATTCTCCTTCAATTAAAAAGTGCATCCATCACTGGAACAACCAGACCACTGTTCTCCAATCACTTTTTAACAGTAACCTAAATACAACCACCACCACCACAGAAAAAGATTTTTCAAGGCAAAGTCATACCACTGTCTTGTCTCAGAGACAGATCTTCGATAAAACGGCACCTGGGCGAATCCCCCAGGGCAGGTACTATCAAGCCAGTGAGGTCACGGAGTAAACACTTTCATTTAATACCCAAGCAGTGAAAAGAGAATGCGGAATCATAAAATACCGCTCATCAGCAGAGCCTGCCCACAAATGGTGAGGGTGAGGACAGCAATGGGAGGTGACCAGTTTTCAACATCTCCTAAAGCCTGATGAATGCCCTCAAACGGAGGTTGGCAAACTGTTTCTGTAAAAGGCCAGACAGTATATATTTTAGGCTTTTGCAGGGCTTACAGCTCTGCTGTCGTACCGTTGAAATCAACCACTGACAACGTGCAAACAACATGGCTCTGTTCCAGTACAGCTTTAGTTATGAGCACTGAATTTGTATTTCAAATAATTTTTGCCTGTCATAAGATGTTACTCTTGATTTTTTTTAACTGCTTAAAAACGTAAAAAACCACTCTTGGCTCCCAGGCCACTCTTGGCTCCCAGAACAGGCAGCGGCTGGACCTGGTCTGTGGAACCGTGGCTGGCCAACCACTGCCCTAAGTCACAGATTTATGCCGGACGGGCCACGGGCACAGGCCTGCAGCAGGTCAGAGCAGGAGCCTGTGGTCTGGCTTTGGGTCCTGGTTCTGACAATTACTAGCTTGAGTACCAAGCTGAAGTTTAATCTTCTCCTCTGAAAATAGAGATTACAACAGTCCCCTCCTAAAGACTTAAGCTAATTAAATGAAATAATGTCTGGCATAAGGCAGAGGACAATTCTATCATTATTGCCATTGTTTCTTGGCTTTTGGCTAGAAATCAACCAGCTCGGTTTAAGAACACAGGATCTCTCAATGCTGGTCTGAATTTCCAACTGGCTGATAAGACATGGGAAGGAACAAAACTTTTCTTCATGAAAACAGGGTTTCTGAGAGACGAAATACCTTCCAATATGGGCCCACGGGGGCTTCCCAGGTGGTGCTAGTGCTAAAGAACCCGCCGACTACTGCAAGAGGCATGAAACACGAGTTTGATCTCTGGGTCGGGAAGACCCCCCGGAGGAGGGCATGGCAAACCCACTCCAGTATTCTTGCCTGGGAATCCCAAGAACAGAGGAGACCGGCAGGCTACAGTCCGCAGTGTTGCAAAGAGTCAGACACGCCTGAAGCGACTAAGCACAGCACTCATGGGTCCACCGGTGACGGAGGATGCTGGCTGATGGTCAAAACACACTGGCGACTGAACTGCTTTCTCAGAGAAGCCCCTCTGGTAGCTGTACATCTGCAAACCGATTCTGACTTTCGGCTCTTAATGGAAGCCCGTTTATCTCTCCCCGTGTTTACCTGATTTCCCTAACAGACAATAAAGCCTCTGCTTCTAATCGGAGGATGACGTCTTTACGAAGTTGTGTGCGTTCCTGCCGTACAGCCAAGTGAATCTGCTACCTGCACACGCACAGCCCTCCCTCTCGCGCCCCCGTCCCCTCCCTCTGGGCCATCACAGGGCACCAAGCTGAGCTCCCTGTTACCCAGTGGCTTCTCCCTAGCTGGTTTACACGTGTGTGTGAGTGTGCTAGTCTCTCAGTCGTGTCCGACTCTTGGTGACCCCATGGCCTGTACAGCCCGCCAGGCTCTTCTGTCCTTAGATTTTCCCAGGCAAGGATACTGCCATTTCCTTCTCCAGGGGATCTTTCCAACCCAGGGATCGAACCCGAGTTTCCTGCATTTCAGGAGGATGCTCTACCGCCCAAGCTACTAGGGAAGCCCGAGGTAGTGTGTACACGCCAACATTCTCAGTTCGTCCACCCCCTCTTCCCTCTGCGTCCGCAGTCCATTACGTCTGCATCTCTATTCCTGCCCTGAAGATAGCCTCATTGGCACGGTCTTTCTGGATTCTACACATAGGTGTGTGTTAACACATAATATTCTTCTCTTTCTGACTTACTTCACTCTGTATGCCAGGCTCTAGGCTCATCCACGTCTCCACAAATGAAGATAAGGGGACTCACACCCCGACATCCACCAACGCCCAACACAGGGCCTTCCACGCTCATTCCACACTGGCTGATTGGTGAGTTTTAACTGGATCTCCGGGGCCTGGAACAGAGCTAGCCCGGCCGCTAGTGGGTAAACCTGGATGCATGGGTGTGAACGTCAGGGCCCCAAGAGCAAGCAACTGGAATACGGGTCATCCGTCACAAATACTGGATAAAACCTTTACTTGGGGTTGAGGTGACAGAGGCCCAGAGAGGCAAAAGGATACATCCAAAGTTCCTGCATCTGAAACTCCTTCATTCACCCACTGTTCACTGACCGAGTTCTCTATGCCAGGCCCCACGATCATTCTAGGGACACAGAGATGAAAGTCGCACAGTCTCAAGTTGCTTATAGAACAGCAAGGGGAAGGACTTCCTGGTGGTCCCGTGGCTGAAACGCCATGCTCCCCACACAGGGGCCTGGGTTCGATCCCTGGTAAGGAAGCTAGATCCCACACACAGCAGCAAAGATACCGCCTGCCACAGCTAAGACCCGACACAGCCAAATAAAAGAAACACTTCTCTCCAAAGGCCAGTAAGGGAGACAAAGAAATAAACAACTGTCTCGTTCTTCTCCCTTTAGGTGGAAACCACGTCATTTGGT
This sequence comes from Antilocapra americana, assembly GCA_007570785.1. Lineage (NCBI taxonomy): Eukaryota > Metazoa > Chordata > Mammalia > Artiodactyla > Antilocapridae > Antilocapra > Antilocapra americana. The sequence goes on along the minus strand of ML663010.1, from coordinate 20,985,067 downwards.
GAGGATTTCAACCTTCTCCTTCTTCCACTTCACATCTTCTTCTGAACTTTCTCAATATGTATTTCTTTTTTATGATGTAGCCCATGCCTTCTGTAAAGGAAAGTATGAGTCATCACAGCAGGATTCCCGTTGCATGTACATTTTCCCATGTGTCAACATACCTCAAATCCCCTGTTAATCTGTGCTGTCATCCCCTACTTTGCCTTGTGGTGGTCCCACACCCCAGAAGGCAAGAGCTGTCTCACTCTCTCCTCTGCCCGACTCATTGCTATTCTTCCTTATACCAGGAAACTTGGCCAAGTTCCCTCCCCCAGCACAGATGAGCTCTCCTCCTTGGGATCCTCAGCACCCTGCCTTTCCTCTTACTGTTATCATAACTGTCCATTTGGCCTGGAAACTCCATGGCATTGGAGATTATAACTCACAGTGCCTGAACTGGCTGACCACTAGACATTTGGATGGTAAGAAGTTTAGATAGCTGAAACAAAGACCTGCCGTGTAGAATGGGGAGCTGTATTCTATATCTTGTAACAACCTACGATGGAAAAGAAATCTGAAAAGGAACAGATATAGATATAACTGAATCACTTTGCTGTACAGCCAAATCTAATACAACACTGTAAATCAACTATACTTCAGTATTTTTTAATTTTAAAAATAAAAGTTTAGTAACTGAAAGGATGACAGTGGGGAGAGGGTCCAAGCATGAAAATTAGATTTTATTTGGGCAGCAGAAAAGAATGGAAGACAGCATTTGAAGCCAAGGATAGAGTGAGAAAAAAAAATACAGTGACAAGAAAGCATGCGGGAGTGATTCTCGCTCTGGTTCAGGACCATCCAGGGAGTTCAGTTAAAGATGCAAAGGGTCCACTCCTGTCCTACTTCAGGCAGCCTGGGCCTGCTTTCTAACTCTCTAGGTGACTTGTATGAGAACCACTGCTGCTGCTGCGAAGTCACTTCAGTCCTGTCTGTTTGTGACCCCCTGGACTGCAGCCTGCCAGACTCCTCTGTCCATGGGATTCTCCAGGCAAGAACACTGGTGTAGGTTGCCATGCCCTCCTCCAGGAGGTCTTCCCAACCCAGGGATGGAACCTGTGTTTCTTATGTCTCTTGCATTGGCATGCGGGTTCTTTACCACTAGCACCACCTGGGAAGCCCTTGAGAGCCACCAGCTTGAGTCAATGTAAAGGGACACTGAGAAAAGATGATCCAGCCCAGAGAACCCCTTCTGGTCTGAAGCAGCCACGGCCCATTATCTCCCAGGAAAACCCTGAACGGCTCACTCCAGGGAGGGAGTTGGGCGCGCTGGTCCGGTTTGAGGAAAATTCAATCCAGAATAAATTGAAGATATCCTTTAACAGTCTTTAAACAATAGAGAGGCCAGGTCTTCTGGAACTCAGACTGAGGTCACCCTGTCAGTTCTAACTGGGTTAAAACCAAACTGTACTTGGTAGAAAAGGGAGGACTTTTCTCAGATGCACAGCAATCCCCTACCAGCTTCCTCCAGTCCTGCCTTTAACAAATCCAGCCCCCCAACAAATCTTAGTGCATAACCCCAACCGTCTAGGTAGGAATCTGGACGAAGAGCTCATTTTCCTCACTGACCAAGAACTCGAACCGTTTTCCTACCAAGGTCAGAAGACCCAGGCTCTGCCACTCAGCACTCAGAAAGCCCTTTTCCTTCCCACTAACTGGCACCATCTGTTCATACAACACATCACAGGTCCTATGCAATGGAGCCCCTGATTTTCCTTACGAGCTTTCAGGAAACAAGATGCAATGCTTAAGAGACATGATGAATGTAAACAAATTCTGTAAACTGCAATGAGCTGGGCTGGGTTCCAGCCAGGCCTAAAGTGAGTGAGTCAGCCTTTTACAGAAGCACAAGAGTGGGTTTTGCAAGTCAGACTCAGGTTCAAATCCCCAGACTACCACCACCTAGGCATACGGCACCGGGGAGTCACCAGAGCTCTTGAAGCTTCAGCGTCCACATGTCCAGGTAGCAAACAATGCTGCCTGACCTCCAGCAGTGGTGACAAGAAGGAACTGCAGTCAGGTCTGGGAAAAAAATAGAAGCTTAATAACTGTTAGCTGGTTACGTCCCTGAGGTACACTTTTCTTCAGAAGTAGAAATGTTTAGCTTTAAACAAAAGATATACCACACACACACACACACACACACACACACACACACACACACACACACACTGGTATTTTACCCAGTTGAAGATACTTATTAATTCTTAACGATTAATTATCACATTGTACAAATAAATTGCATTCTATAAAGAGTCGCTCTCTTCCAAAGTTTGCATTAACAAAGAAAAAGCTAAAATGCTCAGAGTCTCATAAGTCCAGTCCATCTTTCTTTGCCATCAAATAAAACACTTTTTATTTTCTTTCATGGGCTTAAACTTCACTAAAAGGCAAATTGTCTGAGGGCATGCCTCTGAGACAACAGGACTCTGTGTGTGCTCAAATAATCCTGTTCCAGTTGACTGTTTTCTACTTTTCTGAACAGACACTGTACAGAAGCAGGAGTCAGAAACGGTCCTGTGATCTCCCTAATTGCTTCCACAGACTAGTCCAAAAATGGGTAAATTTTTTTTCAGACACAACTGACTCAAAGCCCCAGTGCTCCTCCAGGGGCCCTCAGCCTTCTCTCCCACAATGGGCTGGACGTCCCCCCTGCCCCCGCCACCACTCCGCCAGCCCTTACCCCCGGGCTCGGCAAGAACTCAGATGGCAGACGAGACCCATCCCCGCCCAGGAAAGGCCGGGAGGAGCGGAAGGCCACTGGGAAGGCGGAGACCACATGCCCTTGGGCATCCGTCCTCTTGCTATCCTGAATCTGACCCCACCTCAGATCCAGCATCTAGCCTTTGGGGAGCTGTTGTGTTACCAACAACCTCTACGCCCCCAAATCACCCTGCAGGGCCACAGGCAGATTTAAGAATCGCAGGCAGTACTCAGACACCAAAACCCAGCACACCCGATCTCAGATTTGAGCAGGTACAGTGGGAATTGAAATATTAGCTAATGCTATGATGGTAATTATTTTGCATCATAGTAATGTGTTGTACAGTTTAAGCTTATACAATGTTATATCATCAATTATATTTCAATAAAGCTGGGAAAAAAGAAGAGAGAAAAAGTTGGGCCAACAAGCCCAAACAGAGGCTAAAGTCTTATCAGTAATGACTTAAAGATCCAAATTCACAACAGGTTTGACAGCAGACAGACAATGTTTGTCTGTCAACCTTTGTCAAAGTTATGAAGTAAATTTAATATGCCAGGAGTATCTTATGATACTTGGTAAGCCTGATAAAATGACTTCATGGCCATTTTTTAAATGAAGATAAGAAGAAACTCCAGGAAGGTCATACTGACAAGATCTTTTGGCGGCCTTTCTTTGGGATCTAAGAGGGAATATTCTACTCTCACATGTTTTAACAAATTAAATATCAGGAAAACAATTTTACTTGGTCCTTGATGTTCAAAGAAAAATTTCTCTGCCTGCATTGTGGCTTCTGACATCCTGCCAAGTTTCAGACACTGAAATATGAATGGGATTAAAAAGGATTAAGACAGAGTAAATGCTATTAACAGTTCTTCTACTGCATGCATCTATCTTACTCAGAAGCCAATGACCCACCAGGGAAAAAGAAGGGCTGAGGGAGAACTGAGCTCCTTCACCTGCTCACTTGAGATGGCGAGGTCAGCAGTTAACGCTAGGCTCTCTCGGGCTGCAGCCGTGTCTGTCAAAGGTTTGCGCGACTCATCCTGACACTTAATCAAAGAGCACTTCATCATGGACATCAGCGCTGCCGGAGTCACTGGCGATCAGTGGCCCTTATTATCTCACAACAGCAAAACGCTCTCGACAAATTAACACCCAAATAAAACCAGACGAGGTAGGTAGTATTAATAGGAAGCCTTATTGTTTATAGTTCATGTTTATATCACTTATTACGAAGTGTTCATCTTTTTTTGTTTTAATGGCAACTTGGGCAAATGCAAAAATCTGAAATCACATGTTACATCTCATCCATTTCTGGGTTTCATGTGGTTGCACAAAAATCAACATAATTCTGATTCACAGAGCTGTGTAGCTGCAAATGGTGCAAGTTTAACAATTCATCCAAATTAAATAGAGAGCAGAGGTTTTATTCCTAAGAGCATCATTAAATAAAAAAAAAAAGTTAAGCTGGCAGTACAAAGGAACATAAGTAGCCTACAAGGTCGAAAGTGTTTTTCCCCCCAGCTTTACTGAGATAATTGACCTATAGTATTGAGTAAGTTTAAGGTGCACAGCATGGTGATTTGACATATGTATGTATTGCAAAAAATATCACCACATCAAGGTCAATGGATACATCGACTGGCTCACATTGCTACTTTTTGGGGGAAGGGGTAAGAACATTTGAGATCTACTCTCTTTGCAACTTTCAAGTATAAAATACAGCATTCTCTGGAAAAGGAAATGGCAGTCAATTCCAGTATTCTCACCTGGAGAATTTCATGGACAGAGGAACCTCGTGGGCTACAGTCCATGGGGTCACCAAGAGCTGGACCAGACCGAGTCACTAACACTTTCACTTGCACACTCAGGATGGATTTTCTAGCTCCATCAGTCACCCTTTGGAGAACTGCCTCATTTTGCACTGCTTTGTGTAAAAATAAAGACTACTGTCTAAGACAAAAATAAAATAAAATACAGCATTGTGCTGAAAGTTTTAAATAATAAAATAAAATAATATTTTTTTTAATTTGAACCAAACATTTAACAGAACTCCTGAAACATTTCACAAAATGTTTCCTTGGGAGAATTTTAAATTACTCATCTATATTCCAAACTTATACAAACACTACTAAAGGATTAAAAAAAGAAGAAGAGCATTCCCTGATTCTCTAAAGCCAATATAATTTTTATTCAAGGCAAACAAGGACAAAATGAGAAAGGAAAATTATAGGCCAATGTTATACATGAAACAGTGACAAGCTTTATTTTCTTGGGCTCCAAAATCACTGCAGATGGTGACTATAGCCATGAAATTAAAAGACGCTTGCTCCTTTGAAGAAAAACTATTACAAACCTAGACAGCATATTGAAAAGAGAGACATTACTTTGCCAACAAAGGTTCATATAGTCAAAGCTATGATTTTTCCAGTAGTCATGTACAGATGTGAGAGACCATAAAGAAAGCTGAGCACCAAAGGATTGATGCTTTTGAACTGTGGTGTTGGAGAGGACTCAACTGTCCCTTGAACTATAAGGAGATCAAACCAGTCAATCTTAAAAGGAGATCAGTACTGAATAGTCATTGGAAGGACTGATGCTGAAGCTGAAGCTCTAATACTTTGAACACCTGATGCTAACAACTGATTCATTAGAAAAGACCCTGATGCTGGGAAAGATTGAAGGCAGGAGGAGAAGGGGACAGCAGAGGATGAGATGGCATCACCGACTCGATGGACATGAATTTGAGCAAACTCCAGGAGACAGGGAAGGACAGGGAAGCCTGAAAAGCTGCAGTCCATAGGGTTGCAAAGAGTTGGACATGACTTAGCAACTGAACAACAACATATGTTTAAATATTTTCTAATGTTGAAAAGTGATCAACATCATTCAGGATAGCAGTGATCTGGTTGCAGGGTAGGCAAGTGATGGGCTCAAAAGGAACACAAGTAAATGAAATAACGGGTGGTTATTCCCAGTGTACACTATTACTGTACTTGTAACTCCACTTTATTCTTTCAAATTACCATATATTACATGACAACAATGATTAAACCGTGACACAACCCACTGCCACCGCTGACGCTGACAGCAGTCAGCATTTATCAGGTGATCACTGGAGGCTGGCGCTTCTCTGATCACACAGAAGAAGAGCTAGAGGAGGTAGCACCGCCAGGTGGGGGGCTGGGACCAGGAGACAAACCCAGACCTCCTCGCCGGCGGCCTGTGCTCAAGGCCACACGTCCCCACAAGCCTGTGGGCATCTGGTGTTCGCCTCATTTCGCCAACCACGGTGTAGGTTAAGGGACACTCCTGACCAGTTCCTCTGTTCCCCTCTGAGTGCCCAGCACCTAGCACGTGCCCAATAAATACCCATAGGCTGGATACACAAGTGAAATATATATTATATAATAATATAATTGCCAGAATAACACGCTTGGTCATTTAATGCAAATCATCATAAGCTGACCCATGCACATCCACGGGCACTTTAGAACCAATTGCTTTATTTGAATGGCAGCTGAAACCGTTAGCTTCTAGAAGAGAGGGTCTCCCCTGACAAGGTGGCAACAGAAAGGTGAGTGGCCCTCTGTCATAAGAAATATTGCCCATAATTTGTTACTAAAGGGCATACAAAGGTTCGATATCTTGTCAAAGCAGATCCAAAACTTTCTCCTAACAGCCATCATCCACAGGGTTTAGCAGACCTTCCTCACTAGGAGTTAACAGGGCGAGTTTAGGGGACTTCCCTGGTGGGCCAGTGGTTAGGACTTTGCTTTCCAGTGCAAGGGGTGTGGGTTAGATCCCTGGTCAGGGAACTACATGCCTTGCAGCCAATAAAACCAAAACATAAAGCAGAGCAATATCCTGAAAGTCGCTCAGTCATGTCCAATTCCTTGCAACCCCATAGACTATACACTCCATGGAATTCCCCAGGCCAGAATACTGAAGGGGGTAGCCTTTTCCTTCTCCAAGGGATCTTCCCAACCCAGGGATCGAACCTAGGTCTCCCGCATTGCAGCTGAATTCTTCACCAGCTGAGCCACCAGGGAGGCAATATTGCAACAAATTCAATAAAGACTTTTAAAACGGTTCACATTTAAAAAAAAAAAAAGTGTATAAAAAGAAAAGAAAGCCAGGCTAGGGCCTCAGCCTGTGTTCAGGATGCAGGTGGGAAGGTCCTGAGGACCACCACTGGCCTTGAAGGAAAGAGGAAGACAGGGAAGTGAAAGAGGAGGGAGAAAAAGAAGGGGAGGGAGAAGAGAGCGGATTAGAGAAAGTCAGGAGCTGGCTGGACCAGGTCGTTGGTCTGATGGGACCCCAGCGAGACAGTGCAGGAGGCTCCTGATAACAGATCACACCAGAAGCCACCTACCCACCCATCACCCACCCAAACTGATCTGAAGGGAGGGGGACACTATTTCTGTCGGTCTGGAGCCCTGGATCTACCTACCTACGCCATCCCTGGAGTCAAGACACCTCACCTTGTGTGGGCCTCTGTTCTTTTGCCCATAAAGTGATATTGTCACCCCTGCCTTCTACCTGCACAGGAAGTCTTCAACGATCCAACCAGCGCTTGGCAGAGTTCAGGTTCCTCCTGTCTGCAGAAGCACACGCCGAAGCCAGTTCATCAGAGCTAAGTGGCTACCCTGATCACTCTGACCACTACTTCTGTCTCCCACAGAGGCTTTCAAGAAGCGCCTGCACGTCTGAGCAGCACCTGGGGGCCCCCGTTCGCTGCTAAAGACAACCACCTTCGTGCTCGCTTGGCGGGGAGACACGGTTCGCCCCCAGACCGCGGGCCTCCGGGCTCCGCCCCGCTCCTCAGCCGCCTCTGCGGCCCCGAGCACCAGCACCACCAGCACGCAAGCTTCGCCCTGTCTCGTGGCTGGGGGAGGGGACACCACCCTCAGATTGGAATAACAGCCCCGAGCATCAGCGAGGGCTCCTGAAACAGACTTCAGCTGCTCAGCTCACAGACTCTCGGCCCCAGTCCTCAGGAGGCAGGTGCCTTCCGGCAGGTTTCCAACCTTGGGAAGGAGGGGATGGGAGCGGCAGCAGCAACACACACACGCGTCCACGCGCCCGTGAGAAGCTGCTCCGTGACGCAGGGAGCCCAGGCGGGCTCTGTGATGATCTAGAGGGGCGGGAGGCAGCGAGGCGGCGGAGGCTTAAGAGGGGCTATCTGTATAATTACGGCTGATGCGCACTGTCGTACGGCAGAAACCATCAAAGCATCGTAAAGCAGTTTTCCTCTAATTAAAAAATAAATTTTAAAGAAAATGTCGAATCTGGAGCACAAAGGGAAAAGAAAAGTTACGTGAAAAACTATGTTTTTCACTTCGAAGAGGCCAGTCCAGACCTGCCTTTAACACACGAGCTGGGTCTCTGGCTTTCCCCTCATCGTCAAACACCGCTATGGAGTCTAACTAAATAAGACCCATTCTGTCCTGAGTTTTAGAAAGAGTTTTATTTGGTAGCCTAACCTCTGAAATACACACACACACACAACTCCTCATGGGGAAGTCATGAAATGCAAATTTCTGATAATGTCAACAATATCATGGCGGCAGCAGGCATTCACTGAGTTCTTCCCATACGCCAGGAAACTTATCCATGGCATACGTCATCCTAGTAACTCCTACGAGATAAGGGATGCTCTTCTCTCCATCTCACAAATTGGGAAATCAAGGTTGGAACACAGGAAATGAATCTCCCAAGGCCATAGGATTAGCCTGTAGGATGTTTCCTCCAGCTCTCCCCCTCCCCAGTCCTCCCCATCCTCCCACCTATCAAGGAGGCCTTTGTTTAGCTGCAGACTGAAGAAATCCTCCAAGGCAAACAGGTGACCACCCTCCCCTGAGCATTTCCGGTCAACCTGCAGAATACGGTCTCCTAGGCAACCTCTACCTGAGGCAGCCTGGGCGGGCTTCCTTAGACACTGGACTACCTGGGGAGAATGCACCAGCAGGACAGAGACCTCGCTCAAAATACAAAGTCCCGGCCGGCCGCATACCCACTGCCAAATCGAGCCCAGGTATCAGGACTGCAGCAGAGGGAACCCAGCCAGGCAAACTGGGCCCCAAACGGAGCCGCGTGAACAGACGTCCAGACACCGGCTGCGAGAGATCAGAAGCAAGGGCAGCTCTCGGGTGCTCAGTAAGGCCACCGGCCAGGCCAGGCAGGTCGGGTGGGCCAAGGTACCAGCACACACCAGGGGTAGTCAGTGAGGACATGGGGGTTCACAAGGCCAGCCCGGGGGCCCAGCCCTGCCTCTGCAGAGGCTAACGTGCAGGCTCTGCCTCCTCCTCCTGATGGCTGACCCGAGGGCATGAGGCAGAAGCGAGAGCTGGCCGGCCAGCCAGTCTCGAATTAGGCGCCGGGAGCTTCAACAAGGGAAGCGGGTGTGGGCTGGGGTCTGAAGAAGAGGCCATTTTGACTTCCTCCTCCCTGAAGCTCGGGTAACAAGTGGACCTGGGAGAGGAAAGGGTGTGTCAAGAAGAAGAGGAAGAAGCATCTGGGGCTGTGGGCCTCCATTCGGGGGCTAAAGGCTGGAGGTGGGCCTGGGCCCAGGCCGCCCGCTCCGTGGGGGTCCTGGGGTACAGGGGTAGACTGTGTCTGCCCTCAAGGGCAGTTCCCAGCTGACACTGAGCCGCTCCACAGGCTTAATTAGAGTTTCCTCTGATCCACTAAGTCCAGGTGGCTAGAGAGGAGGGGACTGAACTACTTTGTCTAAAATGGGTTTTCCCACGTTGCTCTTGATTAATAACCGCCAACATTTACTGTGAGCTGGCTGTGAGGCAGCACTGCTCCAATGACCTAGTTTGTGCTACCCAGGGGTGCCCTGGGGTTAGCCCCATCTCCCAGATGGGGAAATGAGCCTGCTAGTGCCCCAGTGGCTGGTGGTACAAGGCCCTGGAGCCCCCGCCACTCAGGGTCCTCCACTCAAACTCCTTTCATTTACTGATGGTCACTAGATGCCATCACTTCATGGCAAGTAGATGGAGAAACAGTGGAAACAGTGGCAGACTATTTTGGGGGGCTCCAAAATCGCTGCAAATGGTGACTGCAGCCATGAAATTAAAAGACGCTTGCTCTTTGGAAGAAAAGCTATGACCAACCTAGACAGCATATTGAAAAGCAGAGACATTACTTTGCCAACAAAGGTCCATCTAGTCAAGGCTACAGTTTCTCCAGTAGTCATATATGGATGTTGAGAGTTGGACGGTGAAGAAAGCTGAGTGCCAAAGAATTAATGCTTTTGAACTGTGGGGTTGGAAAAGACTCTTGAGAGTCCCATGGACTGCAGGGAGATCCAACCAGTCCATCCTAAAGGAAATAAGTCCTGAGTATTCATTGTAAGGACTGATGCTGAAGCTGAAACTCCAATTCTTTGGCCACCTGATGCGAAGAACTGACCCATTAGAAAAGACTCTGATGCTGGGAAAAATTGAAGGCAGGAGGAGAAGGGGACAACAGAGGATGAGAGGGTTGGATGGCATCACCGACTCAATCGACATGAGTTTGAGCAAGCTCTAGGAGTTGGTGATGGACAGGGAGGCCTGGCGTGCTGCAGTCCATGGGGTGGCAAAGAGTCGAACATGACTGAGCGACTGAACTGAACTAGATGCCAGCCCTGTGCTAAGCATTTCACATTTGTTATTTTACTAAACCTTCACAACAGCCCTCTGAATAAAATACATCATCTCTGTTTAAGAGTTTATATGTGTACAGGATGACATCAACTAAAGTATCTTTTTGCATTAAAACAAAATGCTGAGAACACACACACCAAGTCACTAACAGTGGTCCCCTCAGGTCATCAGTAACAGGCAGCTTTTTTTCAATACCTTCTGTGGCTGGCATCCTTTTCACAAGGGGCAGGGCTTCCTTTCACAATTTTTAAAATAACAAGGGATTTTAATTCCACGTAGAACACAGTGGGGAATAATAACCACCAAACTAAAAGTGTTCAAAGTGGTCTCAAACGCAAGGGACAGCCCTCCTGGCTGCACAACGCGCTGCCCGGGGACGACAGAGCCAGCAGCCCTGAAGTTAAGAGACGCCGCGTGTCAGCTGGATGAGTAAGAGGATGAACCCTTTGTCAAGTCACTAAAGCAGAGCACGTCGGCTGCTTCGGCTGGCACCGACACAACACACCTTCTCTTAATATGACACACCAGCATGCAGACTGCATTCGCCAGGCTCTCCCCAGCCGAGTATGACGAGCCTGAGTACAGAAGCCACGCGTGATTCCTGCGCTGGCGCACAGAAGGGCCTCACGGGCGTCTGATTCATCCGCCCTGGGGGGCACACGGGGCTGCAGCCCACGACGCGCAGATGACAGGTAGAGGGGAGACCTCCGGGCTCCCTGGATCCGGAATCCCGGCCACGACAGCCACTGCCTGTGGCGCGCCCACTGCAAGTCAAGAGCAAAGGTGGGCATTTTGCAAACCTCACTTGCTCCGGCCCCGAGGAGGCGCCTGTGGCAGCAAGCCAGGGGCACTGGGGCCATTTGCCAAGCCGCCATGCTGCCTTCATCTGTGAACATATGGAGTCACTAAACTGTCCCTGGGAGAGCACGGTACAGCCCAGCTGAGGCCAGGGCCACTCCATTCCCACAGATGATTTATGTCAGTTATTACAAGGCTTCAGGGAGGAGCAAGGGATGCTCTTTGGTCTTCAAATCTGACAGGATGTCATGAGAATTTCTCCATGCTCGCTACTCTGCGGTATCTTTGTTAAAAGGCTGCCTTGTAGTGCCCCAGATGAGAGAGAAAATGCTTGTCAATCATCTTAGGAGAGGAAGGCAGGACCTCTCAAGGAAGAGAAGAATGCCTGATCTGTGTACACAGCATAGAATCGGGGCAAACCCTTTTATCCCATCCTCCTAGGACCTGGGCTGAAACTGGGGGCAGGAAGGCTCAACTTAGATCTTTGAAAGATCAAGAGAGGGCTAAGAAAGCAATGCAACTAGAATCTGATATTGCTTAGAATCACAAACAGTAATGCAGGAACCAGGCTAAATATCAAACCCTGACGTCACTCACTGACAACGTAAGAACATACTTTACGAATGAGGCGGGAGGAGAGAGAGACAGAAGGGGTTTCCTTTGCTTTGGACCCAGAAATCTCTCCTGAACGCAGTCACCTAAGTCTGCATGTTAGTTAACTTCTTAGGTGGATACGCCAGTCTCACAGGGAAGAGATGAGAGGCAGAATTTGAACGCAGGTGTGGTTAACTCAAAACCAGTGCTCACAGTCATGCTCGCTGGGTGTTAGCCCTGACTGGCCTCAGACTTGCTGTGTGACCTTGGGCAGGTCACGAGCTTTCTCTGAGTCTCAGACTCCTCACCTGTAAAACGAGGAGAATATTCCTTACTGGTTTCCAAGGTTCCTTCTAGCTCTGCTATTTTATGGATTCATCTACCAGGGTTTTGGATTTCACAGATCAATGCAGATTCAAATATAAAACACACAAAACCTTAAGGGTCAACCCAAGAGTCACAACTTTTTATTTTGCCTAGGGGTACTTAATCACCTACTGTCTGTCATTCTTGTTTCACGAAAGGAAATACTTTCCCCAAAAAATATAGGAAGGACATATTCTAATGAAAGAATGTTCCTTTGAACTGAGGTAGGGTCACGAGAATCTCAGCATGTCGACCTTGTTTTTCTCTTTTCAACCCGGGCCACTGAAAACTTTGCACAGCCTGGGCGCTAGTCTGCAGACCAGTGTATGAGAATCACTGTCAGATGCATTTCCAGCCACATTCATCTTAGAGCATAAAATTAATTGCTTTGCCTGGCATGCTGGACGACCTCGATGCATTTTAGCTACAGAATAAACTGATAATACATGAGTTGCGAAGTCAATTACCAAGATTACTAAAGAGAAACAGTACTAATCACAATGTATTACTTTAATTTTATTTCTTGTTGCTGTTGAGGCGGGCAAGATGCTCAGTGCTTTGCATGGATTGATTCATTTAATTCTCCATATCCAATTTTTTGTCCACTTTCAACCAAGGTATGCAGTTCTCCAGGCTTCCCTGGTGGCTCGGTGGTAAAAAATAAATAAATAAGCCTGTCAATGCAGGAGACATGGGTTCAATCCCTGGGTAGGGTAGATTCCCTGGAGAAGGAAATGGCAACCCACTCCAGTATTCTCTCCTGGGAAAACAGAGGAGTCTAGTGGGCTATAGTCCACAGGGTCACAAAGAGCTAGACACAACTGAGCAAGAACATGCAGTTCTGCAGGGGTACCATGATAAGGAAATATATTCAGACTGGAAAAAAAAAAGATTGCAACTTATTTCAAGGCTCAACACGAAAAGAAACGTATTCAGTCTATTTTAAGAAGCACTGTTGCCCTGAGAAGAGCAGCAGGAAGTTATAGAAAGGCAATTAAAATGAACACCCACATTCGGCGTCTTCCTGCGCACTAGCTGATCAGTCACAAAAGCCAGGTGGTCTCTCGGGCCACTGACCTCGGTTGCTCCGTAAACCTAGGAAAGGCCCCACAGGAGGCCATGGCTGCATTCTGGGGTGAGACGATCAAAAAGCTCCAGATTACCAGATGGAGACAGGCTGGGACCCAGAATCAAAGTACCTGAGCCTCCAGCCAGGTCACGTGACTCGGGCTCAGCCAGGGAGCCTGAGTTTGCCCATCAGCTGGGTGCGACGCCCCCGGCTGAGGCTCTCCCAGCCTCGCAGGCAACCCTTCCTCAGCTTGAAGCCTTCTCTTCTCCCTGAAACCTTCTCTCCCCATTTCAATTCCCACACTATCTCTTTGTGAGGGGTGAGCAGAGCTAACATGAAGAGAAACCTCAAAGAGACCTAACGTGGCATCTTCCACCTGCTCCTAGCCCGTCTTCAACAACGGAGAAAAGCAAGGCCCCGAGAGAGAGCAACTTCCCCAGAGCCACACGGCTAGAAGGCAAACACATCATTCAGACAGGTGTGCCTGACATAAGGGATGCTCCATAAGCCCGGTCACCCACCTGGACGAGCATCCCTGTGTGAACTGCCGGATGAACAGTCCCTTCAGCAGCCCGTGGGACCTCCATCTGGACCAGTGCTTCTTAATCTGTTTGGTCTCGGGACCCCTTTATTAATGACTTGTTGTTTATAATATATGTTTATAATATAGTATCTATTACCAGTTTAAAAATCTTTATGGAAACGGTATTTTCCAACATGAGAAGTCGATGAGAGGAGTGGCGTTGTTTTAGATAGGTGCGAGTCTCTTTTATGTCCGGTCGCATAAGAGAAGCTGTATCCTCGTGTGTCCTTCTGCATTCACTCTATTACAGTACGGTTTGGGGGACTAAAGGAGATGAAGAAGTCCTGGCCTGACACAAACCTGCCGCTGGGAAAGAGAGTATTTTCTCAGCCTTCTCGGTAATCGTGGCTGTTTTTCTTTGACACGACACCAAAACTCAACAAGGGAGAGGTAGCTGTTTAAAGTCAGCCGTAACGTGGAATCTGAAACTCCTGTCAGCGACTCTTCCTCTTCCGTTACCTGAAGATCAGCTGCTCTTTGTACTCACTGCACTTTGCCCCGCTCTCTTCACCCTGCATGGCTTCGTGCCATCATGCATCGGTTACTTGGAAAATATTAGTTCACCGAGATTTGTACCCAAGAGAGAGTGAGGATGAAGAGGCCACAGCTCGACACTATTACAGAAACGCTCTGGGCCACGCAGACCCGCTGAAAGGGGCTCAGGGAAGCCCGAGGCCCCAGGACCGCCTTCCGAGAGCCGGCGGTGAGACGCTCACACCCACGAACGTATGTCTGCATCTCTTAACTCATCCCACAAACATTTACTGGGCACCCGCTACATCTGTTTCCGGTGCTGGGTATTCCTTGGTGGATGAGGCAGAGCCCTGCCCTCGTGTCGCTCCGGTTCTCACGGGGAGGGCAGACCATCCACAGGCAAACCAGTACAGGCACACAGTAACGTCAGGGGATGCCAAGCGCCAGAGGAGGAATGAAGCGCCACAGCAGGTATTGGCACAGGGGCGTGCGGGTTCCCCGGGCGGCCTAATTCAGCCAGCTCGGGATTTGCTAATTTAAGGGTTTCACAATAAAATATGGGTTGCTGTTGTTTTTTTTAATATGAAAATACTTGCGGACACGGGCAGAGGCGGAGAGGTGGGGGGGACCTGCCCTAGAAATGCTGAGAGCTCACCACTGGAGCTGGATTCCCTTCCAGTGGCTCTAGGAGGGGTAAACCTCAGCAGTTACCTCACACAGAGGCTTCTGCCCCGCCAGCAGGCTGACCGCAGCCTCCTGCTGACACACAGGACCCCTTCCCCGGCCTGGGCGGCACACCGGCCATCCAGCCCGAGCCTCGCATGACTCCGTGACAGTGACCTGGGTGGGTGTCATTCATCTCTTTTTCAGATGAGGAAACTGAGCCTGGCAGAGGTTAGTACCCGACAACGTGCCTGTTACATAATGAGCTCAGAACTTGGACCCAAGCGCCCTGACCCCTCTGCACACTCCATTTCACCAGACAGACCGTCACCGTCTCCTTCACCTCTGACACTCCTTCAAGTAAGGAAAAGAAAATGGATGAGACATTGAGAGCAACGACAGAAGCTGAGTTTCTTCCTCCAAAAATGCCCTGGATCATCATAATCCCCCTTCTCAGACAGCATGTCGAACTTATGAAGAAGACAGAGAGACGGAGCCTGATGCTTAGTAGGCACCCATACTTGGAGCCATGAGCCCTACCGATGCCCGTGGAGACCCGGCGTGCCAGGCCCAGTGTGGAGCGGTGAGGGTGCAGAGACAAAGAAAGACCAAGGGCCTGCCCTCCTGGAGCTTCACGACACCAACCTGGAGGCTCGGCGCTCCACATGTTCCCTAGAAGGGCTAACTGCGAGCTTCCTGAGCCTCCATCACTGGCCTCAGATTAACAACAGAGCCCTGTGCTCCACATTGGCCGTGAAACATCCCTTTCAGGGGAAGAAACGAGCTGTATTGCTCTGCCACTTCACGCCACCCATTTTACAGATGGAAAAGCAAGCCCAGGGCCCAGAAGCCCCTCCTTCTGAGCCTCACGATGAGTCAGAGGTATGGCAGGGGCCAAAGCCCACTCGCTCGTCTTCCTGAGAAGCCCTGGCTGCGGCCTGGCCTAATTTGCTCTTTTTCACATCCCAGGAGGGCCCCTTGAACAACAGCCACACATTTGAGGCGGCCAAGCCACACATCACCCAGCCGGGGAAGCGACTATTTAAAGAGGAAAGGGGTGTATATAGCAGTGGTCCTCCGCGGCCACTCAAAATACAGCCAGCCCTGCGAGGCCAGCAGCCCCAAAGCCCACATGAGCTTCCTCTCCTCCCAGAGTCCGCCTGGCCAGCACCGTTCCCACCAAGGTTTAAAAAAGAAGCAGAAGTTCCCTTCGGCCTGGCTGGCCAGCGCATTCCACAGCCTCAGACTGTTCCGGGCACTGCGGAGAAGACACCGTTCATTTTCCCCAGGCAGCAAACGGGCCACATCCGGACCTGTCGCTGGCAGGAGGGGACATTTGGCATCCCAACAGCAGCAAATGAATGGCGTGCTATTTTTAACCTGCGCTTCCTGTCTCTCTTCCAGAAGGCTCGGCACCTGTGCCAGGCTTGCAGACCACCCGCATCTCAAACACCTGGCGCTGCAGGGGCACTTCAGAATCTGGGTTCCACCAGCCCAGCAGTAACCAGCAGGGGCAGAACGCAGAAGCGTGAATCTTTCACAAGCTCCTCAGTGATTCATTTGCAAAATCAAGTTTGAGAACCAGGGACAATCCCGGGTCCATATGCATTCATTCACTCAACATTTGCCACCTGTGACATAGGAATGCGTGTTCCTTGGGCTTCCCTGGTGGCCCAGTGGTTAAGGATCCGCCTCGCAGTGCAGGTGACAGGGGTTTGATCCCTGGTCCAGGAAGATCCCACATGCCGCAGGGCAACTCAGCCCAGGCACCGCAACCACTCAGCCTGCGCTCTAGAGCCCGCAAGGCACAATAAGAGAAGCCACAGCTCTGAGAAGCCTGTGTACTGCAGAGCAGAGCAGCCCCTGCTCACCGCAAGGAGAAAGCCTGTACGCAACAACAGAGACCCAGTGCAGTCAAGAAAAGTCAATTTTAAAAAATTTTCTCAAAAAATAAAAAAATGCACATGCTCTTAGTCTGAGCATCCAAGGGAGACACAAGTCAGTGTGATGTGCTGAAGACAGAGCGTGAAGGGGGCTCAACAGTGGGGGAGTCAGCTCTGCAGGGAGGGGGCTGTCCCATCAGCATCACAGAAGGCAGGACCTTGGCGCTGAGGCCAAGAGAGTGGGGCGGAGGATGCGATGGAACCATCATTCCCCACCTTGGCTGGCCTTTGGCGTTCTCACTGACTTGGCCAAAACCAAGATGGCGCCCCACCGTCCTCACTTAGCCCAGTACCCTCCTGACTTCTCAAGGCACTCAGTACACACTGATGAATGAATAGAAATGGAGGATGAGGACTTCCCTGGTGGTCCAGTGGTTAAGACTTCGCTTTGCAGTATAAGGGATGTGGGTTCGATCCCTGGTCGGAAGCTAAGATGCCATATGACTCAGGGCCAAAAAAAAACAAAGCATAAAATAGAAGCAATACTGTAACAAAGTCTTCAATAAAGACTTTTTAAATGGTCCAATCAAAAAAAAAATCGTTTTTTGCTTTCAGAAAAAAAAAAAATGGAGGATGGGTTGAACACGACAAGAACGGAAAGTGCTCAGCCCCTGCAGTGAGACTGACTAGGGTCAAAGGACCATTTCTAGTTACCGGGTTGCAGCCATGAGCCCTTCCAAGCCTTGCTTTCCTCATCTGTAAAGCAGAGACAATAGCTGCTTTCCAAGGTTGCAGTGAAGCCCCTGTCATGTGGTACAGGTTCAAATGGTTAAGAATTATTTAGTAACAATAATAATGAAAGGTTTGCAATTGAACTTAAGACCCTGATGCTGGGAAAGGTGGAAGGCAAAAGGAGAAGGGAGCAGTACAGGATGAGATGGTTAGATAGCATCACCAACTCAGAGGCTATGAGTTTGAGCAGATAATGCAGGAAAGAGGAGCCTAGTGCGCTGCAGTCGTCGCAAAGAGTCGGACGCCAGTGAGCAACTGAACTGAACAACGGCAACACCCGTCACCAGCCAGCTTTGTAAACAGAATACACCCATCTCGGGCTCAGGTTTCTCACCTGCAAAACCAGAGGCTTACACCAGACCTAATGTCTCTTGAGCAACAACTCCATTTTTCTAATAGTGGAAAGAGGCTTTAAGTCCCAGGGTCTGTCCTGGACTGATGTGCATGTCCCCTCTGACTCATGGCTTTCGGAACCCCTAAGGCTGGCTGAAAGTCATGCCTTTTCCCTGATGGGGGACATGCCTCGGAACACCATGCTTTCCTCTTGAGTCTCCCTTCCCACCCTGGCTTCTTCTTTGCATCTTTTCATGCTCAAAGAGCTCTGTGGGTGACCCTCCCCCTGCAAGCAGGCAGGCACGGGACTGTAGGGAACTTGACCTCCCAGCCTCGTTTACACCCAGGGCTAAAGGGAGTCATCAGCTTCCTCTCTCATCCCCAAAGGCAGGGAAAAGAAGCATCAGCACCAGCCAGCCAGAGACAAAGAGCTCCAATCGCTTAGGTCCCATACAGACACAGCCTTGAGAAGCTTCAGCTGGGAAGAAAGGAGCCTCGGGGGGCTGCTCCCCTTCCAACACTCTCCCCCAAAAGCCCCCCGGTCAGTCAAGTGTGGGCTGCTCAGCTCCACTCTTGGTTGTGTGACACGTGGGATCTTAGTGCCCTAACCAGGGATCGAACCGGCAGCTCCTGCCACTGGAAGCACAGGGAGTCCCAGCTTCGCTCTTTTCTTACCCGGCCCCACCCGAAGCCGGCAAGCTGTCCTCTGGAGCTGTCTGGAGGACTTGGAGCCACCCAGAGGTTTGGGTTTGCTCTAAGACTAACCCTGACCCCCAACTGTGAAAGCACAATCCTTTTACCCTCCCCTGCCCTCTGCCCCCTGCCCCAGCAAAGCCACATCTAGGGCACCACCACTAAGACACAGAGGCCCAGACGGAGGGAAGCACAGCTGCTTAACTCTGTGGTGCATCCACCTCTGAAACGTCCCTTGGTGCTGCCCACTCACTCTCACTCACCCTGGCTGGTCTACGCCAGGGGTCGAAAAGTTACTCTGGATGGTACATAGTTTAGCCATCATGGGCCAGGGGATCTCTGTCGCAGCTACTCAAGGCTGACATGCTTGTGTGAAAGCAAGCACAGAAAATATGCAAATGGCTAGGTCTGGCTGTGTCCCAAAAGAACTCGACTTGCGGACAGTGATGTCTGAATTGCACACAACTTCCCCATGTCATGGCATATTTTCTTAACTCCCTGGCCTTGCAAAACCAGGTGGCAGGCCCGGCCTACACCCTTGACCCCTCACCCCCAGACTTCAATGGGCCTCGCTAGCACATCTGACTACACCTTAACTGCATCCTGCTTACTCCTACTTAGGCAGATCTTCCGACAAACTCCACTTTAGTCATCTCATTCCCCTCTGTGAAGGGCCAAGCATCTTGGCTGGCACGTGAGGCCTGGCTCATTCAGATTCCCAGATAGCTTTCCTGTTGTCTCCTAAGAGCCTAAACTACCTAAGCCCGTCCTTTTCAATTTGGCAAATAAATCGTATCCATCTTTATAGATTAGACTCCGAGATTGTCCTCAAAACTTCCCTGATCACCTAACCTCAACCGAGTCTCCGTTCACAGAGCACGCACTCACGCCGTTCATCTAACCCCGGAGAAAGTGAAAGTCACTCAGCCGTGTCCGACGCTTTGCAACCCCGGACAATACAGTCCCCGGGATTCTCCAGGCCAGAATACTGGGGTGGGTAGCCGTTCCCTTCTCCAGGGGATCTTCCCAACCCAGGGATTGAACCAGGGTCTCCTGCATTGCAGGCAGAGTCTTTACCAGCTGAGCCACCAGGGGAGCCAAATGGCTTATAATTAGCAGGGATAAAAGTGCAGACAGATAATTACCAAGGAGTAAGATGAACACTCTAAGCGTGTTCACAGTGTGAGAGTGGAGAACAAAGCAACCAGCTGAGGGGCTTCCCTGGTGGTCCAGTGGTTAAGACTCTGTGCTCCCAAGGTAGGGGGCCTGTGTTCAATCCCCGACCAGGGGACTAAAGACCACACACCGCAACTAAGACCCGGCGCAGCCAGACATTTTTAAAGCAGGGGTTGGGGAGCAACCAGCTCAGGAGAAATTGGAGGAAGTCTCTATAAAAGGCTAACCCTTTAAACCAGGTCTTGAAGGGTGAGCAAGCCAATAAGACGTAAGGGTTTGAGAGCAGGGAACGCAGCATTCTAGGCTGGAGAGAGTCGTGCAAAGGCGAGGGCGCAGCAGGGGCAAACGTCAGGTCACAAAGAGTTTCTTGGCCCAGGCACACACTCACTGGGGCTACTGCGGAGGCTCAGCATGGCGGGGACACACAGTAGGCCTTCAGGAAGTATGTCAGGGGACTACCACAGAAACTGGGAGGGTTCAATTTCTCATTCCCGGAAGTCAGTCACTCCAAGCCTCAAAAAGTCAACATACGAGAGCATCACAGGGTCAATGGCCGGAGATCCCCAGTCTCTAATAGCCTCTCCTTGCCAGCCCCCACCCACAGCTCCAAGGAGAACTGAGTATGAGGTCTTACCAGGCCCAAGCCCCGCTTTCTGGTCTGCAACCTGCAACCCTGCTCGGCCATCTTGGAAAACGTTGCCTGTAAGACTATTTCTGTCCTCAGCCTTACAAAAGTAGGGCAGACCAGCAAAAGCAGTTTTTGAAAGAAAAAGATTTGTTTTTTTCACTAACTGTAAAATAGCTTTTTTTTTTTAAGGCATCTTAACTTTTTTTAGAATTACACTGCTTGTGCCTGATTTTTTTTTTAAAGCAGATGTTTCTATAACATCTCTTTAAAAGGATTATAAAAATAGAAGTCTCGAGAAACTCTCAAATGCAACCAACACAAGGTCTCCCATTGACGCCAACCCCTATAGGCTTCAGTGGCAAGCAATTCTCAGCCAAGGGGGGCTTTGAAGTCAACTCTTTGAAGTGAGCCTGGCGCTTTCTCAGTACTAAAGAAGTAAAAATGGAAGCTAAAAGATGGGGAGAAGACAGAAATAAAGGATGAAAAGGGAGAAGAAGGCCCTTTTGAACACAAGCGCTCTCCAATTTTATCTCTTAACTGGAATAACTCCAGACCAACTTGATTCTATGGAAATTGGCAACAACACACTCTCTATGTAAAAGCATTATGCTAGGCATTACTGGGAAAACAAAGGAAAGAGAGTCTTCTTTCACAAGATTATAACTTATTAAAATAAGACAAGACAGTAAGATGATACCACTTTAATGGCAGAAAGTGAAGAGGAACCAAAGAACCTCTTGATGAGGGTGAAAGAGGAACATGAAAAAGCTGGCTTGAAACTCAACATTCAAAAAAACGAAGATCATGGCATCCAGTCCATCACTTCATGGCAAATAGATGGGGGGAAAGTGCAGGCGATGACAGATTTTATTTTCTTGGGCTCCAAAATCACTGCAGATGGTAACTGCCACCATGAAATTAAAAGACACTTGCTCCTTGAAAGGAAAGCTATGACAAACCTAAACAGCACATTAAAAAGCAGAGACATCACACTGGCGACAAATGTCCGTCTAGTCAAAGCTGTGGTTTTTCCAGTGGTCATGTATGGATGAGAGAGCTGGACCAAAAAGATGGCTGAGCACCAAAGAAGTGATGCTTTCGAACTGTGGTGTTGGAGAAGACTCTTGAGAGTCCCTTGGACTACAGAGAGATCAAATCAGTCAATCCTAAAGGAAACCAACCCTGAATATTCATTGGAAGGACCGATGCTGAAGCTGAAGCCCCAACACTTTGGCCACCAGATATGAAGAGCCAACTCACTAGAAAAGACCCTGATGCTGGGAAAGATTGAGGACAGGAGGAGAAGGGGGTGGCAGAGGATGAGATGATTGGATGGCATCACTGACTCATTGGGCATGAATTTGAGCAAACTCCAGGAGATGGTGAAGAACAGGGAAGCCTGGCGTGCTGCAGTCCATGGGGTCAGAGAGAGTCGGTCACAACTTAGCAATTAAACACCCCAGGATTCAAATCCAGAACTGACTCCAGGCTCTGTGGATTTTCTTTCCCAACCCATTCTCTGTTCTCCTCGTTCGGCAGTACAGGGGCAAAGAGGGGGGCGGGGGCTGGCTTGCAGGAAATGACATAGTGACTGGACAACAACAAGACAAAAGCAAAACTCTTAACACAACAGCAAACGTAAAAGCCATTAGGGAGATAACAACTGGAGAGAAGCTATGTTAGGTGTCCTAGCTGTGCTGTCTCATGGGAGTCAGGCTCTAAACTAAAGCTCTAAGAACACGAATTGACGCACCTAAGATTACTCCCCAGGTAAACACAGCAGTGGTAATCTGAAGGCAGGCAAGCCTGCCATGCTCTTCCCAGGACAGTCCCGAGAAAAGGGGACGTGTGCCTTGTTGGGGCGGGAAACCGTGGGAGGGTTTAGGAACAAGGAACCTTCGAGATGGAAACCAGATGACCAGGACTTTGGTAGACATAGCTGGGAAGGCAGAGCATTCCATGCTGAAGGCCCAGCACTTGGCTTTTAGACAGAAAACAATAATCAGGCTGCTTCAACTCGAACTTGGCCTCTGTCTAGGGGAGTGAGGCAGGAAACGACGGCTTCAGAGCAGGTAAGGGACATAATCTTACATCAAAATATCCTCCTGGAGTTCTCTGGAAGAGATGGAAGGGCCAGAAACAGCTGCAGGTTGTAAACCAAAACCAGAGAATCTTGGGAATTCGGTAAGTTTCAAGTATTCTTTATGTTTTCCTTAAGCTAATGCCTCATCTGTTATGTGCCCACTCACCCCTCTCTGTGCAAAGAAAACTCCAGTCTGGGAGCAATCACAAATCCTACAAAATAATGGAGGGTGAGATTCTCCCGTGTTGAGAGCACTGACTCCTAGCCCTAATTTGGTAAAATTCCATATTCTTATCAATTATTCCAGTAAGTGCTTTAGTATTTTCAAAATTACCTGAAAACAATGGCACGCTGCACCTTAGACAACATCAAACAAGAGAGTCAAAAGTACTGACACGCCGACCTAAGAGCTAAGGTCCAAACTGTGAGCTAAGGTTCAAAGTCTCCATGACTGTCACATTAACACTGGGCTTTGATTCTGCCCAAACTGCATTGTAAGTTACTTACGTGTGATAAGTAAGGAAGTGAGGCTCAGAAAGGTTACATACCTTGCCCAGGTTCACAGAACAGGTGGGAAGAGACTCTGGCACAATTTAAATAATGCTAGTTTATTTAGGCATTGTTTCCTAGAACCTAAATATTGTATATCAATTTGGTTCTGAGCTTCCCTGGTGGCTCAGATTGTAAAGAATCTGCCTACAATGCAGGTGACATGAGTTTGAGCCCTGGGTTGGGAAGATCCCCTGAAGGAGGGCATGGCAACCCAATCCAGTATTCTT
Organism: Antilocapra americana; assembly: GCA_007570785.1. Classification (NCBI taxonomy): domain Eukaryota; kingdom Metazoa; phylum Chordata; class Mammalia; order Artiodactyla; family Antilocapridae; genus Antilocapra; species Antilocapra americana. The sequence goes on along the minus strand of ML663010.1, from coordinate 20,961,758 downwards.
GCCTGGAGAATCCCCATGGACAGAAGAGCCTGGTGGGCTACAGTCCATGGGTCGCAAAGAGTCAGACACGACTGAGTAGCTAAGCACAGCATGCTAGGTAATTACAAATTCAGGCATGATATATATGATTCTTATCAGGTAAAACGCTCTAAATATACTCATGAACAAATTAGTCCAATGTTCCTATATGTTAATACTACAGGCAGCTGAAATAATTACTATTGCAAAAATTAATTGGCAACACAGAACAGTGACCATATTTGAAGTTCTCAAGTTTAAAGTGCTTTAAACACTTTTTTTTTTTTTTTTTTTTTCCCAGCTGGTGCTACTGGTAAAGAACCTACCTGCCAGTGCAGGAGACATAAGAGACATGGGTCCAATACCTTGGTCAGGAAGAGCCCCTGGAGGAGGGCATGGCAACCCACTCCTGCCCTATCCAACCCACGCTTGCCTGGAGAATCCCATGGACAGTCAAGAAGTCGAGGGTCGAGAAGAATCAGACACAAATGAAGCAACTTAACACACAAAAAAACCCACTTTTTTTTTCCTCGTTTTTTAAATTTAGAAATGTTTCCCCCCTGTGGTTTAAAAGGAGTTTAATATGTTGTGAGCATAATTTTGCTCTTTAAAGTCTACATCAAGGCTGCAAGCAGTCTCAAATATAACACCCTAAGGACTTATAAAGTGAATGGGTCTAATAAAAAATGCAAGAAACACCTCTAGACACTTTCAGCTACATTGGGTTATTTTTTTGTCACATGTATGTAACATTTTTTTAAAATAATAACTTCAACCATCACCCAGAAAAAAAGGAGAAGAGAGAAACTGAACTCGAAAGTGAAAAGATGTTAAACATCCCTTTTTTTTTTTTTTTTTTTGAAAGGAAAAACTGATAAAAGGGAATCAGGAAGGGGTCCTTTCACCACGAGGCCAAAAGTCTTAAAGCTGTAAATTTTCAGTTCCGGTTAACTCATTCATATTGAAGAAGGCATAGTCAGAGAACGTGACCCAAGAGCAGCAGAGCGCCTGGACCGTAGCGGCAACAGTCTTTGTACAGTGAACGCTGTGCCAAGCACTTTACACGCTGTCTGTCCACTTCACAGAGGAGAAATCTGAGGCGAGAGGCTCCCGAGAGAAATAGCAAGAGGCGAGGCGGTGCGTAAGAGGGCAGACTGCCCTGGAGAATCTGCTGTGGCAGGTCACCATCCCAGAAGCAGCGCTTCCAGAAACCCCAGGAGGCGACCTGATCTCAAGCGGGACGCCCGCAGTTTTGAAATGCTGTCCTGGGGCACGAGCAACCAAGGCACCCAGGGACGCAGATGGCTGGGAATGCTTAAGCCGGGGAAGAAAATACTACAGGGAGTGAGAAAAGCAGTTGCAGGTTCTTCGTGGGGGGACCTAGGGGAACCAGACAGAACCAGTAAGCAAAAGGTGCCGGCATACAGACCACCCCACTCTAAGAACTTTCCGACCAGCAGAACCATGTTAACAATGGAACAGTATCTAATTCCCAAATGCATCACTGAAACCGCTTCACTCGTTTAAGTACCATCACCGTCATTTCTGCCATAGTCACAAGTCACTTACATTTTTATCTAATATTTTTCTGTGAATTAATCTACAGATTTTACTGAAATAAATGTAGCTTCACTCCTTGTAAGGCTATTAGAGAAACCATGAGGTTCACTATTCTCTGGGTTTTCTTCCCTAATACATTTTAAAAGAGATGGCTACTGAAATAAATATTCATCTGGGTAGCATCTAACATCATCTCACATAGCAGGAGTTGAAGGACCACCATACATAGAACCACAGATCAAAAAGCGTCAAGCAGAACAAAAGGCCATTGACTTTTGAATTAGATGATTTTAGGTTAAAACTCCTGACTCTCTCTGTGTATTTCCTTACCTGCAAATGGATATGATATAGTGCTATTTCCATTAGGGTGGTTGTTGAGATTATTAAACAAACAAACAAAAAAATACACTCAGCACTAACCACCACAATGCCAAGGACATATTAGTAGTAGCTTGATACTTCTTAACATCTGGTGAAGTGAAGTGAAAATCACTCAGTCATGTCCAACATTTTGCGACCCCATGGACTATTCAGTCCATGGAATTCTCCAGGGCAGAATATTGGAGTGGAGTGGGTAGCCGTTCCCTTCTCCAGGGGATCTTCCCAACCCAGAGATGGAATCCAGGTCTCCTGCATTGCAGGCAGAGTCTTTACCAGCTGAGCCACCAGGGAAGACCAAGAATACTGGAGTGGGTGGCCTATCCTTCTCCAGATCTTCTCAACCCAGGAGTCAAGCCGAGGCCTCCTGCATTGCAGGCAGAGTCTTTACTTTTTCATATTGTTTTGCAGAAGAGCTTCACTGACCTCTAGGCATTGATACCATGACCTATTCAATCTATTCAGAACTTTGTAGAAGGTTCCCTGCACCGGAAGGAGAATGAACCCAATGGTCTGTAATCCTCCTTTTTGTATATCTGCAATTCCAGTGAACCAATGATAACCATGCAAACCTAGGAAAACCAAGTCCCTCTGCCTCTCAGAAAACAGGTAATAATCCATGTCTCTGACAATGAGCACGATCAGGCGGCAGCCCTCATAAAACACTAAATCATCAAAGTCCCCTCCATGGCTGAAAAGGTCACAGCACTTCGGATGGAAAAATATAAAAATAGCCTGCTCCTCTGAACAATAAGAAAGAATGATATTCGCTGCTATTGGTAAACTGCCAAGGAATAAAACAATGAAGTATACGTTAAGAAATTTTCCACAGAGAATAATACACAAAACAAAAACTCTTATCGCTGACGTATTCATATTTAAAATTAGCTCACCAGCAGTAGCAAACACAAAAAGCCCATGTTGATGTCCCATCATATACCGGTATCACTGGGGCGAATTAAACTAAATCTGCCGATGGGAGGAGAGAAGTAAAAGAGACATAATTTAAATGGTAGCACCTGCCATCTGCTGGGAAACCCAACTCAACTGCAGCCTCAGGGAGTCCCAAGCTGCTGCTCCGCTGCTCAGGTGTGTCTGACTCTTGGCGACCCCATGGTCTGTACCCCACCAGGCTCCTCTGTCCATGGGACTCTCCAGGCAAGCGTACTGGAGGGAGTTGCCATGCCCTCCTCAACCCATGATCTTCCCAACCCAGGGATCAAGCCCCAGTCTCCTACATTACAGGCAGATTCTTTCCCATCTGAGCCACTAGGGAAGCCCAGTAAGCCCTAATTCCCACACACCATTTCTCACCATCCTCATTTAAAACTTCAGGATGTAGAGTTTTATACCATGTAGCCCCTATATCTGATGCTTCACCACAGACGGCACTTATTTCAACCATGGAGGAATAACTAGCTATGGAAGCTTACTAAGAAATGGCATCCCCGGTGGCCCAGTGGTTAAAAGACTCTGAGCTCCCAATGCAGGGGACACAGGATTGACCCCTGGTCAGGGAACTAAGATCCTACATGCCACAGTGTGGCCAAAAAAGAGAGAGATGGCATATGTCCCTAGTGTGGCAGATAAATACCACTTTGGACACTATTTGGGGACAACTCACGGGATGGTGACTTTCACTTGTGAGCCTAACCGAACTAGCAGTTCTGCCACAGCCCTGACTTTCCACCAGGAATCCAGGCTCCAACTGAGACTCTGTTTCACCTGGCATCACCCATGGTGACCTCAGTCCAAAACCAAAGTATTACACAGCCAAGCTGCATCATTCCCACCATCATCGGGCAATATGGCCTGATAAACCAACTCACTGGACTTTTTATCACAGCCATTCAGAATTATTGTCAGCCAGTGTCACCTCCTTTGTACCTACGAGGGGGACTTCAAGACTGGATTCAAAGATCACTTCCTCTCCAAAGCGGTCCTGGAATTCCCCACCACCACCCAGGGCAGATTTCAAATGTGAAGGACGATAAAGTAAGTCAGCAGCTATCAGCCCATGCCGGTCAGTCTGCAAAGGCAGTTTCCACACCTTTTCTCATTCTATCTTCCCAGCAGACCTCTGGGAAGAGGGTAGAACTTTTACAGTCTTCACTCCATGCCTGAGCAAAGGGAAGATTAGAAAGGGGAGAGACACGGCCAATCAATAAGGCAAGCGGCAGGGCTTCAGGGCTTCCCAGGTGGCTGAGGGGTAAAGAATCTGCCTGCCAATAACGCAGGAGATGCAGGGGACATGGTTTCAATCCTGGGTCAGGAAGATACCCTGTGGTAGGAAATGGCAGCTCCAATATTCTTGCCTAGAAGATTCCATGGACACAGAAGCCTGGCGGGTTACAGTCCATGGGGGTTTCAAAGAGTCAGACACGACTGGGCACGCACACACGCAGGGCCAGCTTTAACGCCTGGCGCAACCGGGCTCTCCTCCCACCTCAGCTCTGATCGCAGGGCTCTCACAGGGCCAGGAAAGCACAAACTCCCTGTTGACAAGTCTGTGTCTCTCCCCAGCAACCTGAACGCTTCTGCAGCTAAACCAGCTGGCTGGTGAACGCTGGCTCAGTGTCCTGCTGCCTAGAGCAGGCCAGTAACCAACTGCTGTCACTCACACATCTATTTCAGTTGTTCTGCTTCTCCAAAGGAGGAATACAGAAGAGCTGATGGAAGTCTGTATGTATCTACGTATCACACCTTTTTCTTTTTCCCAGCCTTGTGGCGTGCAGGATCTCAGTTCCCAGGGATTGAACCCAGGCCCACAGCAGTGAAAGCACTGAATGCTAACCTCTGAACTCCCCCATCTTCCCTTCTTAAACTGAGAGCTCTGATATAATAATATCACCTCGGTCACCACTTCGCCTTTCGAAGTCATCTTATCAGCAGCCTGTACCTAGTGTGCTGGATTAATGTTTCCTAGGGCAGTTGAGATAAGGGCCTTCCACACTCTGATTAGATATCCAGCACCTAAGGGTCCCCAGGGGTTGTCGAGCTGTTTAAACACATGCTTCTCCTTGTCCCAGTTTCTCCCATCTGCACCCTGGAGATACCCTATAGGCTTCTCCTGTTCCTTCCAATTTCCTGCTTATCTGCTATGGGATAGAAAACCAGAAGAAGTACACTTACTGGACCAGTCCTTAAAACCGTGAATAAAAACTCTCCAGGGGAAAACAGGAATGAATGCCTAGTCTTATGCTAGTTCATGTCTCTTCTTCCTGTGGTTTGGAAGATTGCCGTTGCCTGACCAGTCCGATCCAGAGGGAGAGAGAAGCTTCCTAGGATCAAATTCCCTTCCCTTTCAAGTTTCCATCTGAATTCACAGCCAGAGGGCCCGTCCCTACTGCCATGAAATGTTCTTTCCTGGACTAAAGGATGTGGAGAGTGAAAGCAAAGGCTGTATGCGGGGACCTCCCAGCCGGGATTCCCTGAGCACAAGCCAGCCTCGCATTGAGGAAGTCATCTGCAATCGGCAAACGCATTGCTTTCCTTTCCTTCCCCCCATTGTTTGCAGACTGGTATCTCCTCCAGGCTGGTGAGGATGCTTCCAGGGTTCCAGGCCAGACGCTCCGTAATTGCCCTGGGGGAGGGGAAGGGGCTGGTTTCACCGCAGGAAAGGATTCTGCTGCAGTCTTTTCCAGGAGGCCTCCAAATCCCTTCTCTCCGGAAGAGGGAAAAGAAGGGAGAGGTGGGGGAAAGAGAATCATTCTACTTCCTTATTTTCTATGTCCCCACCGCAAGTTTCAGGTTTTCTGAACCGAAACTGCAGATCTGCATTTTACTGTCTTTGCTTGAAACCTATTCCCTTTTTATTATGACCCCGGGAGGCACCCACAGCTCAGTGTGGAAGCCCGTCTGTCAACAATTCAGGCTGGAGGATTGTAAAACCAGCCCCTGACTCCCCAGAAGGCAGGTCACAGCAGACAGGGGATCTGGGTTCAAACCTAGACTTTTCCTCGGCATCAGAGCGCCTAGAGTGGACTCAACACCTAAGCTGCCTTCCTACCACCTGCGGGATGATGGTGGGGCCCATTATCGTGATTATGTATGTTACACTTGATGTGTGAAATACACGAAGGATTCCAAATGGAGAAGCTGTAAGGACAGCATCCCCTGTCATTAGTTCGGTCCATCTCAGGAGCAGCAGGGGTGGGAGAACCCTCACTTTCTGTTCTTACGCATCACTTAGGTTTTTCCTGTGGGATTTTGAATCTTTTAGGAAAAGGACGGTTTATTTTTTTCTTTTGTTGTTGTTCAGTTGCTAAGTTGTGTCTGATTCTTTGCGACCCCATGAACTGCAGCAAACCAGGCTTCCCTGTCCTTCACTAACTCCCGGAGTTTGCTCAAACATGTCCACTGGGTCAGTGATGCCATCGAACCCTCTCATCCTCTGTTGCCCCTTCTCCTCCCGCCCTCAGTCTCTCCCAGCACCCGGGTCTCTTCCAGTGAGCATCTATTCGGTGCACCTCGTCTTGCCTGTGGCACGCAGGACCTTCAGTTGTATGTGGCATGTGGGATCCAGCTCCCTGCCTCGGGGGCACGGAGTCCTAGCAACTGGACCGCGAGGGAAATTCCCAGGAGTTCTCATTTGTGAGAGAGAAGAATGATAAGTCCAAATCCTGCTGCCAACACAAAGGCTGGTGCGGTGTAGTGGTTTAAACACCAGGATTAAGGTGCTCACCTGCCTGAGTTCAAATCCAAGCTCTGCATCTGGCAAGTGTGTGGCCGCCTGGGTATCATTTAACCTCTCTCTGGCTTAGTCCTCCCCTCTAAACATCAGGGCTGGTAAGAGCACAAGGCGTGGGGTGAGAGCAAGTCAGTAGGTCCAAAGGGCTTAGAACAGAGCCTGGCTCTTAGGAAGCACCGTGGCAGGGTCCACCCTGGATACTGCTCATAAGTGAGAAAAGGCCTGAACACGCTTGGTCATCTGAGCCACACAAACAAAGCACAGAACACAGAAGGACACTTGCTTTCAAAAGTTTTAAAGTCTAACAGAAGACATACAGTTTACAAATGGGAAGAAAGACTTGGAGAAGTTTCCAGAATATAACGCAAATCTGTGTGATGGGGAAAAGCTGATGGGCAGCACAGGGAGAAACAATGACGAGCTGAAGAGTCCAGAGGAAAGCAGGGGCTCCCAGGAAGGACACCTCCCCCAAGAGGGGTCTTGGAGGACCTCGCAAGGCTCGGTGACCAGCCCACTGGGGGACGCAGGCCAAAGCCCCCCAGGATGGGGAGAACCCCCTCCCCCAGTTCCTCTCTTTGCTGGCCACTGGGGTTGATTCTCCATCCCTGCTCAGTAGGAAAAGATTTTGAGGGTCCTGGATGAGCAGAGAGGGCTTAGGCAGCCTTGTGGACCAGGCTCTGCCCCACCATGAAGCCCCTACAGCACCCTCTCCACAAAGTTCCAATGCCCCCTACTTTCCGAGCCAACCCAGCCCTGAGATATCTAGTCCCCAGGAGAGGGGCTGGGACAGCGCAAGGGCTCAAGGGACTTCGCTAGCTTCCACCCCCCACCCCACATACATGGAGGAGAAAGAGAATTCATGTGTCTCACGGTCATTAGAAGCAGAACGGGTGGAGGGCAAGGCGGAGGAGCTGGTGGACTTGGAGAGACCCTGCCCTGTTTGCCTTTAGAGCAACTAAAACCAGAAGAACCACCCGAGTTGGGAGCAGCAGCCCGTAGAAGGCCTCGGGAAATGGTTTGTAAGTCACCTCTAAAATGGAAAGGGAACTTCAAGCACGTACTTACGAGCTGGCCTTGCAAGAAGCATAAAAATCAACTAAGGCGGCAAAAAAAAAAGTCACTAAGAATCAAAACTAAAGCCAAAATATGAGCTTTTAAAAAAATAAAAATACATAAGCTGAGAACTCTCTACAACAAATGCCAGATTTTTAGCTTGGGAGAGAAACAGAAGCCTTTGGGTAAAATAAACAGAAGGGGGAAAAGTTCCCTTAGCATAAACCAAGGGGAACCTCCTTCCTGCAGATCAAGTCCTGACCTTCATGTGAACTCGAAATAACTAGCTCATGATTTCGCAAAGCGGGAGGAATGGCAAGCATGTTGAACAATGCTAAAAATCTTGGTCCTTCTCTGGCTTTTTGTTAGGCAGCCAAGTGTATCGGTCAGAGCAAAAGTAGCTAAAAAATGTGCACTTCCCTCCATCGGGAAAGACTGAGGCGATCGCAAACAGCCACCCTCCGTCAGCCTGTCCACGACACTGCGCTTTATGTGAAAACTGGATTTTCACTGAGAACTGAGCAAGGAAAGCAATTCCTCTCATTCCTCATCCAACAAATATGCACTGAGCACCTACACTACCGTGCCAGTTGCTATTTTAGAGCCGTAAACAAAACAGAGGGCTTCCCTGATGGCTCAGACAGTAAAGAATCCGCCTGCAATGCGGGAGACCCCAAACAAAACAGACAAAACCTCCCGTGGGGGGAGAGCTGACGTCTCCAAAGGTGGAGTGCAAATAAAGGAAGCCATTCTCTGTCTTTTACAGTGGGAATGTCTAAGACGCTTCCCCACACCCTCACTCCTGCCTGTGAGTCCGCGCTGACCTGTCTCCTGTTTCTGCATTGTAGCCTGGAATCCATGCCCACCTGCGGCCCCTGCATCCATCCAGGGAAACCTGCTCAGGGACACATCTCAGCCCCAGACTGACGAGGGAGAGCTAGCTCCACAGAGGGATGGCTCTGTGGGCTAAGTGGGCAGGCAGCAGGCGATTAAATAGGAAAGAACATGAGAAAGATATGCTTTGGAAGCAATGGTGTCCAAGAGCCAGGTGGACCTGCTATTCAGGGCTTTACCCTCGTCCTCAACGCCTCTCCAGCACCTTGCCATCACCCCCTCGTGGGCTATTTCTATCCCCTATTGCTGAGCCTGGTACAGAGTGGGGGGTCACTGCCAATGCCATTGATGATGAGGACGTAATAACATGACATGACAATAACACCTAGCATGAACAGGTGCCAGGCGCTATTCTAAACAACTTATAAGTTGCACCATTTTTATCCACATCTTACAGATGAAAGACCGAGACCAAGAAAGGCTGAAGACCCCTGGAGAAGGAACTGGCAACCCACTCCAGTACTCTTGTCTGGATAAACCCCACGGACAGAGGAGCCTGGTGGGCTACCGTCCACAGGGTCGCAAAGAGTCGGACGCAACAGAGTGACTAAGCACACCCAAGAAGGGTTAAGAAACACATCCACAGTCACACAACTTGGAGTGTTTCCATCAGTGTGATGAAGCCTCGGCCCTTGGGAACAAGTAAGAGGTTTATTTTCCCAAATAACAAGCGCTCCAAGCAGGAGCAGTCCAAAGCAGGCAGCCCAGGACACAAGCAGCTGCTCGAGGCTCTCTCTTGTTTCCCTTCTTCAGGATGGAACTTGCACCGTCATGACAGCCAGCGTATCAGAGAGGGGACGGAGGCAAATCCCAGTACCAGGGTCCCAGCTCTGCCAGCTAGTCTGTGACCCGGTGGGAGGCGGGGAGCGTTAGCCCTCCTCACCCTCAGGCTTCTCCTCTATCCAATGGAGATTATATCACCTGTCTTAAACAAGTTCATAAAACGGGCTCAGGAAAGTGCCTGACGCACAGACTCCCTATCTTTGTATTAATTATTAGCAGCAGTATTTATTATATTATAGAAAAAGTATTATTTTATAACAATATATAATATTTACATTGTTTTCACTTTATATTTAATAAAATATAAATATAAATAATATAATAGGTATTATATTAATAAATATTATGTTCATTATGCACTTATTATTAGCATCACTGCGACACCTCCATGCACAGCATCCACACCCCCGTCGGAAGGGCCCCGTCAAAAAGCAAAACAGAGTCAATCCCCCTTCAGAGCTTTCCCAGGAGCCCCACCTGGTAACCCAACAAGCAACCGTGGACAGGGTCACATGGTTGCCCCCCTACCCCGAGCAAGTAAGACCTGGAGAAGTGGCTTCTGTCAGGTAGAAGACAGGATGACGGGGCCCTGAGCAGGAATCCAGCAGCGTGCCCACGGGGATGGGGCCAGGATGGGCCCCGGGCAGCCCCCAGCACTCAGCCCACAGAGGGCAGCTCCGGGAGCAGGTGTGAGTAGTGAGCACCCCCCATCAGCATGTAAGCTCCCTGAAAAGCCAGTGGTTACACAGGAGACTCAAAACCTCCTTTGCCCACACTGTTCTGGAAAAGTGAGGATGAGGAAGTGAGGCAAGGGAGACATGTCCCCCCTTTGAGGGGCCCAGGCCTCGCAGTCGCTCAAGGAACACGGAGCCCAGTGAATCTTCACGAAAATACTTTTTCTGACAACTCTGTTGAGGTGGTGGTTCTAATAAAAACAAAAGCTTAAGAGCTTCTTCCAGACTTGCTAAAATTAACAGGAGCCCCGAAAACAATCCGGCGCTACCCCACTGGCTTCCGACTTCTCCTTCAACCCTGTATCTTTCCAAGTCTGTGGGTGGGTAAAGCAAATGTTTGTCCTTGGCACACACTGGTTTATTTTGCTGTTTGTGTGGCAACATGAGTTTGGATCCTTTTTTTAAAAAAAAAAAAGCTTTTTTTACGTTACAGAAAAGCAGCTCACAGCTCAGTCTTTGTTTACAGTACACCATACACACTTTAATAGAAAAGAAGCTTCATGAAGCCTGCCTCCTGGTTATAAATAGGGTTTCTCAAAAATGTTTTTCAAAAGATTTAAAGTTATTAGTCCATCTCTTGAATTCTCAGTAACCCTAGGACTTGGTCATTTTTAATTTTACTCATAACAAAAACCTACTTCCCAGACCTAGGGAGAAAAACAAAACACGCATATCTCCACTTTTGAAAGCCTGATATATCATAGTTAACTGGAAAATGAAGCTAATGGGGGGGGGTGGATTATTCCATTTACCAGAGGCATCTTCACTTTACAAAACATCCCTTCCATGGAGAAGGCTTCCCAGAACTCCTTGACCATAGAGCACTGCATTAACCACGTGCAAAGTTCCCCTACAGCCTCAGTCAAAACCAGATGTAGGGTTCTTGCAGGTATTTGTTGGTGGAGACAGACGGTGCAGCCGTTAAGACAGACGGTTGGCGGCGACACCGAGGGCGAACGCTCACTTCACGGCATGCCAGACGTACCATCTTGGTCAGCCACTTACTCCTTCTCATCCTCGGTTTCCTCACCTGAAAAATGGAGCTTCTAACAGAGGCTGCCTTGTCAGGTGACTGCAAAGCAGCCTGGGCGGCGTACGGGGCGTACAGCGAGGGCCACGGAAACGCACGGCCATCACCTGCCCCACTCCGAGTGAGCACGGCACACTCTCCAGCAGCTGTTACAGCACCAGGTTCCGGACCTACTAAGCGCCAGGCACTGCCCCGGTGGCTGGAGATGACTCCACCCACCAACCAGGTCAGAATCCTCCTGGAGCCTACCCTGTGATTGCGAGAGGAACGATGCAGTCTCCTGGAGGTGGTGAGTGGGAAGGTGGTGACCTGCCTCCCAGCTCCTTGTGGCTGCTTCCAATAGAACAGATTGAAAAGAAGTCTGGAAATTCAGTAAGGAGGCCCCTGCAAAAACCCAGGTGAGAGACAATGGTGGCCTGCATTCTGGATCTGCTTTGAGGGTTGAGCCCACAGACGGATGGGGGTACAGATTCAGGGTGTGAGGGAAACGTCAACGGTGACCCAAAGGCTCTAGGGGTGAGCAAGCGGGGTGGGGGGCTGAGCAGCCACCAACTGTGCTGGCAGAAAGTGGCTAAGAACCACGAGCGAGGGTCGTTTTTTGGTTACTGGGGCTTTCTACAGGGGGCGAAGAAGAATATTTCTTTCCATAGTCATTGGAGCCAGTATCCTTCTTCCCTACTTCTAGCTTCCAAAAAGGAAGATTTTCCTGGGACTTCCCTGGCAGTCTAGTGGTGAAGACTTCACCTGCTAATGCAAAGGATGCTGGTTTGATCCCCTGGTCAGGGAGCTAAGATTCCCACAAGCCTCACAGCCAAAAAACAAAAAAAAAAATCCAAAACATAAGACAGAATCAATATTGTAAAAATGCAATACAGACTTTTGAAACGGTCCACATCAGAAAGATTTTCCTTCAAAACTCCTGAATCCAGTCTGCCTCTCCCTCTAGGCCTCCCCCAGGCCCCATGCAGGAGTGACGTACCCCACCCTGGTGGTCCACGCCTCTGCTCAGGAGTCCCTGCCGCCACCACCATCCCCCCGTGCGAGGCCCCTGGATGCTCAAGTCATGGCTGGGTGGGTCCGTCTGTCTGCCATCGAGCTCTTATCAGGAAGCTCATGGTATCCCACACCTAAGCCACATCCTCCAAGCAAGCCTTTCTCAGTAAGAAAGGTGATATTTTGACCTTTACTTTTTTTTACTTGGTATATCTCTCGAGTGGCTCAGAAATCTGAAAAACAGGCGTGCTGTTTAAACCCCAAAGATAAGCGTGTAGGGGCATTTAAAATAACAACCGTTGGAACCTCATTGCCCCTCCCTATCATAAGTCGGTCAGCAAATGAATACTCAGCATCTATTATTAAGCACCCACAACCAAGCAATAAGTGATGAAGGGTGAGGAGGCAAGGGAGGTCTGACGCAGGAGCACCTTTTTTACAGCTAAGAGAGGCAACTCAGAGGTAAGCAATTTGCAAAAGACCACACTATCACACCATGATGCTCGGGCATGCTGCCAAGGTCTGTTGACTCGTAAGGCCCTGCTCTTTTCATATTTATGAGCTGCGCGACTTGGGGCGTGTTATTCAACCTCTCTGTGCCTGAGTTACATCATCTATAAAACAGCGTTTATAACAGCACCTACCTCATTGGATTACTGTGAAAACTAAATACGTTAACTGATGCAAAGTACTTGCAAGAATAACTGACACTAGTCCTCAATAACTATCATCATCACCATTATTATTATTATCATCATACCATGCTGCCTAATTAGGATAATAACTACCATTACTAAATATACTTTACTCTGAGCCAAGAATTGTACACTAAGTGCTTTACATGGAATAATGCATTGAAACCTCCCCTTTTACTCCCCAATTTGAAATTCAGGGCGAGGTTAAGTTATACTAAGTGTCAAAGTCAGAAGCTGAACTCAGGTCTTACAAATGACATGCCAGAAATATATTTACTGCATGAAATAGAGCGATGAGTGTGCTTCTAGCTTCTATACAAATGTTTAGAATACATGCAGAATCAAGGGCACCTCCCTGATACACAAAGCTCCTTTTGACAAGCCTTTTAAGCCCAAAAGTACAAAAGGAAAAAAAAAAAAAGCTCCACTCTTCTTGTTAACTTCATCCGCAGCGTGATTCTAATCTCCCCAGACCACATCCTATACCCACCACAACCAAAAAGCCCACTTCCTCCCCAGAACACATCCCAGGGAGTAAACGTCAACATCCAGCCCCAGCTTCTCTGGGAACACCTTGGGTATTTATCTATGTGTGCCAGCAAGTAACCGAGCTGGAAAAACATTCTCCCGACACCTGGAGAGGGATCAGAGCGACTGGGACTGAAATGCATCGCGTCTTCAGCGCTGCTTATTATTCCCAGCACCAGCCGAGCTGAGCCAGGCTAGCTAGCAGCGTCCCACTGGGTCCTAAGATCAGCATCACAGCCAAGACCAGCTGCCCCACTGGCCTTTACTGAACCTGACTTCAGGGACCAGCCTTCACCCACCAGCCCTGAGGCCTAATGGTGGAATGGGACCCTGGCGCCCTCAGCCTGCGCATGGAGTAACAGAAGGGGTATTTGTCAGCAGGCAATGGGAGCTAGCCTGCCTTGAAGTATGGCGCCCAGGGGCCCAATTAAGGATACGAGGTGGGGAGGGTGGGGTGACACTGTCCTTCCCATGTTGGTCATGAGGCCAGCCCTCAAGCCTCCCAGGGCTGGAATTCAGCAGAAATAGTCTAGAGTATGTGACTGTCTCACTGGAGGGAGGAGGAGGTGGAGGGGACAGAGGCCCGGGAATAAAGGCAGGAGGCTGACTATGTGTCAACCCCAGAGATCGGCTGGGCGTCTCGGGCCCTTTAGGCTCCAAGAATCACTGTTGTGTCAGAGGCCCCGTGTCTGCAGGCAACCGGCCAGGCAAAAATGCAGTCCGCTGAGACCACAAGAACCCACAGTCTATAAACAACAGGTCCTCACCACTCTGGAGGGGTATCTGCTGAAAGCAAATATCTTCCATAAAAACAGAATTTCCTACTTTTCTCAGGCTTCCACGGTGGCTCAGGGGCAAAGAATCCGTCTGCCAATGCAGGAGACGTGGGTTTGACCCCTGGCTCAGGAAGATCACTTGGAGAAGGAAACGGCAACCCACTCCAGTATTCTCACCTGGTAAATGCCATGGACAGAGGAGCCTGGTGGGCTACAGTCCATGGGGAAACAGAGTCAGACACGACTAAGGGACTGGACATGCACTTCTCTTGTGGGGGAGGGGAAGCAAAAGATCTGCTAACACTGGGCCATATTCTCACACGACGGGGGCTGGGGCTGAGTAGGCACGGCCTTCTGAGGGACCTAACCCCTCCAACTCAACACCAGTGCCCCCGGCTCACCTCCCCCGTACATATGACTGCCCGGCCACTGCAGGCTGGTGCCCGGCATTGCTATAAGTGAGCACTGCGTAAAGCAAGGTGTTGAGAGACAGAGCTGCTGAGCCTTCACCAGTTTCTATAATTCTGTCGCGTCTTCACTGGGTTGTAAGATGTTTGGTACCACTCCCTGTCACCTGGGGGATCCATGAAGGACATTTCATTGACGGCAGTAATGCAGAACCAGCCCTCCTGGGCAAGCATGCATGGTGCTCCCCGAGCTCTTCTCCACCTCGTGGATCCACCTGTCCCACCCTTTCAGACCTGGACCCCCCGGTCAAGTCGCCACACCAGAAGCATCGGGGAGGGGTACAGATGCATGGGATCCCCAGCACCTCCCGGCCCCAGGGGCTCTTCCGCCACCTAGGGGGCCAAGCCAGCTGGGGAGGTTCAGTGGATGGTAGGGGGGCGGGACTTGCTGGCACAACTCTGGCACTGACCCAAGGGCTGGAAAAGGGAGCACCTCGGTTTCAGGCTGAAGCCAGGAGTGAGGAAGACCATCTATGGCCTCTAGAGGATAGCCAGCATCTCCTGAAGTCCTGGCAGGGAAAAGAGAAAGACCAGTGCCTGCCACAAGAGAACCATATTCTTACATTTGAAGAAGATCGCCCACCACCAATCGCAGGGCACACTCACAGCTGAATCACGACTCCGCTCCTTTGTGTTGTGGTCCAGTTGCTAGGTGGTGTCTGACTCTCTGTGACCCCGTGGACTGCAGCACACCAGGCTTCCCTGCCCTTCACCATCTCCCAGAGTTCACTCAAATTCATACCCATTGAGTGGATGATGCCATCCAACCATCTCATCTTCTGTCGCCCCCTTCTCCTCCTGCTCTCAATCTTTCCCAGCATCAGCACCTTTTCCAATGAGTCAGCCCTTTACACCAGGTGGCCACAGTCCTGGAGTTTCTTCAGCTACCTTGTAACCAAGAATAAAACACTAAGCCTCACCTCACGGGAGATGCGATACCTCATGTCTTTTTAAACTCAGCCCCACCTGGATGGGATCCAGGGGAGAACCTACAGGCAATTCCAGACTCTAGACAGAGAGCACAGAGTAAGACAAATCCCCGCCCTCAGGAAGCAGACTCTGCAGCTTTAGACTTGGCTAAGTACCTTCTTCACCACCGTCAGGATTATGAGGCACTAACATTCCCTGTGTTCACTGTGTCTTGGCTGGCATGTTAATGCATTTCACTCTCTTTACCATTTTGGTGGGAGTCCCTGGCAGCTCAGAGAGTAAAGAATCCACCTACAATGCAGGAGACCTGGCTTCGATCCCTGGGTTAGGAAGATCCCCTGGGGAAGGGAAAGGTTAATGACCCCACGCCGGTATTCTTGCCTGGAGAATCCCATGGACTGTATAGTCCACGGGGTCACAAAGACTCAGACACGACTGAGCAACTAAACACACACACGCATCACATTTCAGTATGACTATTATCTGCCTATTAACAAATGAGAGAACTGAGGCTTAGGAAAGTTAAAGTAACTCGCTCAAACCCGCAGAAGGAACTAGAATTGAGGCCCAGGAAGTCTGAGTCCTGAACCCATGCTGGAAATGCCAGTCAAGCCTTACTTCCTGATTTTCAGATAAGGAAGCTGAGACTCAAGAAGTTTGTGTAATTTGTGTAAGATGATAAAACCAGGAAAAGGGCTCCCTCCCCCATGCCCACTTTCCTCCACCCCTTCCTGGTTACCCCCCAAGAAGCCTGTATTTTCTTCCCTCTCCCACCCACAGGAGGGCCTCTCAACGCACCCCACCCCCACGGCTGGTATCTGAGGCTGGTGGTCCATCACTGTGGGCAGCCATCCTGTGCGTGCGGGGTCCTTACCAGCCTGCCTGGGCGCCACCCATCAGCTGTCAACAGCCACTTTTTTCTTTTTTTTTTTCCTATTTATTTTCGGCTGTGCTGGGTATTCGCTGCTGCTCAGGCTTTTCTCTAGCTGCAGAGAGCAGGGCTTATTCTCCAGGTGTGGCGAGTGGGTTTCTCATCGTGGTGGCTTCTCTTATTTCAGAGCCCAGGCTCTAGGGCACAGGCTCAGTAGCTGGGGTGCAAAAGCTTAGTTGCTCCATGGCCCGTGGGATCTTCCTGGACCAGGGACTGAACCTGCGTCTCCTACAGATTCTTTACTGCTCAGCCACCAGGGGAAGTCCAACAGCAACTTTAAAACCCTCTGCCCTGCAATCATGACATCAAAAAGTCTCCTGATAACTGCCCGACGACCCCTGGGAGGCAAAATCGCCCCCAGCTGTGACCTGCACTGCGCACCAAGGCACAGCAGGGACAGAAGAGACGCGGGCAGAGGGGCCCAGGGTTGAGCCTGGCCTTCTATCCCAGCCCGGCCTCTGGGCGCAGGCCTCGGTCTCCTCCTTCGTAAGACAGGAGAAGTGTCCTGTCTCCTTCTCAGGGCTCCTCCAGTGAATGGAGCTGCTTAAGCCAAGCATCTGAGCCAGAGGCCGGCTCCCAGTCAGGGCTTGACGGCACTCCATTGTCACTAGAATAAGTCTGCTCAGCTCACAGCGACCTGGAAAACCTCTCTGAAAAACCAGGAGCAGGTTTTTTCCCTGCATCTGCAGAGAAACACAATCATCAGAAACACCGTTTTCCTTAGGCCGTGGGAGGTGGCCGGCATGGGAGGGGCCTCTAAGCCAAAAAGGAAGAAAGGAGAACCACAGGCAGCTTGGCCTGGGAGTCGGCTGCAAGAAGCTTCCAGCTCGAGCCTGGAACCGGGTGGCCGTCACACAGCCTTCGTGCTGCGAGCCAGTCTGCACGAGCGTGCACGGAAGCGCACACTCGCTGACGGCCCTGGTGTCACAGCAGCCTCGCAGTGACAGTCCTCGAGGATCACGGAATGTCATAGACACCAAACACTCCGTAACAGAACGAATAAAACGCAAGAGACGCGAGAATACCATGCAGTCAGCAAACGATAAAGGAACAACTGTCAACGTGAGAAAGCGCTCATAACAGAACTAAAAGGGAGGCAGATGAGACACAAAAATGCAAAGTAAAGAAGGCAACATGCAGTGTGACCAGTCTCCTGAGTATTCTGGGGGCTCAGTCACAAGGAGATGGTAAAATGCTAACAATGGAGACCTCAAGATGGCAAAAGAAGGAATTTCTATTTCTTCTTCAAACTCTCCTTGTCCCCTTGGTTCTTTATCTACAACAGCCATCAGAGGCAGGAAAGCCCTGAGGGCTGGGATCCCAGCTCTGTGACTCCTTCTGTGCCTCCCTGGGCTGGGCGGGTAACTTTCCCAGTTAATGACACTCCTCAGAAGATAGCAGGACTCCTAACGTAGCTATTATTATGACTTTTCCTATTGGACAGGAGAGTTAAGCCCTGGGAATAAAAAAAAGGATGGATCCTTATGGGTAAAAAGATGTTATCAGTTAATTAGATATCACCCCTGGGGGTGTTATATTAGTGCTGCAAAAAGAAATGTTCACCAGGAGCTTTTGCAAAATTCCCCTGAGTTACCAAGACTGACAAGAGAACCATTTGCTGAAAACCAGCCACTCTCATAAGCTGTACTAAACACAAGGTCACTAGCATGGCCCCCAGAGGCTGCCCACTACAGCACAGGGGCAGACTACACCTGGCTAATGTACGTGCTTCTGGAGCAGCACGTGGAAAGGGGCGCTGCAAACAGAGCCTACTTATGACCTGACGGGGAGGGGTGTTCTTCCACAGAACCAAAGAAATGGATTTATCGTCTGAATGCATCATCTGGAAATGGCCTTTCCAAACTCTACTGTTCTGTCTGAGGTTCTAATACACTGGTTCTCCGTGCGAGGCATCTCAGCACACCACGTGTTCCCATGTTTCTCTGCAAACAACTGCTCTGAGGGTTCAGGTGCAGCCTGGCACCGGTCGGCTTGGAGCCTCTGAGGATGGGCGTGTGGGCCCACAGGAGCCACACATGGAGGAGAAGAAATCGCATCAGACAAAACAGGACAGGTTTGCCCACTGTGTGTGTGAAAAGAAACTCACGTGGGCTTGCGGACACACGCCACAGCTGACTGGGGCGCCGGTGAGACCTGCGGGGCAAGCATGGCAGGGGCGTCAGGGGCACACAGGCACGACCTGTCGGGGTGCATTGTCCATGCGTCCCAGGGCCTGAGGGAGGCCCTTCTCATTTTCACCCGGTTCTTTTCAGCAGAAAGTGCCCTGAACCACAAAACTTCAGTAAATCAAGGACTACGATTTTTTTCCCCACAAGCTACCAGCAAAGACAAAAGACTTCAAGGGGACTCCATACGAGGCCTCCAAGAGGTATACAGGGTAATTTAAATTTCATCGTGGGACCGCCCTGGTGGTCCAGTAGCTAAGAGTCCACACTCCCCATGCAGGGGGCCTGCCTGGCTTCGAGTCCTGGTCAGAGAACTAGATCCCTCACGCCGCCAGCTAAGAACTGTGCGTGCATGCGTGCCAAGTCACTTCTGTCGTGTCCGCTTCTTTGCAACCGATGCCCTGGAATCCGCCAGGCTCCTCTGTCCATGGGATTCTCCAGGCAAGAATACCAGAGTGGGTTGCATGCGCTCCTCCAGGGGATCTTCCTGACCCAGGGATCGAACCTGTGTCTCTTGCAGCTCCTGCACTGCAGGCGGATTCTTTACCACTGAGGCTCGAGGAAAGCCAGCCGAATAAATTACTTAATTAAATATTCTTAAAGTAAATAAATGTCATCTTGAAAGGTTATCCCCACGTACGGCCTGCTGTCTGTCTTCCCACAGAATGCTGTAGTCAAAGCAGCAGCTTCAAGTTTGCTGAGACAGTCCTGTCTCCATCCCCAAATAATGTACATCCTGTTTAGGGTCTGAAGTGGTCACTATAACTCAGGGGTCCGCACTGGGTGCAGTTTTGTCCCATCCCCCACCCCCACCCCAGGGGACTCCTGACAATGTCTGGAGACACTGTGGGTGGTCACACTGGAGGCTGTGAGGTGGGGGCCAGGGCAAGTCACGGGTGCTACTGGCATCAAGTGGGCAGAAGCCAGAGATGCCCCCACAACACAGAATGTTCAGAGGACTTCCCCCCATGGTCCAGGGGCTAAGCCTGCACACTTCCAATGCAGGGGGCTCAGGTTCGATCCCTGGTGGAGGAACAAAAATCCCACACGCCACATGGCGTGGCCAAAATGTTAAACATAAAAAAAAAGAATGATATGGCCCCAATGTCAGGAATGCCAAGGCTGAGAGGCCCTATCTTAACTAGAAGGCTTAAGAGGGAAAAGCTGAAGGAATCTTAAAATAAAACTCCTGCCTCAAGCCTGTGGGGCTTTCCAGGCGGCACAAGTGGTAAAGAACCCTCCTGCTAATGCAGGGAGATGCCAGAGAGCTGTGTGGGATCCCTGGTGGGGAGGGTGCCCTGGAGGAGGGCATGGCAACGCACTCCAGTATCCTTGCCTGGAGGATGCCATGGACAGAGGAGCCTGGCGGGCTGCAGCTCGTGGGGTCGCAGAGAGTCAGACACGGCTGAAGCAAGTTAGCGCTCGTGCACGCAAGCGAGGACATTCCTAAGCGGAATGTGAGGCGCAGTCCTCCACAGCGGGCTGTGTGAGCTGGTACAAGGGGCTGCCTCCATCCAAGCTTTTGTTTCTTCAGCCATCCAGTGCGGACAAGAAAAATACTTGCCTCCCAAGGTCTGGGTGAAGACAGTGAGAGGTTATGCACACAGAGGGTTCACAGCACGCCAGTGCCCGGCACCTCACAAGTACAAACTTGACGAGAGACCGCTCAGCAACGCTGAGACGTCCTCTGGATGCTAAGAGCCGTCTCCGCCATCAGCCGGGGAGCAGCCAGGCTGCAGAAGCTTCCCAGAAGCAGGGCAGGGCCGCGTGGGACACTGGGCAAGGTGGGGCAGCTCGGGGGTCTCCGAGCAGAGTTTCCTGGGGTCACCTGTATCCCCAAAGATGTCCTGGATGGCGGTGATGACTAAGTAAGCAAAGGCAAGAAGGAAAAGGGGCCCAGGAGCAGACAGTCCCAAGGGAGCAGCCTTTGGTAGCAAAGGAAAGGATTAGTCAGGCTTCCTCTGCAGACCCCGGGAAAAGTGGCAGCAGACTGAACCCCAAAACCCAGCCCCCGTCAGGGTGCCCTTTCATGTGACAAGAACAAGCAAGGACTCAGTGTTCGGGGGCTTCAAACAGGGCCCCCACAGCATCCGCTCGCTGCAAGGCAACCCCAACCAGGCCACCAACAACCAGAACCAAATAAAGTCAGGCCTAACCGACTCGGGAGGCCTCCTCAGAAGGTAGGAACTGCACGTTGCCAGGAGCTCTGGTTTCTGAAGAGAACTACCAGAGCGTCTGCCCTGCGGCCAAGTCAGCCGCCCAGACCCCGTGTCGTGCTTACACGCACGTGTGCCAGGAAGTCGCTGGTGGCTCAACATGGAATTTCCAGACTTCTGTTTTCTGAAAGTTTGAGCAGGGTTTAAAAATTACTACGGGCTCATGTTGGCAAAGAAAGTGAGGGCTTTATCTGAAGAGGTCTTTTCACCCTGAGTCTCAACCGGAGCGAGATCATGAGACCCGGCCAAGGCCACGTGCTCAGAGAGACCCCCGCCAGACCTCAGACACCCCGCATCTCTGAGTCCCGATTACAAAATAAGACACAGAGCTCACCCTTACATAGCAGCAGCTGTGAAGTGAGTGTGTGTGAGGGTTTACCCAAATGCTCACGGAAAGACTTGCTATTCTTCTGCCAACTGTTTCTCTTCATGAAACATGGTATGCACAGGTAGGCAGTGTAAGACGACAGCAATGCACCCCGGGTCATCTTCAGATTCCAGCTCACCTACTGGGCGACCTCAGACAAGTTACCCAGCCTCTCTGAGCCTAGGTTCACATAGAGGTAAACTGAGCTAACAATCTAAGGGGAGAGGGGGGACACCCAGGGAGAAGGCTGGTAACATGATGGACTATGAAGTGTCTGAGTAAAATGGGCTAAAATCCTAAGTCCCTCCACCAGCGTCCAGTCCCTTCTCACCGCTCCCCACTCACAAACCTCAAGAAGGGAGCTCGACCCCGGGGCCCCAGCTCCATGAGGACAGGGACTCTGTGGGTCTCCTGCATCAAGGCCAGGTTTAGGCCAGGGCTCGGCAGGCAGCAGACACTCCGTAACTACAGATCGAATGAGGAATGAAAGTAGCCTCCGCACAAAGGGCTCTGTTTGTTTCCTTCTCTGTAAGAGACACACCTCACCACCCCGCATTGCCACGAGGATTAAATGAGCTCATGGACGGGGAGGTGCCCAGGGCAGGCCTCCACACAGGTGCCAGTAAGTGGCAATCCGCAGCGCCTTCAGCACACGTGAAATCACACGCAGAACGAGGCTGGGACTCGGTCACGTGGACACGCGCGATCGGGCGCACTCTCCCTCTCTCCTCGGCGCACAGGAACCAGGCAGAGCTGCCCTTGTGAGCACCAGGTGGCCGGCCCCTGGGCCCTCCAGGGAGAGGCGGGTGGGTGGGGTGCAGCCTGCAGACTCACCAGACAGGCCAAGCCAGCTGGACCACAACCAGCCCCACCCACTCGAGGGGTCTGGGGATCAGCTCCACACGCAAATATTCCACCTGCTCGCCTCTACCTGTCTCCACCCGGGGAAAGCCACAAAGGGCTCAAAACACAAGGTGGGTGGAGAAAAGAGAGGCAAAGGGGAGGGAAGAAAACGAAACTCTCAAAAAAAACCAAGAGCCGCAAGAGTCTCACACCAGTGGCCTCGAGATCTTACCTAGAGACATCCTACCATCCTTCTGCACTGAACAGAAGTTCCCTGCTCAGCTCCAAGCAGCAGACACCAGAGAGACTTAAATCTCAAAAGATGTCTAAGATCACCCACTGGGGTCTGGGACAAAAGGGACTAGCGCAGAGAAAGCACTGCAGCGAAACTGCAAGTTCATGCCCAGCTCTGTTGCTGCTCAGTGGGAAGCCCCAGGCAGCTCCCCAAATTTCCCTGGAACCCACTCTCCTAAGCTGATAAAATAAAGAAGTTACAAGGACACACTTCCAGGTCAAAGGGGTCTATAAGCATCCGAAGCCAGCCACAAAATCCAGACCTCATGTTCATGTGTACGTGCTAAGTTGTTTCAGTTGTGTCTGACTGTGAAATCCTATGGACCGTAGCCCAGCAGGCTCCTCTGTCCATGGGATTCTCCAGGCAAGAATACTGGAGTGGGTTGCCATGCCCTCCTCCAGGGTATCTTCCCAAATCAAGTCTCCTGCGTCTCCTGCACTCGCAGGTGGGTTCTCTACCACTAGCATCACTTGGGAAGCCCCCTCAAGCTCATGCACTGGGCCTAAAAGTTCTCTCTCCCAGTCCCAAGTCCCATAATTTGGGAGGGAAAGGAAAAGCTGGATGGGAATCTCAAAGGTGCTGCTCAAAGACCATCCCACTGCCCAGGTAAGAGGTGCTACCCCAGGAAGGAGGAAAGAAACAGGCAGAAAAGAAGCTGGGACTCATAGAGGGAAGAGAAACAATCTGAAATGTACAGAGTAACCAACATCACTCAATCAGCGTCACTCTCCCAGGACTTAGGAACTCCTCCAAGGCCCCAGCAACACCAATCTGGGAACCCGCCTCAGGGGCTGGGGACACAGCAGTGATGGCTTCGGGTCACTGTCAAGGCCATCTGGCCGCCTCCTCCAGTGTAGCTCGGATCACTGAAGGTCTGACTTGGCGGGTGTCCTCTCTCTGGTTTGGACAGGGTAGTGGAAGGAACACCAGCTTTAGGAAGGCAGCTGAGTCCCAACTCCTGTATGGTCTTTAACAAGTCTCCACGTCCTCATGTCTGAAGCAGGCAGAAAACTACCTGACCCAACCTCTTCGTCTTGCGGGTTCCTGTAACGCATACCCAAATCCCACCGAAGCATAGGATAGCATTACTCAGAGGAGTTATTCCTCTGTCCATCGTCACTAGCAAGCCAGCCGGTTTGGGAGATGCCTGAGCATAGGCTGAAGGCGACAGGCAACCATCTCACCCCAGCCTGGCCCCTGGGCCACCCAGTTCCTCTGAGGGTCCCAGGGGTCATCACGCCTGACGGCAGAGCAGCTGTGAGCTTCGGCCCACACTGGAAAGCACCCCCCCCGCCCCCGCCAGGTGGGATCCACTGAGGAAGTCAACCCACGTCCAGCTGGGCGAGGAGCCAGTTCAGCCCCACTAGAGCAAGAAGCGTGCGAGCCTTGAAACGAACACAGTGAAAAGCACGAGCGTGGACCGCCCCGTCCCCAAGAAGGCCGTGTGCACCAAGGCCCACGCCTCCCGCAGCCCAGCACATCAGATTTCCCCGCCTTTCCCACACGGCCAGTCCCCTAGGGAGGAGGACAGCAGCCAAACTCTGGGGAGCCCCCCTGAGCAGATGGATCTCTTGGTTCTGGAACCTCCCAGAGCATCGAAGCAGGAGTGAGGTGATGAGCATCCTTTGAGAGGGGCGGGAGAGGGGCTGCACAAATGCCCTGCTGAATGCATCCGGGGTTTCTCCCTCCACCCCCACCCCCACCCCAGCATGGATCTGAAAGCCACATGCTCGCCATGAGACCCTGGGACCCACCCTCTGAGCCCCCACTTTCTCAACTCGGAGGAGGGTTCTGAGGATGAAGCACGGGGCTCCACAGAACAGCACTCTGAACCGCAGCTGGGAGTCGGCCATGGCTGAGCCCCTTCCCAGACCCCACCCCAATCTCAAGATCCACCGGACTCTGCCGGTTGTGCAATATCCCTCTAGATGGGGAGGAAAGGGGGGGAGAAGAAAACCTCAAGAAAGGAAAAAAAAACAGACTTATCCAACCATTTCCTTCCCTATTCTGCTTTGGCCTTCCACAGTGTCATACAGGTGGCACTTGTTCTAGTCACGCGAACGCCGAACTTTTTTCTAAAGACGAGAAACTTATTTTTTCCTGCATGTCTCTGCCTCAGTTCCCACAGCCCTCCAGCCAGAGATGCTGGTCTTCCTGGGGCTCAGCCCAGGTCTTCCTGGTCAGATGGGTGTGGTTCTGTTTTTCCTGGAAAAGAAAAAGGCCTCAGACTAAACGTGCCTCGTTTATGACTATCAGGCCGGCAGATGAGGCTCCAGCCAGAAGGGAACTGGTCAAAGACTGAAGACCGCTGTCTGTATCAGGTTCTGAGCTCGCAGGTCAGGACCCACCTTGTAGGAGGTTATTCTTCTCCATAAAGCAGTCTACCAGCCATATGTCTACCGTTACATAAGACTTCTCACATGAACAAAGACATAAGAAAAACTTCTATCAGAACTTGAGCCTGACACAAGGGCTGGAAAACACAGTCACTATGGTGTCTCTTTGGGTCCCATGTTTCAGGAAGTCCTGTTCTACTCTGTGCAAGTCTCCTCCCAATCAATCTTCCTCTCTTTCTCACCCTACCCCCATCACACCCACACACACTCACACACACACACATAGCCCAAGGCCATAGACTTATTCTTGCAAATGTCTCCAATGTTCTGAACTGCTGTCCTCTGGATCTGAACACCCCCCACCGAGTTCCAGCCCCCAGCACTGTTCTGATTTGAGAGCATGGAAGAGAGGAAGGAATTTCCGATCACTGGCAGAACATTAATTTCTAATAAATATGCTGATTAGTCATGCAACTCAAAATATGCTTTTTCAAACACCAGGACTGAAGGGGAAAACGCAAAAGAAAAGAAATGCTTTCCTCACCACCCAGGAGCACCAGAATTTACCTGGCTTGCCCCAAGGTAGAAAAGCATGTTGGTTCAAACATAAAGAAAACACAGCATGTGCTGGCCCCAGTGAAGCAACAATTCAGGACACAGAGTGTTCTATTCATGAGAAAAAACATGAGCAAGATGCTTTCTCTGACTATTCAGAGCCTCAGTCATGTCCTACTGAGCAAATAAAAATTCATATGACCAAGACAACACTGAAGGGACCCCTTATAAGATAACCCCCCAGCTCTGCAGTGTGGCATCCAGCAGCCTGTGTGGCTCACAAAAGGGGAACTCAGGCTAATAGGGCCATCAGATTCTGAATTATTCAAAGAGATAGTATCTTTGAGTCAATAAATAACTCCAATTTGGCCTTCATGTAAATGCAAATTATTTGAGAAAGAAAATCCCCCTCTCCCCCTTTACATTCAGGAGTTTGGCAACTGGCAACTTCTCTCGGGGCCCAAAGCACCCAAGATGCTGTTTCAAATATTGTCACCATTTCCCTGAGCCTCGATAGCCAGCAGAGTGTATTCTCGGGCAAATCTGGGAATGCGCAAGGAACATTCCAGCGTTTCCCACCTCTCTGCATTCTTACAGGAAATAAAGTCTTGTGAATAATCCTCCATTCAACCGTTACTGAGCTCCGACTGTGTGCCAGGTACAGAGGTGAAGAAGGCAAGGTGTGAATGGCCCAGCTGAGAGAGGAAGAGAGCCGGAACAGGGCCCAGGGGGCCCAGCGAGACAACGCCACAGAAGGGCGGACCCGGGAGGGATCTGGCTGGGCATAGGTTTCGGGAGGGGGCCAATAAGAGTCAGCCAGGGGGAGCCGAGTGACAGGTACAGAAGGTGCCGCCAGCCAGGAATGCCTAGAGAAGAGAGACCCACAGACACGCGGGAGCGACCTGGAATCCACCCCAGCTGGAGCAAGCTGACAGAAGAACATGAAAGAGTCTGGAAGGCAGGCAACCAACAGGCTGATCACCCCGAGGGCTCCGGGGGGCGGGGGGCGGGCAAAGAAAGACCTTTAACCGTGGAATGACAGGATCAGACTGTCAGATCTGCACTGTGGAAACGCTCTCCTGCTGGTGGCAGCAGCGTGGAAAATAAATTTGTGGAGGCTGCAAAAATGTAAAGATGAACAAAACATATGGAATCACCATCAACACCGTATACATTGGAGACTATCCAGATTTCAGCTCTGGGGAAAGAATGTCTTTTATTCCTTGTAAATGTTTACTTCTCACTAGGCGTGTGTGCACACAATCTCAGGGAGCTGGTGACAGTTTCTGGCGCTGGGGTGTTCAGCAAGGCCCACTCCAGTCTTCTTGCCTGGAGAATCCCATGCACAGAGGAGGCTGGTGGGCTATACTCCGCAGGGTCACAAAGAGTCAGACAGGACTGAAGCTACTTAGCATGCATGCGTATGCTATCTGGGAACTTCCAAAAGAATCAACACCTATGGGCAGTCTGTATCCGAAGAAAACAGACGTGAGACTTAGAATCTGGAAAGGCGTGAGGTTAGGATGTATCAGTGATGGCAAGAGAGGGCAAAGGGCAGACCGGGGGAGACAGTCACCTACTGGCATCAAGCTGGACACGGGGAGCCCTTTATCCGCCTATCAGCTGGTTTCTCGATAAAGCTTCAAAAAGGAGAGGGGTGAGGGGAAAAGCAGAATTAAGAAAATGCGTAAAACTGAGTAAATGAGCCACACTCAAAGCCACAGACATCGCGCCCCACAGCAGAAACGGTGTTTTCCAAAACAGGAAGGGGAGGGAGGGCTCCAGAAGCAATAAGATAAATCTATACATCACACACACACACACACACACACACCACGGTATTTGTTGCATTTGGCGAAAGGCAATACAGTTATGTGGTATTAAGGACTCTGGAGTCACACCTGAGTTTAATCCCCAGCACTGCCATTCACCACACGACCGTGCCTGAGTCCATTTTTTTAACCTCTCTGGGGTAGTTTTCGACACTAGCTGAGTAACCAACCCCACCTAACTCACTAGGTAGACAGAAGGATTATAGAGATAACTAGATGCTAACTACTTTACGCAGGAGATGCTGCTCAGAAAGGTGAAGATCATTTACCAGTAGTCTTAGAAATGAGACCTTCATTGAAACTGATCAGGAAAAAAAAGTCAGAAGCAAGGCTGCGCTAAAGGAACAGGAGTGGGGCGTGGGGGTAAACCGAGAGACTGGGAGTGACACACACACGGAACTCTGTTAAAATATGTAACTAATGCGAAGCTACTATATAGCACGGGGCGGGGAGATACAATCTGTGTGTAGGACACACATTAAGGGAGCCTTAGGAATGCATTCCGATATTCAGTAGGTGCAAACAAATGCTGTTTGACTCCAGTTGTGTGAGGCACCTAGAACAGTCAGATGCAGAGTCAGGAAGTCCATGGGTAGGGCTTCCCTGGTGGTTCAGGGGTAAAGAGTCGGCCTGCCAGTGCAGGGGACACAGGTTCCATCCCTGTCCAGGAAGATCCCACACAACGCAGAGCAACTCAACTCGAGCTCAACTACTGGGCCTGTGCTCTGGAGCCCGGAACCTCAACTACCGAGTCTGCGCGCTGCGACCACCGAAGCCCGCACGCCCTAGAGCCAGGGGCCCAGCGCAAGAGAAGCCACTGCAGTGAGAAGACCACGCACCACAACAGCTAGAAAAAGCCCACATAGCGACGGAGACCCAGCAGGGCCAAAAATAAATAAATAAGATTATTTTTTTTAAAAAAAAAGAAAGTACATTGGTAGATGCCAGGGGCTGGGGGTGGGGGGGTGGGGGTGAAGGGTGGGTAGCTCAGATGGTCAAGAATCTGCCTGCAATATGGGAGACCCAGGTTCCATTCCTGGGCCTGGGTAGTATTTAATGGGGACAGAGTTTCAGTTTAGGAAAGTAAAAAATGCCAGAGAGAGATGACGGTGAGAGTAGCCCAGCAAGGTGAATGTCCTTAGTGCCACTGAAAAGTACGGTTAATTAGTTAAAATAGTATGTTTTATATTATATGATCTTCACCACAATAAAATTTTTTTTAAAAAAAATAGCTGTCCTCCCCAGCAATGCTGCATGGAGAAGGCAGATCCTGCATCTCACTCAGTGGCCAGTTTTTTAAGGTCAGCATAGACACTGCTGTGGGACCTTCCCACTGCGACCACCGCCTTGAGCATTAACCAACACTACGAACACCGGCTCAGCGTTTACTGAGCACTTACTACGTGCAATAATGTGACAGTCCAACGGAGGCGATGACAGGAAGACCGGTCTTGTCTTCAAGGAGATGAATCGGTCAAAAAGACGTGGCACAAATAAATGGAGTACCAGCTAGAATACCATGACACGTGGCGGGTACCAAGAAGAGTGAGCTCTACGGATGCCAGGGGCCCAGAGGCAAAGTGTACAGGGAAGGTCCAAGGATAAAGCGAAAAAAAGGAGGCTCTGAACTGAGTCTTGCAAATGGGGCTGAATCTGACCGTGTGAAGATACCGTTGAACTTGGCCTCATCTAGATAAGGGAAGGTGGAGACAATGGTGTCCGAAGACACAGAGGCCAGGAAGAATGGGAAAGGAAAAGGTGACGGCAGGTACCGGCACTGAAATGCTAGGAGTCTGGATTTAAGCCCTAGCTCAGCATCGTTTCACATGCTGCTTCCACCACAAGACATCAGCAGGTGTCCCAGGTGACAAAGTGGCATCCACAGAACTAAACAGGCTTCCCTACCACAGGTAGCTGAGCCTTCAAGAGTTCTAAGGGCTTCAGGAATCTCTTATTTTTTTAGGATTTTTTTTTAATGTGGACCATTTTTAAAATCTTTTGAATTTGTTATAATGCTGTTATAATGCTGTTTCTGTTTTATGTTTTGATTTTTTGGCCACGAGACATGCAGGATCTTCGCTCCCAACCAGGGGTCGAACCCACAACTCCCTATATTGGAAGGCAAAGTTGTAACCACTGGACCACCAGGGAAGTCCCCCAGGGCTCGCTTGAGAACAGAGCTCTTCCCCAGCTTGTTTGACCAAAGGACCCCTCTCCCCTCTCATATTCTCTCTAGGTCCTGAGAGGACGCACAGCGTGGGAAAGACAATCGTTTTGGTCAGGGCTGTGCTTCAGAAAGTCTGTTTTACATACTATAAATATAGAAAATGTTACCACACCGACTGAAAAAACTGAGAACTAATGTTTCCAAATAGGGAAGGGACACTCTGCAAGGGGTCTGCACAGGGAGGAATAAATTACATTCGCTATGGAAGTCCTGATAGTCCAAAGATTAGGACTCCTCACTCCCGCTGCAGAGCGCCGTGGTCCTGCCGTTCAAGCTGTGGTCACAGAAGTAAGATTCCACACACTGTGAAGCATGGCCATAAAAAAAAATACAAAAAACTGTCTTTTACTCTTTCAAGGGGCACATGTTAAAGATGTGGTATTCTTGAACGTGCGCTGTCAGTACCCGCCGTGCAGGACAGGGCCCAGAGAACCGCGCACTGCCGTCAAACTCCCAAAGTAAGCGAGAGAAAAAGGAGTCCAGGGCTCAGCGCCTCTGGCCGTCCAGGTGGGAGTAGGTCCCCCAGGGACAGCAGCTTGGGCCTGGCCCTCTGGGCAGGCTCTCGATCTCCTAGCAGGTCAGAGAGAACTCGGATTGGCAGAAGGAGCGCTGGGTGCGGAGGCAGACAGATCTGGGTTCATAAATGCTTTCTCTTCTTTTCAGTTTGTACTCTCAGTACGCCCATTTCTAGGAACTGGTCCTAGGCTAGTTTCCAAGACAGTATGACTTACAACAGCAAAAGAAAGGAGATTCACCCTCAACATCCAAAAGTGGTGAAGTGGTGGGGAGTTCCCTGGTGAGCCAGCGGTTAGGACTGGGTGTTTTCACTGCCATGGGCCTGGGTTCGACCCCGGACAGGGAACTAAGATCCCACAAGCTGGGCAGCCAGAACAAAAACAGACAAACAAATCTAAAGCGGTGAGTAACTAATGAGAACATACTGTATAGCTCTAGGAACTCTACTCAGTGCTCCACGGTGACCCAAATGGGAAGAAGTCCAAAACAGATGAGATACATGCGTATGTACAGCTGATTCAGAAACTAATAAATACAACACAGTAAAGCAACTATACTCCAATAAAAGTTAATTTTTTGAAAAGTGATGAAGTGGTTAAACAATGATACATACAGACAATAAACTAGGAGGCTGCTGTTACAAAAAAATTTTTTCAAAGATTTTTTTTTTTAATGTAACAATTACATTCATAGCCCATGTAACATATTAAAGAGAAGGTGGGGGGGGTCTAGGTTCAGAAGAGACACAGGCGACATGAAATTTACAAACAAAAGCAAGGAGCAGAAGGAACGCAGGAAGTTTACAATCAGTCAAAAATGAGCCAAGCGCTGCAATTCAAACAGGCAAGAGAGAAGGCAAGAAACCCGAGAGGGCCTGCCTCGCAGGCCTCTCTTGCAGGTCACCCGGGGAATGCCAAGAAGGAGCTGAACAGAGAGGGAGGCTTCTATCTGTTTCAGCTGAGATGTAGGTCAGTGTGTCATTTCTTCACAGAGGTGAGTCGGTATCAGGGCAGCCGGTAATTCAAAGGCAGAAGACACAGGAGCTAAATTAAAGGAGCTTCTCCAGGGGGCCCCTCACGCCCCCTAAGACTTCAATCTCTCTTAGGCAGAGAGGGACTAAGGATATGCTAGGAAGCAGCCTCTTCTCCCCCTCTCCGACCATACTATAAATTGGTCCTGTGTTTCCCAACATCAGAAAGGGTACTCACTCATGCAGAGCAAAATGCCAGTAAGTACAAATTTAGAACATGGGCTAAACAACACTCGGATCGAACCTCCAGCAGCAGCCCCGCAGAGACAGAGGGCTGGGCGGCGGGGGGTAGAAATCCAGGGCCCGGCTCTCCTCACAACTTAACTCTATGCCCTAATTCAGAGCGGTATAATTAACCCCGAGTTTCGCTGCTAACACTGGACTTTTTCAGCCTGATGAGAATATCATTTAGAATCCTGCAATCGCCAATAATAGCAATATGACACAATGGCGCCCATTGAGGCCCTAATCAGGGCTCCTAGTCATTTACATAGAACATTTTCTGTGACTCTCTGAAATACAACGCCACAAAGACTCAATTGAGACACAAGTCTCCCTTTCCCATAAATGAAGAAAAGAAAAGAGGGAAAAAAAGGAAAGAAAGAAACCACAATTTCCTTTACAGGACAGCACAGATGGTCTCCACCCTCCCAAGGCTTCTCCAGGGCCAGGCACTTCACGAGAAACTGCTCATCCCAGCGCCAAACAGAAGCTAGAGGCTTGCCTATCACACTGGGTGTGCGTGCTGGCCTCACCTCTTCACACAGGAAAAGGAGATCTGAGGTGCTTTAGGAAAACCCTGAGCTTAATAAAACAGAGCAGAGGATACGGAGGGGCCGGCTGGATTAACAGCTTCCAAGTCCAAGCTCCGACTTCGCCAGCCTCCCCGGAGATGGGGGGGGGTCGGAGGCGGGGAGGTGTTCACGTGGCCTGGGAGCCAGGCCTGGAGAAACACAGGCCACTGTCCCATCCTGCAGCCCAACTGGTGCCACAGGCCACGAAGTCTGAAAGGAGGTGACCGGGGGCCGTGAGTCACCCAGGGAAGGACAGGATTATGTGCAGAGGGCAGGACAGTCATTGTGCTGAGGAAACAGCAGGATTCGGAAGCCAGACAGACCACAGTTGGCATCCTGGCGCCATTCCTCAGACTCGGAGTGGTTATTTAACTACTCGGAGACTTTTGTTTCCTTCTCTGAAAAATGGGCTTTGAAGACGACACAGGGATGAAGAGTCTTAGCCTCTGAAATATACGACACCATGACAGTATAAAACAGCAGCGGTTACGGATACGGCCACTGTCGTTATTCTTTAGTAAAGATTTGCGGAAAAGCCGATAAGGTGAAAAGCCTGGAGCCAGCCAGGCTCCTCCGGTTCATGTCTGAGCTCTATCACTTGCTAGTTGGGTGACCTTATTTAGCCTCTACGCCTATTTCCTCATCTGTAAAACAGATGAAATAACAGCACCTACCTCCCAACTGACATGTAGGAAAAATGAGTCAATATATGCACAGCATTTACAGTGTCTACACCAGGCCCGGCTCTAGTCTGTGGATTTGTTATGTAAATAAGATGAATCAATAGGGATCTGGGGAAAGGGGTATCCTTTAAGGCAACAGCAGCAGTTCCACATCTACAGTATGTCTTCATAGTCATATCCACTAAGTTATTTAAGTCTTTCACTGAACCTCTCCCAAAAGAAACAATTCTATGATGTGAAAACAGGGCCAAAATTCTAAAGATGGCCTGGGAATCTCCCTTTCTTGAAGGTTTCCTTTAAGAAAAAAAAAACTGGTTAATGGGAAGCACCAAATGAATGACCATTTGTTCTTTCTCTAGCTCAAGCCTTTGCCTGCACAGCCAAGTTCTTCCCACCAGATCACATCCTTCTCACGTGCCATCTTGAAGGGATGGCCAGCAGGAAGGTCCACACCAGGGTCCAGCACCAGGACAGGACAGACTGAAGGAGAGAAAAGGGGAGTCCTGCGCCAGGTCTGTGTGCTACTTCTGACCAAGTAAGGGCTTGACAACTGGCAACGGTGGCCGCTTGGCAACTGTTAACAGGGTCAGCCCTTCAGGGTTCACACTTGGAAGTCCTGCAGAGTCCCTACTGGGTGCATGGCCCTGTTTGCCTGGAGAGAAGGCTAAGAACGCACCTGTTGAAAACTCAGCTGCTGGTACAGGTCACACGCTCCGGTTCTGCTGAGCAATCCCAGTGGGGCCACCGCCGTCAGTGGTCAGCCCGCCGGACAGCCGTCGAGGCCAGACCTCAAGGACAGACTCGCCAGTGACTTCTCCTCCACTGCACTTGTCTCGTCGTTCTGAGGGGTCTCTATTCCAGATGCGGAGCGGCACAGGGACTGGTCCCTGGTCACGCGGTCCAGACGCAAATCCAAGGCCAGTGAATGAGGCAGACAGGCACTCGCATCTCTTGAAGATCCGCCAAGACTGGACACATGCACCCCTGGCCAGTACGACCGATCTCACGTGACCCAGTCCCAGGCTCCGTGTCTCCTCTGAACTCCAGGGACCTGCTACCAACACCCTACTCAACATCTCCACAGTGATGATCAAAAGTCTCTCAGGCTCAAAAGTCTAAAACCCACACCCCCTGCCCAGTTCATTCCACTCCCCAAAGAGCTGCCTCCTTACTGTTCCACAAACAAGCCTATCAGTCTTTCCTCAAGGCATCTGTACTTGCTGTTTCCTGAACCCCCTTGTGGAGCCTCCCGTCACCCTATTCTACTTCTCAGCCTGAAATCCACCTGTCTTCCCCACCAGATGGAAGCGCCATGCGGGAGGGGCGTGGTCTGTGTGTGGACGTCAGTATCCCGGGGACATAAACAGGGTTTGGCACAGAGCAGGTACTGAATCGCTGAATGAATCCATTAACTGGTTAACTAATTAGAAGCCAAGGTAGACAAAGCAAGGGTCAGAAAACAAAATCGCATCTGGGGCTTAACTTCAAGTTTTTAAGACGCACTTGAAGCCCAGCCAAGGAGTCTCGTGCAGGTGCTCAGCGGCCAGTTCTGGGCTGCTTGGCTTCCCTCCTCTCCCTTCCCCCTTCTACGTTTCATTTCATCATGTTTTGAAACTGATGGTACACGGAAGTCCAGAGCTGAGGGACGAGAATCTCACCAAAAAAAAAGGAGCCAAGTCAGGGGAACATCCTGGCAGGGGGCAGGAAGAGGTGCCAGGGGAACTGAGTCCCTCTCTGCTGCCTGGGCTGCGCTGACCGGCTGGACACAGCGGTGGGCACTCCCTGGCCAACCGCCGGGCAGCCGGCTGGGCACTCGTCCTCATGACAACCCGTGACAGAGCCACGGGGATGCTCCCTCTAACACAGGGCGTATGGGGATAGGACCAGCCCCGAACATAGTAACCCTCGGAATGTGCCAACCAAGGCAGTCACTGGAAGGACAGGCAGACGGTCTGCATGGAAAATGCCCATTTCAGTCCCTGGAAGCACACTGGCAAGGTGGCAAGGGAGGTGGACCACGCTGTGAGAGGCGTGAGGACACCAACAAGGAAGAAGAGGTGCGTGTTTCTAATCCTGCAGGCCACGTCTGGACATATATGCTGGGGGTGGGTTAGTGGCTCCGTCGTGTCCGACTCCTGCAGCCCCATGGACTGCAGCCCGCCAGGCTCCTCTGTCCATGGGATTCTCCGGGCAAGAACACTGGAGCGGGTTGCCATTTGGTAAAGAACAGAGTCTGATTGTGCCCCACCAGCGTGTTGGGCCAGACCCAGGCTGGACCGCTTTTATGACGTCTCTGAACCCACGGCATCTTCTACACTATGGGTGCTTCCCACACACCTGCGGGAAACACTTCAGCCCAGCAGTGAGTTAATCATTCACATCACGCCTTCGGATCTACTAAGGCTCCCCAGGCTTCGGCAGCCCTGTAAGGTGGCGGGATTCCTCGTCTCACCGATGGGTAGAGCTCAGAGGAGGCTGGGAGCTGACCCAGGTCTTCTGACACCAGGGCCAGGGCGCCTTCCATAGCCCCACACGATTTACCTTCTGCCCCTGTGCTGGTTTACCGTCAGCCCTCCTACCTCTGCAGGCTCTTCTTATACCCTCACCCCACCATTTATAAAAAGGAGGAGACGGCTAGGAGTCTGTACCCCTAGACTCTAATAGGCTATGGCCACTGTACGGAACAACGAGGTGGTCCTTCACTTAGAGGGGAGCAGAGAAGTGGGAAGGAGTCAACTCACAGATTTCTACAATCTAAAGTCCTTGAAAGCACTGCTTGCTGCGCACATCCATAACATCCAGGCTCCTTCTCCTCAAAGACCATTTTCTTAAGTTCACACATTGCACTGGGGACCAAAAGGCTGCACTTTACAGCCTCCCTTACAGCTAAGTGTGTGTGTGTGAGAGACCAAGTCACTAGCAGTGAGATGCAAGCAGAAGTGTTCTGTGGGGCTCCAGAAAAGAGCTCAGAGAGAGCTGAGGCAGCACAGAAGGCGCCTCCTGCGAGGGCAGTGCCGTCCCTTCTCCGGCCGCATGTGGCTCAGACACGACGGCTGGAGTTCAAGGAACACCCTGGACTGTGAAGTGACTGAGGATGGAAACCTGGATCCCAGATGACACCCTGGGGCTCTATGGGCCCTGAACTGCTACCTCCAGCTTATTTTTATGTGAGAAACAAAACCTTACATCCCTTAAGCATCCCTTTAAGTTGTGGTGAACCTGGAGGTTGCTGGGGTTTTATTGTTGTATGCAGCTAAAAGTGTAGAAGAAGGGTTAGCTGCTCAGCCGGGTTGACTCTTTGCGACCCCATGGGCTGTAACCTGTCAGGCACCTCTGTCCATGGAATTCTCCAGGCAAGAATACTGGAGTGGGTAGCCATTCCCTTCTCCAGGGGATCTTCCCGACCCAGGGATCGAGCCCGGGTCTCATGCACGGCAGACTCTTTATGATCTGAGCCACCAGCAAGGCCCATGCAGCTAAGCTGATCCTACCCAACATGAGCTCAAAGCAAAACTAAAGCTCCAACGAAACCCTGACCCCAATCTTTACTCCCAACCAGCTCCATAAAAAGCAAAACATCTGTCCAGATAAAAATCCAACATTCCTACAAATTAATCTGTTTTACATCTGAACGCCCAGCATGTCTTAGACTATCATCTCTATCACTGGCTGCAAGGAACATACAATCAAGATCCCACGTCCTGTTTTAATTAAGAGAAAAATGTCCTCTGGTCTTACTGAGAGCCAGTCATCAGAGGTCTTCAGGAGTTTCGGGATGCAAGGGTATGAAAGCAATGTTAAGATTCCCCCATGGGAAGAGGGGAGGAACAGGATTTCAAGTTGAGAATGGTACTGCTCAGCTTTAATATTTTTATTATTTCTCTTATGCAGCTGAACACGTATGTTTATCAAAGACAAGCGGCAGTAATTACAAATGAGATTGCCAAAGAAATCCTCAACACAAAAAAATAAAAAGGAATCTGTGTGCTTAGGATTTGGGGGATTTCACATCATCCACGCTCTGGAAAAAATAATAATACTGTGAACTAGGTTTTTGTCTGGCTCTTTGTGACGCCATGGACTGTAGCCCTCCAGGCTCCTCTGTCCATGGGATTCTCCAGGCCAGAATACTGGAGTGGGTAGACATTCCCTTCTCCAGGGCATCTTCCTAACCCAGGAATCAAACTGGGGTCTCCCACATTGCAGACAGATTCCTTAGTGTCTGAGCCACCAAGGAAGCCCATGTTTTACTACAATCCCATAACATATAAGGAAATTGTGTTTGGAGGGGTTAGAGGATTTGTCTGAGGTCATATAACTAGTCAGTTTTGGGTTTTTTTTATTCAAATAACTGGGAGAGGAAGAGAGGGAAGGGCAAAGAGTAATTTCCTCTTTAGATCTTTCTATATTATCTGAATTTTATACAACCATGTACATGCACTCGTTGACATTTTTCCTTTTTAAAAAAATTAAGTTATTGTTAATGGCTTGGAAATGGAAAGGTAATTGGACCAGTCTGCATGAGGTCACAGGGGCTAAGCAATGCACACAGGTGTGAGGCTCCCCTGACCCATGAGAAGCAGCCCACAGCCCCGAGGCACGGGGAGGGGTGTCCGATGAGGCAGGACGTGTCCACTGTGCTCAGGGCAGCGTCGGCAGCTCCCAGCACAGGACATGAGGCAGACACAGCAAGGCCACAGCCGGCACAGGGCTCAAAGCCCCACACATCACAGGGACCTGCACACGGCACCCGGACACGGTGTGAAATCCCGCATCCATCCATCATTGCAAATCTTCTCGGCTTTTATTCACTTCCAAACTACCCTTTATTCTCAGGAGCCCCCACGTATAGCTTTAACTTCCCTCCTCTCCACCAAGGATCCCAACCAAAGTCAAGACTAGGAGGGGCTCGTGGCTGTATCAGGCTCATGGAAGGTCTGCTTCACAGTGTTTTGAAACAAAGCTAATGATTAAGAGATTTCCCATTACAAGCCCAGATTTCCAGTTTCTTTGTGAGGAACTAGGGGATGCGGGCGCGCTAGGTCCCCATCCTTGGGCTGAAGGTGGCTGACAGGTGGCACGAGGGGGCACGGAGGGGCCCCCAAGCAGCCCCCCACACCCGCCTCCAATCTTATTTCTCCGCCATAAAAACAACATTGCTTGGCGTCCATGCCTCTGTCAGAATCACAAAATGGGAAGAGAAACCAGGAAGACCCTGTGCTTCCAGAAAAGTGAGAGAGCAGACAGCCGGGCGACGGGAAAGACCTCCGCCTCTAGGACACAAGGCAGGCACAGCTGTGAAGGACCATCAACGTGGGGGGCTTTTTCTTTCACCGGGGGAGCCCCCTCATTGCCACTCCATGCCCGGACCCTGGATGCGTGTGAGCGTGGAACCTAAGGAGCACCCTAAAGAAGAGCTCTGGGGGAGAAAAAAGGAATGAGCCTGACAGTCCTGCAGGCGGTGCCTGCTCTGAAGTCCGGCAGCCCGGGAGGCAGTGCCCCACCCTCTGTTCCGGCCAACTGCCTGCTTCTGCCTGCTCCCTGCAGACCTGAAGCAGCTTCCTCGTAAGGAAGCTCCATTCCCCCGTGAGACGCATCTAATTCAATAAACTCCTGCTGACCGCGGTCCCGAGCCAAACACGGAGGGCAGAGTGCTGAGTGAGGCCAGGACCCTCCCACAAAGTCTACACCATCCACCGCGGGAGACAGGCCTTCGGACAGCGCGAGCCACGTGGTAGCTAAGAGGAACACCCAGTTCCTCCCAATTTACAGAGCGGGAAGGCAGTGGACTGCCCATAAACTGGAGGGACGAGCATCCCAGCAGAGGGAACGGCATGAGCAAAACTAGGAGGGAAGAAACCAGGGCATGTCCTGGAAGCCCCCAGCTGTGGTCCAGGAAGCCTGGACGAGCCCAGTGGGGCCCCACGGCATGTCGGTTGGTTGCGGCCACTCTCTGGCGCAGGAGCATCATTTCTAGGTACACCGCACAAGGAAGGCCCTGAACGTCAGACTGGAAAATGCAGACTGAGGCTACAGGGGGCAGGGAGGAGCCCTAGAAGGCACAGGGGAGGGAAGGAGACAGGAACAGAAGGCTTTCTGGTGGGCAGAGAACTCGGCCTTTGTCGTTAACGTCTCCTTGATGCCAACTCTGGCATCTGCTCCGCCCGCCCCGAATGCCAAGTCCGTTTCCGTGGCCATCACAGTATGTCGCCATCTGGACAGTGACTTCCACCCTCCAAAACTGACCCTCTGGCAAACGTGTGTCCGCTGGTGGCCTCTGGCATTGGTCAGCCTGGCCCTCCCACTCTGAGGCCAGCCAGCAGGCGTGACTCTGTGGTTGACATGGTTGCCAACACTCAAAAATTAGGAGACATCGCACTAAAAAAAACAAATTCTGAATTTTTCCAGGATGACACTTCTACACGGTGACAAAGAAGCTTCCTGGCAGCTGCCCCCACTGGGCAGAGCACACAGCCGCCGCTTTCCATACTGTCACTGCTGGTGCGTCTCCAGGACTGAGGGTAAACCTCCACTGTCCACTTATCTTTCACCAGGGCACCCACCACACCCCCAAAGCCCTCTGAGCGCAACAGCAACCACAGTTACACCAGATTTATGGGCCTAGCAGATGGATGGTCCTGATTCCTTCAGCCCCAGGTACCAATCCTGCCCCCAGAGCCCACAGCTGACCCACAGGACCTGGCACCGGACTCCTCCTCATATACTCTCAGGCCCTGCTCAATAGCACGGCTAAAAGACACCAGGAGGCCCCTCTAGAGGGTTGGGCAACAAGCTCGGAGGAAACTCAGGACATCTTTATTTTCCCTTCTATTACCAACTCAGCTCTTCCTGATAACCCACTATGTGTCGGGCCTTCTAAGCAGAGCTCAAGAAATAACATCTAAGTAAGGTGGGATCCGTGCCTCTGCCAGCTCTAGGGGGGAGTAGGGGGGAACCTGGAGTAAGTCCAGGCGGATCTGGCTTAGATGCCACTCAAAACGAGGGAAATAACAGCACAGCTCAGCCATGAAACACAGCGATCCACGTACACTCTACAAGCAAACGCTCAACGCTCACTAGCTAGTAACTCCGGCGACAGGCACAGCCTTTTCAGGACAGGGTGAGTGTTCAGTCCCCGACACTCACTCCCATCAGAATCAGCTGTTTGTACCAGGAAATCTCCTCCACTGCTTTCATCTCAGAGACAGAGTGAGAGAGGGCGAGAGAGGTAGAAGGTTGGTCATGGTAGCAAATTATTAGTGGAAAAGAAATGTAACCATGATTCCTGTCTTCAGTGAGTAAACAGCCTAGTCCAGGATTCAAGCACTGAACTCTACAGACTAATGACGTCCCTAATGTGGGAGGAACGTGAGCACAGGCTGGGGTCCAGGCAGGAGACCTGCTGGATGAGGTCTGTGTGCTGGGGGGGGGGGGCGGGTATGCAGGGGGATTGTTGGTGTTTGTTGGGTTTTTTGGTTTTACATTTCTGGTCCCGCAGCATGTGGCATCTTAGTGCCCCGACCAGGGATTGAACTTGCACCCCCTGCACTGGTAGGATGGAGCCTTAACCACTGGACCACCAGGGAAGTCCCTAAAGCAGGGTTTTGCAAGATGCTTTTAATCAAAGAAGTAGCCTGGGCAGGACAGCATAAATCATCTACCTCCTGCTGGATTAATCATCAGGACCTCCCTCTGAAAAAAAGTATTTGTAGATCTAATAAAACTACAATTGAAGAAAAAAAATAGGAAACATTAAATCCCACTTTAGGAAGAACGGAGTTCAAAATCCCATGGAAAACTCTCATTTGAGAAAGTCAGAGCCATTCAGCCAGCCTGTGAATGGGTTTTCCACTTGGCAAGACAGGGCTTCGTCTCTAAGTGATAATAAAGGAACGAATGGGCATCCGTATCAGGGAAATTCCTAGTGATTATTAGAATGGAAAGGAAAGAAGAGAGGGAGGTGGGAGCAGAAGCATTAAGGACCGGCAGAAGTCCTCTGGGTTCAGTTCTAGAAAGGGCAGCGACTGTTTTGTTCAAGTTGGCATGACCTCCAGCAAGAATTAGTAAGCCATAACAAACTGAATTTCTACACGTCCAATAGTCATTTTTCTTGATTTCCTGTCTCTTAATTTCTTCTCCAAACTCTGGTCACCTTATAAACAGGCAGTCATTTGTACCTCCCAAGTAAGTAAATCAGCCCAGACCACTTGGATAAGCAGCATTTCCCCACTGCTCTGTATTTAGCCCCGGCTTGTGCCGCATGACCTCAGGCCTTCAGACCCCTCCTCAGGCTCCATCACACCCAGCAGGCCCAGCCCTCCCTGGACCACCTCCCTTGACTGGCCCCCTCACCCTGCCTCTTTCACCAGGAAGGGCCTTCCACACTTTTTCGTTTCTCCCTCTCTCTGTCTCTCTCTCTTACACACACACACACACACCCCAAAAGAATCCTCTCCTCCCCATGAACCAAAACCCACAGAGGCAATGAACCCAACCTGCTCCAGCTGAAGCAAAGACGGAGGTCTACAAGCCTCCATCGCTCTGTCGTGGGGCTGCCCCCACCCCTCTCACCCCTTACCACAGAGTCCCAGAAAAGCACGCGTCAAGCCAAACGTCTTCATCTTACAGGTGCGAAGTCAGAAGCCCCAGAGAGCGAGAGTGCCGGGCCGGAGGACTGCGGTCTGCTACAATCAGGCCGGAAGCCAGGTTTCTCGGCTCAGCCGACCAGAGCACTTTCCACTGCCCACATGGCATCCTAACCAACGCGCGCGTAAAACCGACCAGGTGCCCAGCATTCCCCTACGCCCTCTCTACAGGTGAACACATTTAAGCCCCACGACAGTCGTAAGGACGTGGGTTCCCTCGAGACCAGGTCACAGGGCTGAGGAGGGGTGGGGCCGGGGGTTGAGCCCAGCCAGCCAGGCTCTCGGGGTTCTTAAGCACTTTGCCAGAAGGAATCACCGGTGCCTTGAGGCAGAATAGGGAATACTGTGGTATAAACCATGTGACAAATGACAAACACCCAGAGTGTCCCTTAAAAAGCAAAAGAACCACAAAAACAAAACAATTAAAGCAACAGCAACGACACTGGAGGTTGCAAGGGGAACCTGAACGTGCTAAACACCCCTGCAAGACGTCGCTGGCTTCTTCTCTCGGGCGTTGCCTCTTTGCGAGGGGTGGGATGAGGCAGTCACAGGGTAACGTCCACAGCAGCCCAAATCTTTCAGTCTGTTCACAACGCGGGTGCCCTTCGCAAACGGCTCGTGGCTTCATTCCCACCTCTGATGCCCCAAACCCTGAGGCTGGCATACGAAACCCACCCTCCTTCGAAGGGCTCTGGGCAGACTACTCTCCTACCACAGAGAAATAAAATGCCTTGTTGTTGTCCAGTCGCTCGGTCATCTCCAACTCTCTGCGACCCCGTGGACTGCAGCGTGCCAGGCTTCCCTGTCCTTCACCATCTCCCAGAGCCTGCTCAGACTCATGTCCATCGAGTCAGTGAGGCCGGTCAATGCAAGAAAATGCCCTGTCGTTTCTCTAAAAACTAAGCCATCGGTGTCCAGCCTGCCCTTTGCGGTCTTTCTCTGCACCTGGGGATCTGTCGTCAGCTCCGGCACATAATAAAATAAAGCCGGATAAACCAGAGGTGAACCGTCCAAACCCCGACTCCTTTGCTGTTTCATGAACTGGCCCGCAGCCTGTTCGTAGCTCACGGGCACATCCACGCCCTGGTAGCTCCAGAAGCTACAAGCTGACAGCAGGCAATGGCAGAACCAGCGCACAGCTCGACTTTCAGAGGGTTTTGAAACCTCTGCTGCTCAGCGGCGGACCCACCTCAGGGACCTGGGCTGGGCCAGCCGCGACCACCAAGCA
The DNA here is from genome assembly GCA_007570785.1 of Antilocapra americana. Classification (NCBI taxonomy): domain Eukaryota; kingdom Metazoa; phylum Chordata; class Mammalia; order Artiodactyla; family Antilocapridae; genus Antilocapra; species Antilocapra americana. The sequence continues at coordinate 20,919,545 of ML663010.1, read as the reverse complement.
TTTGCTCTGCACCCAGATTGCACCAAGCGCAGTTATGGGACCTCCAACCGTGAGCTCAGTGGGGGTCAGATGTGGACCGGGTTCCCACACCCCAGGGAACCCAGATGTCCTAAGAAGGAAAGGGGACCACGCCAAATGAAGGAAGAGATGAGAGGCATTCCCACAGTAGCATCTTGACTTTCTGTGCCAACGCCCTCCACCACCGCCACCAAAAATTAGGGTATTTCATGCCGCAAGCGGAGGTGACTGACTCAAATCCGGCCACTTCCACATTTGCATAATGGGTTCTGCCATTTGGCCACCATTTAACGGTCACCAAATCAGACACGAGGTAGGGACCTCTCAACAAAGCAATATTTATTGTCTCTGGATCACCATTGGCTACAATCTCCTGAAATTTCACCAAACTCAGCTCTGTAAAGCAAACAGAAAGGAATGCCATTATAAACCCCAATCGAACCAGCATCTCAGGACCTGCCCGTACTCTGTAGGTTCTAATTTTCAGAGAAATACCGGAACAGGATAGAACCAGGGTGACCTCAGAAATCATGCCATTTTGCTTCGCACATGACAGAATCCAACTATTTATCTCACTTTAGTCTACTTATCTCAAATACAGTTCCCTTTCCTTTAGCCAAAAAAAAAAAATCCCTCTTTTAAACAATATGTGATATAAAGCACAAAGAACAGGGAACCAAAACAAATTCTTTCCTGCAAAATTTATGGTTCCTTTTTTGTCAGCGGTGACACACATAACCACCACCCAGGCCCGCTGCTGTGTACCTCACACAGGCTGCGGATTCTGAAAAGCTGCATGGGTCTCTCAGCTGCGTGCCGTTGTGACGGCGCGGGCTTAGGTGCTGACGAGCCAAAGCAAATCCGCCTTACTCAACTTACTAAGATGAAGACTCCGGAAGGGAAAGCTGACAAGCACGCGGCACACTGGCGGGAGGGACCCAAATGTTCCTGCGTCTCGGGTGATGCCTTGGGAGCAGAAACACACTGTGGGTGCCCTCCGTGGTTGGCGTTCAGTCCCATCAGACCCTTTGCGACCCCGTGAACTGCAGCACGCAGGCCTCCCTGTTCTTCACTATCTCCCGGAGTTCCTGGCTCAACGTGTTTTTACCCTTTTCACCTGGGTCAGCAAATTTTTACCTCCAGGCTTGGGCAAATGGGTTTGCTGAATGGTCAACAGAGTTGGACCCCTTCCTGAAGGTTCCCTGGCCCAGTTTACTCCTCTGGGTCTCAGAGAAAAGAAGTGGTGGATGCTGGGTATGTTTTGGAGGCGGGGGAGGGGAGTTAAGTCCAAAGATGCCTCCCCAAAATAACACTCCTTAGGGTCCTTCCCTGGGAGCCCAGCTGGTAAAGTCTCCACCTGCAATGCAGGAGACCCCTGCTTGATTCCTGGGTCAGGAAGACCCCCTGGAGGAGGGCACGCCAACCGCCTCCAGTACTCTGGCCGGGAGAAGGCCATGGACAGAGGAGCCTGGAGGGCCGCAGTCCACGGATGGGGTCACACAGAGTCGGACACGACTGAGCGAAGCACAGCACAGCACAGGGTGACTACCTTAAGTCAGAATCAGTTACGACAAGGGTGCCAAGCTCCCCTTGGCTTGCAGCCTCCTTGGCTGTGGGCCCTCAGTTTTGCTTTCGGGGGCGGGGTGGGTGGTTGGGAAGAGGTCTCCAGTCCAAACAGGCTTGTCCATGTGCATCTGTCCAGGGGGGTCAGGAGGAGAGGGTGAACCAGGATGGATGCTTCCTTTCTCCTGAGAGTACTTCTCCATTGTTCCTGTCAAGGCCAAGGGTCCGCCTCACCTCCGCCACCGCCATATTCCCGGACAGAGGTCATCCGGAAGGCAGGAAAAGAGCGGGGGTGGGGGGGACTGGGACCGCCTGACCTCAGAGGCCCACTTCGGGGCCTTTGTTCAGGGGCCCAGTCGTGCCCGACTCTTTGTGACCCCATGGACTGCAGCACGCCAGGTTTCCCTGTCCACACCACCACCACCACCCCCCTCAGGAAGTTTGGAGAGAAGGTAACTGGACTCCAGGGAGACGGGAGCAAAAGAAGGCTGCAGTTTTCTCCTCCCAGGTCTCTAGCTCGCCCCCTGGGGAAGCTGCCATTTGCATGAATGAGGGCTGCGGTCGGGGCGTACCTGGGACAGAACAAAGCAGGAAATAAAAGGGCTATCCCTCACTCAAAGCCAAAGTTCACCAAGCTCAACCAAAGAGCGTGCCTGCTGCCCCAATTCGGAAGGTGGGAGTGGCTCGCCAGCCCGCCCCGCCCCGCCCCCCAGCTGGCGCTTACAAAAGCATCTTGTTCCCAAGGAACCCATTTCTCAGGGGTCTTGTTTCCTGTCTCCCAGGGGCCTGTATTTATATTTTCAGTTAGCCGCTTTTCACATAACTTTTCAAAGTTTTATTATTACTTGTAGGTGGGAAGAGAAGCGATCTAAACAATGAAGAGAGAATTCTCCCTCCAACCCGAGACCCCTGGGATCCCACCGCCTCATCCCAGGGGCTTCACTGCCAAGAGTCCTCCCTGCTCCCCCAAGGCAGGCCCAGGGCTTCGGGCAGTTCTGACCCTGCCCCCAGCCCCCGGCATCAGCAACAGCCCCGGGTGGGTAACTCGTGCCTGCCTGGCATTTGGCTGTGCTGTGCTCAGCTCTGTCTCTCTGCGAGCCATGGACTGTAACCCACCAGGCTCCTCTGTCCAGGCAAGAATAGTGGTTTGCCTTTCCTCCTCCAGGGCGGGGATCTTCCTGACCCAGAGATCAACCCACATCTCCTGTCTCTCCTGCACTGCAGGCAGATTCTTCACCTGTTGAGCCAGCACATTGCTAAGTCTTTGCAACATGGATTCTCAACAAACGAAGAATCTGCATACTACAGGTGATCCCGCCATCTCAGCAAGGGAGATGCTTTTAAGAAACGGAGGGGGCTGTGACAACTAATTTACATCTGCTCTCCATGTCTGCAGAATGTCATTCACATGTCGCAAACACTTCTCTAGCAAGGTACAAGCATCTATGCATCCCCTAGTTCATTAACACCATGAAGCATGTGATTAACCTCCTCATCTTACAGGTGAAAAACATGAAGCTCTGGGGAGTGGGGTTCAGTTGCCCAGGGCTGCTCCAGGTCCCACTGCCCCTCCAGGGACCACCCACACCAACGGCCTGCCCCAGGTGGTCCCTAATGGTCCTCACTGGTCCCCTCACACTGATGTGCCATAATACTATTACCCTAAGAGGGCTTCTGCCCTTTCCCATGATTATGATGATAAGTTCAGCTGTGGGGTCAGTTGCCTGGATTCAAATCTTGGCTTTCCCATTTAATAGCTCTGTGCCTTTAAGCAAATTACTTAACCTTTTTGTAAACAAATTACTCAGTTTTTTCCCTGTTTACTTTGTGTCGTCATCAAGATAACATACGGGTAGAGCAGTCAGTGTTCTGTGCCATTTGCCGCTCTCATCAGCATCACTATCGCCATCTTCATCTACACGATGAAGATGGGGCAGGGCACACAAGCTCAGTTCCTAAGCCCAGACAGATGTGTCCGTGCATGTCTTCTCCTCCATCCAGCGAGGCTGGCAGAGCAGGCATTAGGATGCCCATGCTAGAGACGAGGCTTCTGAGGCTCAGAAAAAGTGACTTACCCATAGGCACACACAGCTGTGGCCAGGACTCATGCCCAGTGTGACCCAGCCCCAAGTCCTAAGCGCTTCCCCACTCCCACGCTGCCGACAGAGGGTTCAGGGCGCCCTCAGGGGAGCGGCACGGTCTTCCCTCACGGTGCAGGCCGAGGTGTCACCCAGCGGGTGAGGTCCTCCAGCCTCTCCAGGCCTGTTTTCCCATCGATACCACCCGCTCCTCCTGACGCTCTCCAGAGTGGCCAGGAGGACAATGAAAGAGAGGTAGCTACAGAGAGCATCCAGCACTCGTCTGTCTGTCCAAGGAGGGGAGAGGGTCTGTCCCCCTAGGAGCCCTCCAAACCACAAGCAGGAAGGGAAGGCTGAGGAGCTGTCACCAAGAAAGGATCCACAGCCCAGAGTCTTGCTCAAACCACGTGTGTGACATGCAGGTCAATTCGAGCCACTCAAGACCTCCAATTCAGCCAGCCTGGTTTCCGCTGAAACCCACAGAACGGTGGCTGCAAAAGCAAACAGAACTGTCTCTTGGTGGATCCTCATCCGGAGAGACACACGGTGTGGAGGACAGGGGTGCAGCCTGCCCCCCCCCCCGGCCAGCGGGGGGAGGATCTGACACAACAGGCCTGACCAGCGCTGTTTACATTCAGCTATACCTATCCACCGAGTGTTTACAGCGAACAATACACACAACACAAAAGAATAAAAGAAACAGTCAAGGGATCAGGCCAAGAGAAAAATAAGCATAAGGAAAACAATAAAGCCAGAGGCAAGACGAAGCCGAAGAGGACGTACCATATGGTCAGTTTCTTTCCCAGAAGTGTCAAGTCAGGTCACACGCCTCGCCCTCAGGTGCTTAGTAACTGAAGCCAAAAGGAAACAGGATCTTCCAGGAGATCCTTGGGGCCCGGAGAGGAAAACAAACCAGTTGTTCAGGAGAAGCACGTCTTCCCCTGTCTGATTCAGAGACTCTTGGGAAAGTTTCTCCACCAGACCTTCACAAACGGGCACCACGGGATAGCAACAGATCCTCGCCGCTGACCCTAACGTCTCTGCCAGGGTTTCCTCACTTCACCAGCTCCTCTTGCAGTTCAAAGGCGTATTCTGAAAAGGACAATTCAGCCCAAGTGGGGAGGTCGCCTGACCCTCGAGAGCCTCAGCTACAGCCTAAACTGTAAAATGGCCGACCAGGCTGCTGTGAGGGTTACGGGGTAACGTGAGGTAACTCACAGACCTGACACACAGTAGGTCCTCCGCAAAGATCACTTCATCACTTCCACAAGAAGTAAGTTCCTCCAGCATGGGGCTCTAGGTCTGAACTTGTCATTGACTTATACCAAGCATCTATAATAGCCACTGGTACATAGTAATTACCCAATAAATGTTTGTTGAGTTAATTTTTCGTGTCCTGCAGCAGGTTCCTGAAAACATCAGCCTCCTGAGGTATTTCTAATAACCGAGATAAACAGATATGAGGTAAAACAAAAAACTGGGGGAAATAAGCATTTTATATCCCCTCCCCCTGAAAGAGCCATAGGCACATGGAAGGTTCTTGAAGTCTTGCAAGAAGGACATCTGTTTGATTCTGTTTAGCCCAGAGTTCTCCAAATTTTCTTGACCAGAAACCTCCTGTTTCCCCCACACACACACAGAATGGAAATAGACTCACAAGTGTTCTCATGACCTCAGGGGATTCGAACTGATCCTAAGAAGGAAAGGCCGGCCACCCCAGAGATAAGAGATGGTCCCATAACTGCCAGGGAACAAAGAGCATCCCTGGTCTCCAAGCCAACCCCCTCCACCACCATCACCGACTGACTTTGGAACACGCGGCGTTTTTACGAATCGAATGGATCCTTCAGACCTAAGCAGCTCCCTCTTGTCTGGACACATGGACACTCTGGCTCCCCCCTGAACATTCCAGAACCCGCTTGTTCAGCAAGACCAACTCCCAGCCTCCTGGCTCAGGGTCACTAGCCTGCAGAGAAGCACCCAAGTCAAAGCCAAGATCTGAGTCTGGGGCCAGGGAAGGGTCCTCGCCACCCCCCAAGCCCCCAGGGAGGGCAGCAGGTTCATGGAAGAGGGTGCAGCAGTGGGGAGGTCAGGGAGTGCGTCATCCAGGAGCCCCGCGGGGCAGCTTGCAAGGCGCACCACGCGTCTCTCTTTAGCTCACTAAGCTGAGAGGCCTCCTAGTACCAGGTTTCTTGGCTGCCGCCCCTGCCGCCACGCCCACAGGTGCCACCCCGCCTCCAGCTCCGGAGAGCCTGGCGGGCCGGAGGCCAGGTCATCTGAATGACCCTCCCCCAAGCGAACCAGGGCACTCCTGGGCACCCACAGGGCTTGCCAGGCAGGAGATGATTAACAAGTGTTTACCGAGCACTTCCGGGCAGCAGAGGGCTGCTCCCAGCCTTGGATCCACCCCGGGCGGGTTCTGGTGCCCATTCACTCATTTGAGAAACAGCTGCTAAGGGCCTACCTAGCACTGAGTACCAAGTGCCGGCCCAGGCTCCTAAACCTTGGGCCTTGATCTCCGAGCCTCTGGGAGGCTGCGGCCTGCGGTCCTCACCTGGCGTGGGCCCACACGGCCAGAGGCACAGTCCTCCTACTTCTAGGTGCCCAGTCCATGGGCCTGAAAGAAATCAAAGCGGCCAGGTGTACACAGGCCCAAAGGTTTAACATCTCTCTCATCATCTACCTTCTGCCCCCTGGGGCTTGACATCTCAAATACAACCCTGAGTCATCCTCAGAAGCCTGGTGAGCAGGTCCAGGGCTAAGCGCCAGGGACAGAAAGGTACGTGAGATCCATGAGCTCTCTTCTTCCAAGGCCAGGCCAAAATGTCTCTCCCCCCTTCCCCCTGCACGTCCCTCGTCTGCCCGTGTGGTTCCCGTGTGGTTCCTGCAGCCTGCAAGGTCCTCTCTGACAGCTGATCAGCCCTTACAACAGGCAGAGTGGCGGCTCCTTCTTTCCTGCATTGGATCACGAGGTCCTTGACTTCAGTCCTTGACTACGGGGACGTCCCCCGCCTCCTCACTCCCCTGGGACTCAGCACAGGGCTTGGCACAGGCCAGCCTCGAGGGACCATGCTGAATAGAGAGGAGGGGCCAGCAGCACTGTGGCTGGAAGACCTTCCCACCAAGCCACCAAGACGCCAGCCTTGAAAACACCACCTTGGGGCCGGGGTTCATTCAATCAGCACCACTTAAGAGGGAGGATGTTCATCCAAACAAGCTAATTTACAAGGTTGTTAGCAGCATTCCAAAAAAAGAAGAAGAAAAAAAAAAAGAGGAAAGTGCGTGCAGCACAGCCCTCGCCCCAGCTCCACCCTCCCTGTCCCACGCCCCCAAACGGCTGCAGATCTGGACTTGCATGACCCCAGGGGCCACCTAAACACTCAGGAGGGAAACTGCTGCAGCTCTCCGTGGCTTCCGCCAAGCCGCTCTAAATCCTCTAACTGGCAGGACTATTTGCAGCTTTTTAAGGAACCTCCACACTGTTTTCCATAGTGGCTGTACTAGTTTGCATTCCCACCAACAGTGTAAGAGGGTTCCCTGTTCTCCACATCCTCTCCAGCATTTATTGCTTGTAGACTTTTGGATGGCAGCCATTCTGACTGGTGTAAAGTGGTACCTCATTGTGGTTTGATTTGCATTTCTCTGATAATGAGTGATGTTGAACATCTTTTCATGTGTTTGTTAGCCATTTTTATATCTTCTTTGGAGAAATGTCTGTTAAGTCCAGCAATCCCACTGCTGGGCATATACACCGAGGAAACCAGAATTGAAAGAGACACGTGTACCCCATTGTTCATCGCTGCATTGTTTACAATAGCCAGGACATGGAAGCAACCTAGATGCCCATCAACTGACGAATGGATAAGAAAGCTGTGGTACATATACACAATGGAATATTACTCAGCATTAAAAAAAAATATTTGAAGCAATTCTACTCAGATGGACGAAACTGGAGCCCATTATCCAGAGTGAAGTAAGCCAGAAGCAAAAACAACAATACAGTATATTAACGCATATATATGGAATTTAGAAAGACGGTAACGAGAACCCAACATGCGAGACAGCAAAAGGAACGCAGATGTATAGAATAGACTCGTGGACTTTGGGGATGAGGGTAAGGGTGGGATGATTTGGGAGAAGGACATTGAAACAAGTTAATTATCATATGTCTAATCAATCGCCAGCCCAGGATTGATGCTCGGGGCTGGTGCAGCGAGATTTCCCGGGGGGGAGGGAGGAGGGAGGGGGGTTCTGGAGGGGAAGCATATGTAAACCCATGGTGATATCATGACATTGTATGGCAAAAACAATAAAAAAAAAAAAAAAGCAGAGACAGTACTTCACCAACAGAGGTCTGTCTAGCCAAAGCTACGGTTTTTTTCAGTAGTCATGTATGAATGTGAGAGTTGGACTATAAAGAAATCTGAGTGCTGAAAAATTGATGCTTTTGAACTTTTTAGTGTGGGAGAAGACACTTGAGAGTCCCTTGGACAGCAAGGAGATCAAGTCAGTGAATCCTAAAGGAAATCAGTCTTGGATATTCATTGGGAGGACTGATGCTGAAGCTGAAGCTCCAATACTTTGGCCACCTGATGCGAAGAACTGACTCATTGGAGAAGACCCTAATGCTAGAAATGGTTGAAGGCAGGAGAAGGAGGAGATGAAAGAGGATGACATGGTTGGATGGTATCACTGACTCAATGGACATGAGTGTGAGCAAGCTCCAGGAGTTGGTGATGGACAGGGAGGCCTGGTGTTCTGCAGGCCACAGGGTCGCAAAGTGACTGAATGGCTTAACTGAACTGAATTACTTTCCAGTATCATCAGTATTTTTAAAAGATTTTTTTTTAATGCTGAAGATGTATAACGAACCCCAGTAGTGGGGTTTGGGAGTGGAAGTCGAGTTGAGAGAATCTTACAGATTTCAACAGCTGGAAGTGCTGAAAGCATCAGTTGTTATCCTACTTGAGAAATATAGACCTTTAAAGAGCTTTGTCTTGGTAATGTAGAAGCTATTTTCACTGTAATAAAACATCTTTAAAACTCGAAAAAAAATAAAAATAAAAATAAAAAAAATAAAAATAAATCCTCTAACTGTACTTTTCAGTGCTCTCCCCTTGAGCAGATACATTTTTTAAACCTGAAAATTAGTTGATTGCTACCTTTCCGCGAATAAGCAGGGCTTCCTTGATAGCTCAGATGGTAAAGAATCTGCCTGCAATGCAGGAGACGTAAGAGACCCAGGTTCAATCCCTGGGACAGGAAGATTTTCTGGAGAAGAGAATGGGTACCCACTCCAGTATTCTTATCTGGAGAATCCCAGGGGCAGAGGAGCCTGGCGGGCTGCAGTTACACGGGGTTGCAAAGAGTCAGACACGACTGAGAGACTACCACTTGCGCTTTTCAAGGAGAGGAAGGAATAGCGTAGGCTTTGCAGTCTCTCAGATCCAAGTTCAAATCCCAGCTTTGGCACTCTCTCCCTGGGGGATCTTGGCGAGTCACTAGCCCTCTCCAAGTCTCGGTTTCCACCTGACTGGTGTGAGAACGAAATGAAGTGAGAGAAGGTGCCTGGCAAAGTGTCTGGCCCTGCTCTGGGCTTTAACTAGATGTGCATCGCTTCCCCTTCCCTGGTAGTTCTTCAGAGTGGAGCTCCAAGGCAATAAGCGCAGTGGACAGAGCCCCACTCTGGAGCCCACTACCCGGGTTCAAATCCCGACTCCACCGCTCCCAGCTGTGTGACCTCAGAAGAGGTCCCTGACCTGTCTGTGCCACATCTGTAAACGGATGGGAGCGATACCCCAACCCTGGAGGACTCTCGAAAGAACAGGACTTGACACATACCGAGCACTCAATATGCATATCTGGCTACTCTTACTAACCCCCAAATCAGACATACTGCTTGCTCCTCACAGGTTACACACAGTTTTCACTTACATTATCTCCCTCTGCGTGTGTGTGTGCTTAGTCATTCCAGTCGTATCCGACTAGTGCAACCCCATGGACAATTGCCCACCAGGCTCCTCTGTCCATGGGATTCTCCAGGAAAGAATACTGGAGTGGGTTGCCACACTCTCCTCCAAGGGATCTTCCAGACCCAGGGGTTGAATCAGCGTCTCTTAAATCTCCTGTGTTGGCAGGTGAATTCTTTACCACTAGCGTCACCAGGGAAGCAACTGGACTCTGGACCCTCCCAATGCCTCCTGGAGGCAGGCAGGATGGGTGTCCATGAGTTACCGGGAGAACCATGCCCAGAGAGTACCAAAGAGGCTGCTGTCAGGCCTCCATGGGGCTTTGTTTGGTTAGTTTGAGTCAAAATTTTTTTAAAGCGGGAGTTTTAACATTTAAAACTATTTCCAGCTTTTCTGGAAAAAAAAAAAAAAGATTAGAAAAAAAGAATCAGAGTAACTGACAGCTCTGGGTCCCCTAGGGTTAGAATTCCAGTTCCAACACTGCCCAGTACCTTAACCCATCCGTGTCTCAAATTTCTGAATTCTCAAATGGGGATTAAAAATCAGAGCTATCTCAGCAGGTGTAGTGAGGATTCAGTGGGGTGGTGTTTACAAAGCACAAAATACAGTGCCTGAGTGGACAGTGGTGGTGAGCACCCAGCACTGTGGGTGGACACCGTGCTGAACTGCACGCTCAAAAATGGCTAAAATGCACAAAATAAATACTAACTTTTTAAAAAAAAATTTTAAATGGTTAGAATGCTAAATTTCATGTTACGTATATTTTACTTCAGTTTTAAAAAACAACACGGGAATTCTCTAGCAGTCCAGTGGTTAGGATGCTTTCACTGGCCACTGGCAGAACTTGGGTTTGATCCCTGGTGGCACCCCACTCCAGTACTCTTGCCTGGAGAATCCCATGGACGGAGGAGCCTGGTGGGCTGTAGTCCATGGGGTCGCTAAGAGTCGGACATGACTGAGTGGCTTCACTTTCACTTTTTACTTTCATGCACTGGAGAAGGAAATGGCAACCCACTCCACTGTTCTTGCCTGGAGAATCCCAGGGATGGCGGAGCCTGGTGGGCTGCCGTCTGTGGGGTCGCACAGAGTCGGACACGACTGAAGTGACTTAGCAGCAGCAGCAGCAGCAGGGAACAAGGAATCCCATAAGTGGTCTGGCCAAAAGAAAACAAAAAACTGCCTGACACATTTTAATGAGTTCGTTAAAAAGGGGAGGGCTCCCCTTCAAACAGGGCAAATTCTCTGAGTCCCCTCTTCTCCCTACTGCCTCACGGACACCAACCACACCCGTGCGAGAACACGCTCAGAATCACACCACTGCCCTAAGAACCAGATGGGAAGACTGCGCGAAGATGCACTTGGGACACGCTGGCAAACATTGCTTTCATTCCTGAAGTGATTCCACTTAAGACATGCTCTAGTAAGTGAGGGGTGTGGGTGTGTGAAGTCATTTCAGCTGTGTGAAATGCGTGACTCTTTGTGACCCTATGGACCGCAGCCTGCCCGCAGGGCTCCTCTGTCCATGGGATTCTCCGGGCAAGAGTACTGGAGGGGGTTGCCATGCCCTTCTCCAGGGGATCTTCGTGACCCAGATATCGAACCCGCGTCTTTTATATCTCCTGCATCGGCAGGCGGGTTCTTTACCACTAGGGCCACCCGGGAAGCCCAGGAAGTGGCAAAGTGAGACAGAGAACCCAGGCTGCCTTCCACCTCCAGGCCCGGCTGGGTCTCACCTTCAGCAGGAAGGTATGTGAACAGCCTCCATACATACGCGACCACCCCACAGGCTTGGTCTTGATGGGTCTCTCTTATGAAGAAGCTCACACTGCTCCAAGCTACAAAAGCTAGCAAGCTGATCAAGCCTGACCCATTAAATGTCTTAAAAGGGCGGTGATGCCCAGTGACAATGAACGCTAAAGGCAGGCTGTGCCTAGGGGCTTTCCTGGTGCCTCAGTGGGAGAGAACCCATCTACCGATGCAGGATCCTCGGGTTCCATCCTGATCTGGGAAGATCCCACATGCCACAGGGCAACTAAGCCACACGCCACAGCTACTGAGCCAGCACTCTAGAGTCCGGGAGCCACCACGACCGAAGCCCGCACTCCTCAGAGCTCTGCTCCACCACAAAGCGGAGCCACCCCAGTGAGAAGCCCACACCCCACAAGTACAGAGAAGCCCCTGCTGGCCTCAACTAGAGAAAAGTCCATGCAACAGTAAAAACCCAGCACAGCCATAAATAAATAAATAAATACAATTTAAAAAAAAAAAAAAAAGGCAGGCTGTGCCTATGTCAATCCCTGGCTGTGCCCAGCTGGTCTGGACCCTGGACAGGCAGGAGTGATGCCCACCACGGCCCTCTGCCCTGCCTGCCTCCTAGGATGACACTCCAACCTTGATCACCAAGCCCCACTTGTTCCTTACAGGCCCAACTCAAGTCCCACCTCTTCGGTTCAGGTGACAAACACTGGACTCGGCACCACCTGGACACCAGGCCCTGTGCACGGGGTGCCCTGGGTGGAAGCCAGGCTACTTAGGGAGACAGAAGCACAAGGGTTACTTCAGCATGTGTGCGGGCCTGGTGGCTAGAAAGGGCACAGCACATGGAGCAAACGACAAGAACAGTAACGGTGTGAGCCCCCAGCGTGCAGGTCCAGGATCCAGAAGGCCCCGGGAGCTCTGCTGGGCCCGAAGCAGCAGGTAACTGGGTCTGGTCCGATCACTCGACCACAGCATGAAGACTTCGGTCCAAGTCTGGAGGCGGAGGCAAGCCCGATCTCTGAGGGCCCAAATAGCTCACTGAATTCCTCCCACAACCCAGAGGCAAGGAACATCTCCCAAAGCACAGATGAGAAGCCCGAGCCTGAAGACCTGGTGACTTGCCCAGGGGGCCTCGGCCTGCCTAACTTGGATTTTTTTTTGGTTGCTGTATCTTTCTTTTTTTAAAAAAACCACCACACTATAGCACACCCCTATATCCTTGCAAAACACGTTTTTGAGCTTGAAGTTGGGCTGAATGTTTCTGCTTTACCTTATTCTGTAGCTCACACCTTCAAACATCTTACATGGTGAGCATCTTCCCAGATCACAGAGCATTCTTTGAAAGCATTTGTGATGACCTCATGGCAGCACACCGTTTCTGCAGCTCCCCCACTGCTTAACATTTCGGTTGTTTCCAACCCATGGCTTCTCGGTTTTTAACCGACCAGCCCACACAAGGTTCACTTTACTGTGTTCTCACGGGGGAAACAGCATGCACCCCAGATACCACCCACTGTGTGACTTATCTCGAATGAGGATGAGTGAGACAATGACTTTCAAAGCCATATCACCAAGCTTTTATTCTCAAGGAAACACTGCTCTTTTTCTTCCCCAACTCAGCACCCCCAGTTTTGGTTACTGGGCTGGGTTCTCTATTACAGCGGTCCCCAACCTTTTTGGTTTCATGGAAGACAAATTTTCCACAGACTGGGAGGGGGTGACAGTTTGGGGATGATTCAAGCACATGACACATATCGGGCACTAATATTACATCAGCTCCACCTCAGATCGGCAGGCATTAGACTCTGGAGGCTGGGGAACCTCTGCTCTATTAGATATAAATGCAATAAATGGGGGTATCAGGTGAGGACCATCTGGCAGCCAACACCTTCAGGATCTAAGCACGCTCAATCTCTCCCCAGATGGCCAAAAAGTGCAGAGACACCAGACTCCAGGGGACACCTCCAACTCTTCCCCAGAAAGCACAGAATTCTCCCCACCAGATTGCCAAGCATGTGACAGAATTCACCTCTAGAAAACCAGTTCTGCCTCTGCTAGAAAAACGAGTCGAAGATAGGTATGCTCCCTGAAGGCCCCACGTGCTCACTGTTGGGAGCTTTACTGTCTGGAAGACAGTAGAGTGGACAGTGGAAGACAGTGTCCTGGGGGAGCCAGGAAGCTAGGCTCACATTGTGAACAGCTGTGTGGCCTAGGGTACGTGGCTTCCCTTCTTGGGGCCTCACTTTCTGTATCTGCAAAGTGCAAGGTTTGGATGAGGTGATCCGAAGGTCCCTTCCTGCTCGGAAGGACACCCCTGGGCCTGACCAATTATATTAATGAACAGTGACTGGACTCCACGATGTGAGCTCATAAGCACAGCCCCAAGCCAACAGCTGCTGCCTGGAGGCAAAGGGGCAGAAACTATACAGAGGAAGGATAACACACCTAAGTCCCCTGTGCCCTCATGCGTGCGTGCTCAGTCACTTTAGTCCTGTCCGACTCATTGTAACCCTAGGGACTGTAGCCCGCCAGGCTCCTCTGTCCGTGGGATTCTCAAGGTGAAGATTCTGGAGTGGGTTGCCATGCCCTCCTCCAGGGGATCTTCTCAACCCAGGGACTTAACCCCCATCTCTTATGTCCTCAAAGGTCAGGATAAAACAGAACATATCAGATCATTCTCTGATAGGGGTAAGGGCAGGATTCTTAGTCTAAGGAAAAATCATCTGACTTGCATCACACAGAAGCCTAGCATCTCATTTTAAGACAAATGTGCTTGTCACCCTTAAAAAAAAAAAAGTGACTGATGCATAACAACCCAGCAAAACACTGGAGTCAGAACAAGAGCGAGTCCGTGCAATGCCAGCTCCAAAGGGGAGGTTTCTATCTTCATTTTCTAACTGGCAATGACAAGCTTTCCACAAAACGCCGGTAAGCTGCAAGTCACTGATAAAGGGGAGAGCTGGCTCTGCCGCTGGAACAGAGACAGGCCCAGATAGGAGAGGCCACCCGAGTGACCTCAAGGACCCAGGCAAGCCTTAGTGGCTTGAAGGTGATGAACAGGCAGAATGAGGAAGGGATGTGCTGGAGGCAGCCGCTAACGCTGAGGGCGGGTCAGCGCCAGGCTCTTCCTGGAAACGAAAGCTCCAATTCAAACACTAGGAAAAATCAACAGTTCCAGGGTGACAACCAGCTCATTAACCTCTGGGGAGGAGCTCTTGCAGGGTTCCGGACTCCCCCAGATGGTCAGGGATGTCCGTCCTCCTAGACCAGCTGGCGACCTCCTCCCGAGCCTGCCCGCACCTGCCGCAGGTCCCTCACCGCCCAGACATCTTCTAGCAGGCTCCGGTCCCCCACTTCTTCTGTTCTGCTCCCCACCTCTCTTCTGCCCTCCTCTCCCCACTCCGCGCCCACTTCTTGTTCATTTCAGCCTTCAGGGAGGCAGGAGGCTGGGAGAAGAGCCCCAGGTTCCGGTCAAGGAAGGTCAAGTTCAGAGGAGACAAGATCTGCCCAAGGTCACAGAGATGCTGCCGAGAATCCAACCGGCTCACGGACTCCAGCAGCGACATGGCAGCTCCTGCCCCAGACACCCGTGCAAGGTGTCCCCTCCCCACACACCCCACCCCATCCCACTCCCTGCCACTGGGCAGCACCACTCAGCCTCCTGCCCTCCCAGGGAGGCCGCCACCGCCACCCGATCTCCGGGAGCAGGTGGCCTGCCGGCCGGCCGGCACCCACCATCTTCTAGCTGGGCAGCTTATTTCACCTCACTGAACCTGAGTATCCTCATCTGTCAAAAGGGTGGAAGACCAGGCCCTGCCTCAGAGGGTCATGGAAAAGAAGTATGTCAAGCTTGCCCTGGGTAGAGACGACACGGGCCTCCTCACAGACCATCTTGCTCAAAGGCTCCGAATCCACTCCCCAGTTCATAATCCTCTCACGATGAAAACATCTGTCTGTGGAAAAACCTGCACGCAAATGTTCACAGAAGCATTATTCATAACAGCTGAAAAGAGGGATCAAGGCAAATGCCCATCAATTCATGAAAGCAGAAATAACACCTGGCTGGGGGGGGGTCCTTCTGGTGGAGCATTACTTGGCCATGAAAAGGAATGAGGTGCTGGTATACTCCAGTATACCCTGAAGGAAGTCCCTGGCAGTCCAGTGTTTGGGACTTTGGGCTTCTAACGCAGGGGGCATAGGTTCTGTCTCTGGTTGGGGAACTAAGATCCTGCAAGCTGTGTTGTGCAGTCAAGAAAAGAAAGAAGGATGCACCTTGAAAACGTCATGCTAGGTGAAATAAGCCAGATAGATACAAGAGGACAAATATTGTACGATTCTTCTTACAGGAAACACACAGAGCAGGCAAATTCTTAGAAACAGAAAGCAAACGGGTGGTTGCCAGGAGCAGGGAGGAAGAAGTTTCAGGAGTGATTGCTAATGGGTATCAGGTTATTTGGGGGGGGAGGGGTGGATAATGAAAATATTTTGGAACTATGTAACAGAGACGATTGCCTCTGACTATACTAAAAACAACCAAGTTGGAGACTTTAAAAGGATGAATCTTGTGGTACATGAATTACATCTCAATACAGCTGTTTTTTTTTTTTAAATGACCATGAAAAAATAACAATACAACAGTTAGGACTTCCCTGTAGTTCAAAGGATAAAGAATCTGCCTGCAATGCAGGAGACCAGGGTTCGATCCCTGGGTCAGGAAGATCCTCTGGAGAAGGGAATGACAGCCCACTCCAGTATCCTTGCCTGGGAAATCCCATAAACAGAGGAGCCTGGCTGGCTACAGTCCATGGGGTCACAAAGGGTCAGACACCACTGAGTGACTAACAGTTAGTATCTAAACTCTGTAAGAAAATCCTTCTGAAACGCCTCGGGCTCTACCAGTCTGAGTCTAAAGGACTCTAGACAGCGGAGACCTTCAAGCCTGGCCCCAGCCCACCTCACCACAAAGGTACCGGACTTGCCAGCTGCGACTCCCTCACTGGACCCAGGAGGAGGCCTCCCCACTGCCGGCCAGGGAGCCCACGCTCCAACCCCGATCAGCGACCAGGGTGACCCGTTCGGCCTCCCTTCCGTCCCAGCTCCTGGCCGTTATTCTGGGCCGTCCCATCCGTGACCTGATGCTGACCCAGCAGCCCACCTTATCTCTCCTGCTAAACCAGAACCTCCCAAAGGAAAGCGATCTGGGGCGGCCTGCTTCCGTCTGGCCGCTCTGTCCCCACCCCTCGGGCCTCTGTAGTCTCAACACCAAAAGGAGGTCCCCGGGTCTTCCTGTGGGCTGAGTCCTTGATAACAGGGCTCTTCATCCTGACCTCAGGCCTCGGCACCAGACTGGTTTACAGGTGGGGCGGCGGGGAGGGAGGGGCGGCAGGGGGAGAGGCAGGGACTTGAACTCAGGTTCTCTGCCTGCTATGCTAGCACACGCTGCCATTTTCCAGCTGTGACCAGGAAGGCCTAGATATCCAGGAAGCACCCACAGTATTTCATTTCCCCTGTGTTCCCCCAACCATCACATAATTCAGGTTTAAGGTTGAGATACTGCAGAGCAGGCATCTCTAACAGTAGCTCTAAAACTGAGATGAATACAGCTGATCATCTCTCCAATCAGAAAACACCCAACTAGGCCCAGCTGGCTTCTGGCTATGCTTAGAATTTTCTAGGTACCTAAGCAGACAAGTGTAGACTTCAGTAGAAAACACAGACAGTGACCTGACATTTTCCCCGAGCATTAAAAAAAAAAAAAAAAAACGAATTTTTTAAAAAGATTACACAAAATAGGTTCTATATGAGTCACACATGGTCAAAAGCGGCATGAGGCAGCCAGCCAACAAAGAGCCCAGTTGGCATGTCTGCAAATAGAAATATTAAATTTAAAATCTGTCTTTAAAAAATGATAACACCCAGTGCCAGTCTCACGCATTTTTATGGCAACAGAAACAACGCGCCCCTTGTGGAAAGTCATTTGGCAAGTGGTGTCAAAGATTATAAAGATGCCTGGAAATTAACCCAGAAGAAATCATTTCTGTTTCTCAGAAAAAGCGACAGGCGTGAAGACAGTCATCCGTACATTACTTGTAACGGGGAAAATTGGCTGCTGCCTAAAACTCTAAATAGGAAAAAGCTTAAGTGAATTACGGCACAACACTCCATGCAGTATCCTGCAGCTATGAAAAACCACAGTTATATCACCCGTGTACCACCAGGGGCAAATGTTCCGCTCTTCATTGGGCCTTTTGACATCAGAGGTCTGAAACTGTCCCTGTCTGTGGTCACCATTATCTTATTTACACTTTCTTCGAAACTCTAAACGTTTTATTTTGCACTGGCGTCTAGCCGGTTGACAGCACTGTGACAGGTGCAGGTGGGCAGCGAAGGGATGCCATCACACACACACATCCATGCTCCCCACCCCCCGCCTTCCAGGCTGGCACACAACGCTGAGCAGAGTTCCATGTGCTGTACAGTTGCTTCCTGTCGGTCATCCATTTTGAATATATTAATAGCAGTGATCACAATTAATTTAAGAAAGAAGCCGCTGGGACTAAATCATACCTGAAACTACTTTAAAATAGTAGTTCTGTGATAAGGAGAGATATATGGCTTTCCCCCCCCCCTTCTCCATCTTCTTTTAATGTTGTTATGCCACGCTAATATAATTAGGGAAAAATAATTTTAAAAAAAGAAGACCAAACTCACTTGAGGCGTCTCAGTCTCACGGCAACCCCGAAGCCTGCCCACCCCAGAGCACAGCAGCCACTGGAAACGCAGATGTCGCTGCTCACGCTTCCATTTATCAGAACAGGGCAAACCCTCCCAGAAAATGGCGATGCCCAGCCCAGGCCCAGCACAGTCATAAAGTCACATCTCCAGTTAAAACCATCACAACCACAGGAAGTGCCCAAGTAATTAGGCATAAAAGGCTGATGAGTTGGACTGATAGTATCGAGACCTTCTCTTTAATTTTTTTTTTTGACTGGCCCCACTCGGAATGCCAGGCGCAAAGTAGGCACTTGATAAAATATTTGAGGCAAAGAGTTTTCTCATTCTGTTTTTCCATGAGAAACACACTCACTCGCCCACACTCCGAGTGCCCGGGCTCGACACCCCGCACGAGCCTTGGGGCCCCAACACCACCACCCATCCGGGGCCATCTGGATGTGGTTTCATGAATTCAAAATGCCCTGATTCTAGAACCAAACTGCCAAATGTGAGCTCTCCTGTCTGGCTGGATTCACTGTGTGACCTCAGGCTGGTTGCTTAACCTTTCTGTATCTCAGTGTTCCTTTCCTATAAAATGAAGGCAAGAAGAAAGCCTCCTCCTGAGGTGATCATGAGGATTCACTCAGTCCAAACACATGAGGCCCTTAGCACAGTGCCTGGCACACAGAAAGCATTCAATCAATGTCCACTAAGCATTAATACTGGGCTTCCGAGGTGGTGCTAGTAGTAAAGGACCAGCCTGCAAATGTAGATGTAAGAGATGCAGATTCGATCCCTAGGTCGGGAAGATCCCCTGGAGAAGATCATGGCAAACCACTCCAGTACTCTTGCCTGGGAGAATCCCATGGACAGAGGAGCCTGGCAGGCTATGGTCCATAGGGCCGTACAGAGTTGGACACAACTGAAGCGACTTAGCATGCATGCACAAGCATTAATACTGATTGTGATTCCATTCTGCAGACAAGAAAGACTGGGCCTCAGACAGGTTCCTTAATCTCCCAAGATCACACAGCTAGTAAGACGCAGTGCTAGGATTCAAACTGAAGTCCAAAGGACTTAAAAATCTGGGCTTTTTTTAACTAGACCACATACTCGCACAAACACACACACATTTGGGCTCTCATGGGTCAAAGTAAAAATATTATGAAGTCATTGGAAATAATGAGACTGGGAGCAGTTACCTGAGATTCTAGTTGGTTGCCACTATCCCCATTATTTGGGGATAATATCAGGTATATGTCAAGGCTGTCCTTTTAATTCATCCATTTACCAAGCATATTTCTGAGGCAGGATCTGTCCAAGTCATGAAAGATGGAGCAGAGAACTAGACAAGGTCCCTACCTCCTGAAGTTCTTATTCCAGGGAACA
Source organism: Antilocapra americana (assembly GCA_007570785.1). Lineage (NCBI taxonomy): Eukaryota > Metazoa > Chordata > Mammalia > Artiodactyla > Antilocapridae > Antilocapra > Antilocapra americana. Next base: position 20,900,056 of record ML663010.1, on the reverse strand, counting down.
AGGAAACAGAAATGGTATCCCACTCCTGAGTTCTTGCATGGGAAATTCCATGCACAGAGGAGTCTGGTGGGCTGCAGCCCGTGGGGTGGCAGAGTCAGACACAACTCAGCAACTAAACAACAAGGGCAACAGGAACAGCAAACCACTAAGACCGTTTCTGGGGAGTAGGGAGGAAATGAAGCAGGACAACGGGCTAGAGGGTCTGGACACGTCACTTGAGTTAAATCCTGAGAAGGAACCAGAAGGATCTGGGGAAGACACTGTAGCAAGTCCCCACCCACCCACCAAGGGAGAAGGCAGGGTGGGTACCAGTGTCTGCTATAAGAGAACCGGCGTGAATGGAACCAGCAAAAAGGGGCGGGTGAACAGGGGGAGTCAGAGAGGACGGATGGGTCCAGTCGTCCATACCCCAGGTTTAGGGTCTTGCAGACCACCGTTTGGGTTTATACCGAGGGCAATGTGAAGCCACTTGGGTTTAAACAGTGGGATTACACACCTCTAGGGGACAAAAAGAGCTTCTGCAGAAAATTAAAAGAGCCTAGCTAATGGCTGGCCCTTTATGAAGAAAGAAACTCTAGTTTCCTTCTCCTGCCTCACTAAATCTGGACAACCATATGCTTTCTGAGCCTCTGATTTTAAAAAAAAAAAAAAAAGGTTTGGTTTCAGTGGTTCTCATCCCTGGCCACACTTTAATACCACGTGAGGCATCTGGAAAAATAAAAATGAAACAACAAAGCTGGGGATGTTGCGTGGCCACCCACCCAGAAGTTCAAATCCCACTGGTTAGAGTGAGGGGGGCCTCCAATTGGCATTTTCTAGAAGCTCCCCAGGTGTAGCCACGGTGGGGAAGAGACCATCAGAAGTGGCTTCTAAGGCCTTCTCCCCCTCTGTGGTAGAAGTACCACCCAGGAAAGGTACTTCCCATGTGGCACTCACGGTAAAGAACCCGCCCACCAATGCAGGAGACATAAGAGATGCAGGTTCGATCCCTGGGTCAGGAAGATCCCCTGGAGGAGGGCATGGCAGCCCACTCCAGTATTCTTGCTGGAGAATCCCGTGGACAGAGGAGCCTGGCGGGCTGCAGTCCACAGGGTCGCAGAGTCGTACACGACTGAAGTGACATAACACGCATGCAGCAGAGGTGCCCAAAGACAGACCCAGCCACCTTTTGAGACAGCAAGTTCCTTCTCGCTAAAGACAGTCCAGCAAAAAATCACTTTCTCGGAGATGAAACCCAAGAATTAGATAACCTTAAAAGATCCCTTTCAAAAGAGATTTTTGTGCTTTTATAATTTGCTGGGTGACCCTCTAGTGAGCCCTGAGGCCTCAGGGTCTCAGCTGAAATCAGCAAGAGCGAATAAATGGCCTGTGTGCTGCCTCTTGCCTCGCATGTGGCCGTGACAGACATCACTAGCTGATCCCAGTACTCTCTCCAGCGGAACGGAGCCATCCCAAGTGGTCCAAGAACCCTGCCCTGCAAGGCTGGTGCAGCTGCTATCAACCACTTGAAAATGGACTCAAACTGGAGCCCATCTGTCCTAGCCTAATGTCCCTAAGGGCCTTTCTCACTTTTGGAGATGATGATCCTTTTCATCTTCAGATAACCAATGCTTAACTCCCAAGCAGCATGGCAATGAGCTCAGGTCAGGCAGTCTGACTGGGAGGTCACAGATGCCATCCCCGAGGGCAGGTGTTGCTTTTCTTCTCTCAGCCTCAGGCTCTCTGTCCTCCCCACATGACACCCCACTCCCCTCCAGACAGCTGCACCCCCAAATACTGTACGATTAGATCAGACAAACCGGTCCCATTCCTGGAACAGCTCATCCAAGCTGGGGCCCCACGCTGTCACTGACAGCTGAGACCCTAATACTGACACCAGCTGCATTTATGGAGCACCTTCTGTATGCCAGGCACCAGGCTGGGGGCTCCCGTGCATTTTCTCACCGCATCTCAATCAGAATCCTTTGAAGTGTTTATTAGCCCCATTTGGCAATGCGGGAAAATTCAGGCTTTGAAAGCTACTAACTGGCTGTAGATCACAAAGCAACAGAAAGGAGATCAGCGAACAGTCCCTCCCCTGGCTCTGGGCAAGTCCCCTCCACCTCTCTGTGCCTCGGCCCTGAAACAGCCAGAATGAAAAGGACAGAGGGGAGCCCAGCACCGCGTAGGGCAGTCCAGTGGCCAGCTCGGGAGAACCTGCTGGGATCTGGGTACAAGACTAGAGCCCCTAGAAAGAGTACGTCTTGAGCAGGCATGACCAACACTGAGGGAGGAGCCCTTCGTGGCTTCACAAGGCGATGCGTCCTCGAACAGCTGGGTCAAGATCAGACTTTCAGAAAGCCAACCGTCTTGGACAGGTGGCTCAGCGGGTAAAGAACCTGCCTATCAACGTAGAAGATGCAGGCTCAACCCTGGGTCAGAAACGCCGCAACCCACTCCAGGATTCATGCATGAAAAATCCCAGGGACAGGGAGCCTGGTGAAACCACAGTCTGTGGGGTTGCAAAGAGCTGGACACTGCTGAGCGCTGGTGCACGAACCTTCCTCACCCTCCTCGCCCTGGGCTGGCACCACCACCATCTCAGTGGGTTTTCCGGGGCCCCTCCTCCAGCCTTGCTCCTGCTGGTCTCCCTGTCACTGGCTCTGAAGGCATTATCTCTAGGCTTATGCCTATCTCCGGGGCTGCTAAACATTCAAAAAGCTGAAAACTCTTCTAGCGAGGTGGTGGGAGGGGGAACTTGGCAGTGCCTCTGTGTAACGTGAGCTCCCTTTGACCAGGTCTATCTCTTGTGCGGAACTTGGCACATCTGGCTTCACTCCTAATAAACACTAAGCCTTTCCTTCAACTTCACAGGCCCTGCAGTAAAGCTTCGAACCACACTTATCACATTAACACGGGCTTCCTGTCCCACTGGGAAGGGTGGGAAGAGTGTCAGTTATTCCCATTTTGCGGAGAAGGAAAGTGAGACTGGAGCAGACAAGGAGGAGCCTGGCATAGGACTTGACTTCTGGGTGCTGAGCCGCCAAGGACAGCACCTGCCCTGCCGTAGCACCCCTGAAAGGTACTCACTGCACAAGCAGAGACTGAATGGGAGTCCTCTTCTGGGACCCAGCAGTGTGGCTATCCATCACATGTGCAAATGCACTTGTTAGCTGAGATCTACTGTCTCACAAGAAGTCAGCGGGGGACTTCCCTGGCGGTCCAGGGGTTAAGGCTTCGCCTTCCAACATATGGGGTGCAGTTCAATCCCTGGTCAGGGAGCAAAGATCCCACATGCCTCCCAGCCAAAAATCCAAAACATAAAACAGAAGCAATACTGCAACAAATTCAATAATGACTTTTAAAAGGGTTCAATCAAAAAAAGAAAAGATGAAGTCAGTGACATCATCACCTGGGAATGGAAGGACAGCTGGGCCCCTCTACCCAGTCAGCCTTACCCCTCAGAGGACATCTGGCAATACCTGGAGACTTTTTTTTAATTGTCACAAGTTGGGGAGGCAATGGGCAGAGGCCAGGGGTGGATGCTGCTAAACACTCTGCAGTGCACAGGACAGTCCCCCAAGTAAGGGATTATTTGAGGTTGAGAAGCCCTGGTCTAAAGGAAGAGTAGGTGTCCCCACTCACCCCAATGTCCCTGGGAGACAGCCTCAAAGCCCAAAGGCCAGATTCCAAGGGACAGCAAAGGCTCAATACTGCATGTGCCTCTTCCAAAGGAAATCCAACGGCTGGTCACAGACTCCATGGTCGGACAGAGTCTGAGAGTCTGAGTCTTACCCTCATCCAGCACATGGTCCCTTTTCTTTTTCGTAATCTTCACTGATATTTGGTTGCATGCGTGTGCGTGCTCAGTCATGTCCAACTCTTTGTGACCCCATGGACTGTAGCCCTCTGTCTGTGGGACAGGCAGGAATACTGGAGTAGGTTGCCATTTCCTTCTCCAGGGGATCCTCCCAACCCAGGGATCAAACACTTGTCTCCTGCATCTCCTGCACCGGAGGCAGATTCTTTACCACTGAGCCCCCTGGGAATCTCTACTGCTATTTAATTCTTTGCAACACCTACCTTATCTTACCTGCTTCCTCTATCAGCCAGAGGGCTGAGGCATATAATCACCGCTATTTTATAGATGAGCAAAATGAGGCACAGGGAGATTAAGCAACATGATCAAACATGTTTTCTCATGGACTTCCCGGAGTCTTCTTCCTCTAGAGCCCGGGCTCTCAATAACTGCACACACTGCCTCTCAGTTCCAGGAACAAGCCCAGAGTTTGGTGAGACTGTCCCCAAAGTGACTTCAAGCCATCTGACGTCTATTCATACAGGGATGGGCTCCCTGTAGCCAGATACAAGGAAGCTACGTTGGAGGTGGTGACCAACTGGACAGGGGCCCAGGTCACAGCTACGAAACAATTTCAGCATCAGGTCTGAACGCTAACGAGAATGCAGAATCAAAGGTGGCATCAGGTAGAGCGGTTTGCAGGAGGGGAGGACCTCGAGGGATGGATTCGGGCAGGAAATCAGAAGCTAGGTGCTGGATGATGAAGCCAAGCTATAGGTCGCCAAGATGGGTACAGCTACCCTAGAGAGACAGGCCGGGCTGCAGCATGCTAGATCTAAAGGGTGAGATTAGTGCTGGTTAAGTGTTTCCTGCCTGAAGCAAGGATGTGATGGGCTGGCATGGCCTCCCCAGCAGGGAGAAAAGGCACACGGGACCATTACTGTCCCCCAGGAAGGGCTGACCCTGGCTGGTTGTATGTGACCTCTTTCTCTCTCTCTCTCTCTCTCTCTCCCCTGCTCTGTCTGATGATCTCCTGCTCCAGCTTAACTCACATTATTCTCTTTTAGAGATCACCATGACTCACAGTGAATATATGCCCACATCTTCAGACACGCCAATGTGTCATCTGAAGTAAGAGCTCCCATCTGTACCCCTACAATTCCTCTTCATGCACTAGGTTCTGGTGACCACTGTCGACAATACTTCTCCTGGGCAACAAGGCATAAATCGTCTCAACAACTACACAGCAGGTTTTATCCTTGGATGCATGGCAACTACAGCCCAAAGTCACAAAGCACCGTGATACTACGGGTCAGTTGGGAGCACACATTCGAGCCACAATCTGGACTGGGTTTAATCTTACACACCTTCCCTCATTTAACCCTAATAACATGTGGCCCGGCAACTAGGACTCGTTTCCCAGGTGATGTAACAAGTTTCCAAGACAACGCTGCAGAAGACGAACATGGATTTGGATGCATGGTTCTGCTGATGCCACAGCCCATGCCCTTTGCCATGCTGCGCTTCTCCTGGGACGCCCCAAGGCAAGTCATCCATGCCCAATTTCAAGCTCTGTCAAATCCAGATTCATTCACAAAAGGCAGGTCAAGACCCCAAAGCTGTGCCATCATGGCATCATTTGATCTGAGCCAAGGCCCCAAAGTTTCAGGTAGCCTTTACCACTTACAGCTTCAGGGTCTAAAATCCATGGCCAAGACACTCTTAACTTCTGCAGTTCTGGGAAGCATTTCATTCCTGCCAAGTCATGGCACTTGAGCAGCAAATGTCAATGGGCCTCCCATCCCACAGGAAGGTGGCTCTCCCACCTGTGAGCGTGGCCCTCAAGCCCAGCTGTCCTTCCAGGAGACTCACACGCACCCTGACATGTGGAGGCAATGCCCTTCCGTCTCCCTGCGCCCTCGAGGAAACCCACAACTAGCCAGTTGAGGTGCTGGCACAGGCTGTGGCCACGTTCCAGATTCTAACTCCCTGGCCTCAGTCTCCTCCCCCGGACCTACGTCATAGGACTGTATGAGTTAACACATGCAGAGCGCAGACGACAATTCACAATAGCTGTTCAACCTATGGTAGCCACTTCTACCGTCACCACGCACCCCCAGACCATCAGATGTGTTCAGAGACTTAACCACAAAGTCATCCGAAGTCTTGATCACGGCAAAACGTTTTAGAAATGAACTAGACAACTAATCACAAGAAGAATGAGATGGAGTGAGGTACAGCCACACAACGCAGTGAGAGGCAGCAGGTAAAAGTTAGAGAAGGGAAGAAAATCTACTCTCAAGGGGGAAATGTTTGCAACATACTATCAGTGCTTTACAAACCATCCCTGAGAGGAGCAGAGGGGAGCGAACTCATATTCCAGAGGGATAGAGATTCTTTTTGCTATCTTCTGTATTACGCTGAAAATGTTCTGGATGCAACCATGTTTGCTTAAAAAAAAAAAAAAAAATTTTTTTCCCAAAAGACTTCCTACTGAGTAACAGTGACCTTCCAGGAAGAAGCCTCATGTGTATGCTGTGGGTTCCTGGGATACACCCTAGAAATGCATCTACCTCAATTTTTAAAACACAGAAAAATATAAATTATAAAGCATATATATAGCAGGTAATCCTATTTTTTAGTAGAAACAGAACAAGCATAAAAAAAGAGAAAGGTCACTCATCAGAAAATGGTACCAGGAGTTAATTTCAAGGGAGTGGAGATTAGAGATAATAACTTTGCTTTCTTTCTTTTTTTCTATATTTTCAAATTTTTTATATTAAAAAAAAAAAAAAAACCCTGAACTGACTTGTAGGGGAATAAAGTCAAACTCTAGGTCAGGATCCTCCAGGCAAGTGGGGATCAGTATGAGTGGATTGAGGGCAGCATGGCCCAAAGGTACAAAAAAAAAAAAAAGCTAGGCTGTGAGTCTGAGTCCCACTACTCAACAGAGAGGTGACAACCCCTCAGAGCCTCAGCCTCCCTGAGAAGGTCCTAAGTTTTTATTCAAAGTACACATCACACTGGACAGCGAGTCTTAGCTCCCTACCAAACCTACTCACCAAAGAACATAGAGCATGGCCAATAACATGTCCCACCGGGGTGGTCCCCCCGAAGTTTCCAGAAGGGCAGCTACTTAAGGTCAGGCCTCCTCTGCTGCCAGTCAACCCATTCTCTGCCCCAGGGCCTTCCTGTACCAGCCACCGCATAATGGTTTTCAGTCATCTATGTGGGCACTGATTATGCATACCTGGGGACATTATACTAGTTTTCCACTGTCTTTAGAAAGAGAAACCACCTCCACTCCCTGACCAACACCTTCCACTCCTCCTTTCCTGTAACAGTGGCTTCCAGTTTTCTTGGCAATAACTGAAGCCGTGATGAATTCAATTCATACGCAATTCAGTGCACACAGACACACAAATATATATATATGCTTTCATAAAGCAGTTCTTACCCTTCCTAGCTGAAGAAGATGCCAATATTTTCTATTCTATCATTTTTTAATGCTGATCATAACTCACTAAACTGATCTTATGACCCATGGTTTCAAACATACCACTTTACAACATGCAAGTCTATGATTTGGCTTTCTAAACTTCACTTTAAAAGAACATTTCCTGGAACGTATTAGATGGAACCATATACAACTGCCGGGATTCAAAGGACCAAAAACAGTAATTTCATATGGTTCAACCTAATAATTACGAATGAACCAAACTAGGGGACTCAACTGGCCAATCAGCCTCTTGAAACCTAATTCTAAATTTGACTAATGTTAAAAACCAGGCTATATAATAAATGTACATTATTGTTGTAGAACAGACAGGTGGCACATGAAATGGACAGGACAAGCCACTGAGAGACAGTCCAAGTCACATCTTAAATGGGAACGACAATGACGAACCCACAGGGACGCTGTGAGAACTGAATGAGATCATATATGTTGAAGGCCTTGCAAACCAAATAGGTAAAAATAATATTTTCGTTTTCATAAATAGTAAAGTATGCCAGTATCTCAGCAAACTAAGACCATGAGTGTGGTCCATGCTTAGTGGGGAAGGAATAACCCCCATGACAGACGGACATGAAAACATGGTGGCCCCTCAGCCAGCAGCAGGAGCTGCAGCATCACCTTGCTGCCATAGAAACAAGGTGGCGCGCTCAGCACAGACTCTCTGACTTCCCATCTTCTGCAATCAGAGCCAAGAAGTACATCTTCAAACTTTCACTCGGCAGCATAAAATAACTCCTCATGGTCCTAGAGAAAATGTCCCCAGAGATAGGAGGTGGCCACAGTCAGAGCTGGCCAGGTCACAGAGATGCTCAAGGAAGACCCTGTTTCTTTAAGGGACGCGGCCAACAGTCCTGCGTTCCCTGGGGACAAAGATCACACTGGCCGCCCTTCAGTCACGTCTTGTGCTCATTTAACCTATGTTAATTCAAGTATATCAACTTGTCAAAAGAGAAATATAATTTAAATTATCCTAGCAGAGAAGCCTACACTGCTGCACATTATAAATTTTAGTATGTCTATATATACATACACACACACTTTAATATGTCTATATATACATACACACATACATACGTATAGATACATACAAATGTGTGTATGTCCGCATACTATCCAGTGTGGATTTAATCGCGAATACAATTTAAAAATTTTGTAACACAATTTTTACAGCTCAGAATTATGTGCTTTTGCCCTAACTTTAAAAATCTAATTCTTGAATAAGTGAAACAGTGTTCTTGTATTTTGAGATCAATTTACAAGGAACTTTAACATGTGATCTCATTTAACTTATCCAACTACCCTGTGTGAGAGGTACTACTGTTATACTAGCAATTCAGAAATGTGAACACCAAGGATCAGAAAGGTTAAGGCGCCTGCCCAAATCACACAGCTATTTAGCTGATGGAGCTAGGATTCCAACCTGGCAGTCTCGCTGCAGAGTCTATACTCTCTTTAGCACCCAGAGGTCTTATTTAAATCTCAGTTCCTAAGGACAAAGGTTGCATCTAAAGTAGTCATATTTTAGATATATTTATATTTGAATTATATTGTTGCATTTGAAACACAAATTAGAGTAAAGGACTAACTTCCTTCATTTCCAAAGAGTTTGCACAGAAATAGATAACAAAAAGACAATCTTTTTTTAATGAACAGGGAGTTAACCACCCCCCCCAAAAAAAGGAAGGAAGAAATGCAAATAGCCCGAAAAAATGCTCAACTAACTCAAAATTGAAGATATAACTAAAAGTAACATGATACAATTTTTTACCTCTCAGGCTGATACACATTTAAAAACTTAACAATCCTCAGTTCAGCTGATAGTATGGAGATAACAGACACTCTCCAAGGTACAAGGGAAAATTTAACAGCTATCAAATTTTTAAATGCAGGTTCGCCCTAAGCCAGCCATCCTAAAATTAGAAATTTACCCTATAGACAGTCTCCTGAAAGTTACAAGAAATATGTATCAAAAACACTCTCTGAAGCATGATTTGTTAAAAAAAAAAAAGGGGGGGGGGTTGTCAGAAAACAGCTACAGTGTCCATTGACCGGAATAGCCAAATAAACTGTGGTAAAGTCACACATCAGAATATTAGGCATTTAAAAGAAAAAGTTAAAACTATGGGTCCAGGTCTGAAATAATCTCCAAGATAACTAAGTAAAGCAAAAGGCTAAAAGTAGAGAACAATGTAAATATAATGTTTCCTTTAATGTAACTTTTTTAAATGGATGAACATAGACACTTATATATATTACATAGAAACATTTTTTCCCCCTAGAAGGAAACCAAGGATACACACAGTGGTTATCTCTTGGAAGAGGACTGATACTTTTGTAAATGTTACAGTTTCAGATTGGAGGGTTTTTAACCTGGGCTTCATGGGCTGTTTTAACAAGGCTGTAAAACTCCTGAATTTGGATACAAAATTGTAACGATGTGCATTTCCTTTAGGGAGAGGAGTCTTGCTTTTACACATATATACTTTACATATACATACTCTGTTAGGGTTGTAAACCTCGCCCTCCCCTGAAAGATTAGGACCCACTCACTGTGTTAGACTCCGTCTTGGTGCTAAGTTTTAATATTCACTCACATCTCTTCTCGGAAGCCATGAAATAACCCTGGGCTGGGGCCAGCACAGGCACTCAGAAAACCACCACCCCATCCCTGCTCTGGAGAAGGAGATAGTTGGTGGCATAATAACAACATTGTCTGCTCAAGTCTCAGAAAAGGCGACAGGGGACAGCTTCCCTCTAACAGGAAGAAGGAAAAGTGGAACTGAAAATTATTTGCATGTTTAAAATTAGACCTTCTGTGGGAGCTGACACTACTTGGCTTTCAAAGAGGCCCCCATCTGCTGTCTCATGACCACCACCCCTCACCCAGGCATTTACATGCCATGGAAATGCTGAGACAACAGGATGACTATCCAGGAATCCTGCCACTGATAAGGAAGTAATAGCAAATTTCCCACAGCTCCTGTCTTCCCAGGGGTCACCAGAAAAGCCACTGGAAAGCCCCAGGAGGAGGTGACAAAATTGCTGTGGACTTCTCTGGTCTGACACACCTGCAGCTTCCAGGGATCTCCACTTTGTCCCTCTCGTCACCACTTCTTCCCTGGCAAAGGCAGGCAGCAAGGACCCACAGTCACAGCCTGTGTCACAACTGTGACTGGCGAGCTGGGGGCGATCAGAGTCGTGCCAGCCCCACAGCCTGTAAGAGACACGAAGGCAGGCCGCCTCTCTTGCTCCCCAGGACTGCCTGTGCCCCATGCAGTCTGTCCCCAGTTTAAGAAACGCATCACATTTACAAGGGTGCCATAACCACACCACTATTTACATAATTACTTTTACTCAGTATTTGTTTATTTAGCTGCTGCAGTTTTTAGCTGGGGCACACGGGATCTTCGATCTTTGTTTCAGCATGCAGGATCTCTAGCTGACCAGGGATCGAACCTGCCCCCTCAGCCCCAGCACTGAAGCGAGGAGTCCCAGCCACTGGACCACCAGGGAAGCCCCCTCAACATTTTCCTTCAGCTCAACTTTTTATTAAGTTTTACACAAATTTATTTACCATGACACTTGTGGATTAGACACCTCACTTACATTTTTACTGAAAGCTCCCTGAAACAAATAATTACTATTTTTAATGTTCTGTGAGTCGAGTTCATTTTGCACACCCCTGGGGTTATTCTGCGCCACTCTGTGGGAAACAATAAGTATCTGTTCAATGAATAAATGACTTGAAGCCTCACATCCTCTCCCCAGATAATAGCATTGGCCACAGCTGAACTTGAGCCTTAGATTTCATGGAGCAGTTCCTCTTCTATCTTACTTGATCCTCTCAACCACCCGGTGAAGCAGGAAGTATTAGTCCCATTTTCCAGATAAGGAAATGAGAAGTCACAGAGGTTAAGTGGCTTGCCCAAGTTTATGCAGCTACTAAGTGACTGAGGGAGGACCTAAACCCAGGTCTTTCCATCCCAAATCCCATTCCTTCTCCACCAAGGCAGGCCCGCCTTGCAGATTCAGGCTCCCAAAGAAACATAAGCAGCAAAAGGGTAAGGCCCTACAAGGCTGTTCTTCAGGAGTCAGTCACCTCCTCTCTCCCCCGACCCCTGTTTCTTTTTTTTAAGTATAGTTGATTTGCAATGTTGTGTTAATTTCTGCTGTATAGCAAAATGATTCACTTATACCTATATACACATTCTTTTCAAAATTCTTTTCCATGATGGTTTATCACAAGATAATGAATATAGCTCCCTCTGCTATACAGGAGGCCTTTGTTGTATATCCATTCTATCTATAATCATTTGTATCTGCTAACCCCAAACTCCCAACCCACCTCTCTCCCCCACCCCCTACCCTGGCAATCACAAATCTGTTCTCTATGAGTCTGTTTCTCCTTTGTAGGTAGGTTCATTTGTGTCATCTCCTCTCTCAGCTGAACACTGAAGACTTTTTAAAAAGAGATGGCAAGCACGGCTCTGCCACAGACTATTATGATGAATGCTTGGTAAGTTCAGAACTTCAGTTTTCTCCCAGATAAAATGAGACCAGGAAATCCCCAGAAGTCCAGTGGTTAGGAGTCAATGCTTTCAGTGCCAGGGCCCAGGTTCAATCCCTGGTCAGGGAACTAAGATCCTACAATTCACAGAGTACAGCCAAAATTTTTTTTTAATAAGTAAAATTTTAAAATATAAGATGGGACCATGAACAGCACCTACTTCTCAGTTATTTCTGCTATAGTTAAATGGGGTAGTGCATTAAAACCCTTAGCACAATGCCTGCCACATATAAAGCTACCTATTAATTGCAGCATTATCAGCAGCATTCTATTAGAAGGGAAATGCACAGAAAATTGCCTCTCACCCTGCACTCAAAATAATTCCCCTGGCCAAGCAGTGAATAAGCTAAGTAAGTAATTGTTGATGATGTACTGCTTAAACCCAGCAACTTTGCCTGGGTCCCAATCCCAAGCAAAAATTACTTTTAGGAGCTAAATAACCTCTCTGCTGACCAAAATTGCTCACTCGGGAGCCAGGATTCTCTTTGCTTAGGAAACCTTGGGTATTCCATGGTTATCTTTATCATAGGGCTAAGCTTGAAGTCAGCTCAAAGTCACAGTTTAACCATAAACCAATTTGCTCTGTTTTCTTATATTGCCTGCAAACAAAACACAATCATTTGGTTTTTTCCATTGTTGCTCTGAAGCAAAACAAAAATGTTTAAAGTTGCCTCTGTGAGAATTTAACAAGCAATTTTGAAGGAGTCAAAATATTTTTTGTACCCTGGATGAAACAGGTAGGTAGGCAGACTTAAGGATTAGCTATAGTAGATAATAAACGCAAACAGTTATTATTCACCAGGAAACAAGAAAACCATAAGACCAACAAAACAGCTATCAGTCACCAGTTCAGTTTTTTGTTTTTTGGTTTTTGTTTTCATTTTAAAGCAGTCCACGATCAAGCTGACTTCAGAAAAAATCTGTCGGGATTACTTTTCTCAAGAGGAGACCAAGGGGGGTGGGAGGTGGGGGTGGACAGCTTTGTCACATTGCCTGAAACATACACAGAAACCAAAATTAGCATGCAAAAATGCTGGGGGAATGGGTGAGGTCCTTGCAACCAGTCAGGTCCAGCCATCCTTCCTGCCTCGGAGAAAGGGGATGGGAAAACAGGTTCAAAAAGTGCTTTTCCACCCCTACTAAGCACTGAGTCTTCTAGCATCTCAGCTTCCTTGTTTCTGGTCTATCCTCATGAATGCCCAGAGTGCATTTTTTCCACAACTTGCCTATTTTTCTGACCTGCTACTGTTGATTTCATTTTAAAATATACACATACACACACGCAGTCCAAGCCTTACTAAACCAACCTAGTGTTAGGAAGACAGTCAGACCTTTCACCCACATTCCCGAAATGTATAAGCTTTGAAAACCTCAAATATGACTTTGCATCTCAAATATGATTTGACTTTTTTAACTTTTTATTTCATATTGGAGTAAATAGCTGATAACAATGTTGTGATAGTTTCAGGTGGACAGTAAAGGCGATCAGCTAAACATATACATGGAAAATATGATTTGACTTGGAAAACTCTAGGGCTTCCCTGGTGGCTCAGTGGTAAAGAATCTACCTGTAAAGGCAGGAGACATATTTGATTCCTGACCCGGGAAGATCCGAGAAAAAGATGGAAAAAAGAAAAACTCTATTCACACCCACAGTTTCAGGAGTACACAGTGAGGCAGCGTTATGCCTATAGTAAAATTAAGAGCAAAATGAAAAATGGCAACAAAAAAAAAAATTATGAAAATCAGAGACACAGGCAAGGGAAACAGGTTTCAATCCCAACCCAATTCCTCTACCATCTTGCCAGGTGGCCTCAGTCCAATCACTGTCTTCCCTAGGCCTCAAAAGCCTTATATTTAAAAAAAAAAAAAAAAGGAATTTGAGCTAACTTGAAGTCTGGTCCAGCTCAAAAATGCACTGACTCCCTGAAATATCCAACATCAATGGATTTTGAAGACACTTCTTCAGAAAGCCTTTTAGATTTCCCATTTTATAATGCATCCAAAAACAAGAAATAGAGTCCTCAAGTTTCTACATGACAAATTAGAGAGGAAGGAAATATTTGAACAGGGGACAAGTGTCACAGGGCAAGATGCTATTGGAACACAAGGAAGGATTGGGCAAGAAATAAGTTTACCCAAGAAACTTCTTGCTGATTCCAAACAGAGCCAGCAACCACTACAGCCCATGCAAAATGATAAATACTATAATAAGATATATTTGCACCAAACTAAAAATAAATGAAGTATCTGGTACAAGAGATCCTCAATATGAGGTGATATTTTTTTAATCTCATATACTGTTCTCCATGAATTTCGTTATAGGGACAAGGAGAAGTCCATACACACTATACCTTAATGATAACCCCACCTGGACGCCCTTTCGTGTTCAGAAGGCTATTTCAGACACTGGCCAGTGAAGCCCCTCCGACAATCCCATAGGGCAGGTGGTGTATATGTGTTCAGTCGCACTGAACTCTTTGCAATGTCCTGGACTATAGGCCACCAGGCTCCTCTGTCCATGGAATTTCCAAAGCAAGAATACTGGAATGGGTTGCTAGGTCCTCCTCCAGAGGATCTTCCCAACCCAGGGGTCAAACCCACATCTCTTGCATCTCCTGTATTGTAGGCAGCCTCTTTACCACTGAGCCACCGGAGAAACCCATGGGGCAGGTGGTCCCATCCTACAAAAGCAATTAACTGAGGATGGAGGCGACTGAACTTGGCCCTGGAGCTGGTCTTCGGAAGCACCTAATCCAACATTCTCTGCAGGAGGTCACCGTGCCTTCCAGGCTTTCCGGAGACACTGGTCAGAGCCTGCCCAGTAAAGCTGTGAAGGGTCACTGACACCAGGGGGCCCTCTGGGTGCGGAGCTGCTGCAGCCCCCAGGCCCTAGCGACCTTCCGGTCCTGCCTGCTGGGCTGCATTGTTGCCCCAAGGCTGATGTTTCTGCTCCCAGGAAATCTTATTTGTGCTTGAAAAGTTTTCCCTTGTAGTAAACCATAAGGGCAAAGAATCAAAACTACACAGAAAGATACACACGTGTATACGTATAACCGAATCACTTTCCTGTACACCTGAAATTAACACAATATTCTAAACCAACTAGACTTCAATTTCAAGAAAGAAAGAAAAAGGAAGGGACCTGGGATGCGGGGGGAGGGAGTAGTTTTCCCTGAAGCCAGGTTCTTCCCTAATCAATAACTCGCTTCCCAGGTTTCAAACATCCTGTTCTTAGAGCTGCCGTCTGTATAAAAGATATTTTTTTCCTTCACAAAACGCTGAAGCCCTTTCCATCGCGAGTTCAAGACCATAGCAGGCTCCTAGAAGGGGACGAACGCGCTGGTTCAGCTGCCGCAGGGGGGCTGGGCGATTCTGGTTTTTCACTTCTCCCCTTCCAGTTCCCATCTGTGAAATGGGGACATCGCTCAGCTGCCCTGCCTCACCCCGTGGGAACAGCGTGAAGGGGAAACGGCGCTTTTCAGAAGGATGGTCGCCAAAACGCCAGGCACAGCATTATCTGAGAGGCGAAGCTCGAGAACAGGGCGCGGAGGGGGGGCAGGGGGTCCGGGGCCCACAGTGCCCGAATTAAGCACCCAGCGAGCAGGCAGCTTCTCCGGGGGGGGGACCGTCGCTCGGAGGCATGCCCGCGAGGGGCCACCTTCTCCCGGGGCTGCAACTTTCCCCAGCAGCAGCGCCGGCGGCCCGGAGGCCCCGCGCCTCGCCCACCACCCGCCGCGGCCCGGCCCCGGCTCCCCCGGCCGCCGCCGCGGCCCTTCGGCCCGGCCCTCGGCCCCGCAAGCCGGGTCGGAGGTCGGCCGCCGCTCCGCCGGGCCGGCCGGGCTCCGCTGTCGGCGCTCTCCGCAAACACGCCCCCTCCGGCCGCCTCGGCCGGGCGAGCCGGGCCCGCGCCCGCCAGATGTGACCAGCTCGGGGCCGGGCCGGGCCGGAGACCGCCTGCAGCCCGCGCGGGGGCGGCCACGGCGAGGCTCCGGACCCCCGAGCCCGCCGCCCTCGCTCGGGGACGCGGGAGCCGGCGACAGGGCTGGGTCGCCGGCGCGCGAGGCGGGCCTGCAGGAGGGGAGGGCCCCAGGGCGCGGAGCCCCCCCACGCCCGGCCATCTCCCCCGATCCCGCGACCGGGGCGCGCCCGGGCAGGTGCAGGGGCTTCCAGTCCCGCCGCCCGCGCCCCCCGCGCCCGCCCGGGAGCCCAGCCCGGCGGCTCACCTGGCCCACGCGCAGCAGCAGCAGCAGCGGCGGCAGCGCCCGGCGCAGCCCGGGCGAGCGCGGAGGCGGCCGCGCCTCCCGCGCCGCCGGCTTCATGCCCCGCGCGCCCTGGAACGTGCCCGGGACGCGCGAGCCGGGCCCCGCCGAGCGCCCGAGCCCCAGCGCCTGAGTCACCGCCTCCAGCCGCCGCCTCCGCCTCCGCCTCCTCCCGCCGGTCCGCCTCGCCCCCGCTCCGCCCGCCCCGGGCTTCCCCGGGGACACGGCGGCGGCGGCGGCCACACGGCGGAGCCCGGCGCGGCGGCGCGGGGGACGCGTCCCCGGACGCGGAGGGGCTTCGCGGGGCGGAGCCAGCGGCGCCCGGCTCCCGCGGCCCCGGCGGCTCCCGCTGCCTCCTCGGCGCGTCCTGCGGCTCGGGCTGCGGGGCGCGCGGCCGGCGCTCGGCGCCCTCCCTCCGCCCTCCCCCTCTGAATATTCATCGCTGCCTCCGCCCCGGCGCCCGGCGCCGCC